>CM044397.1:56847500-57447500 GCA_024322285.1 Musa beccarii
GAACAAACCAAAAGATATGGATATACATAAGCATCACATCGAACACCCTATTTATAATTTTATCCAATACATTCTCTCCCACTTTTTCCTTCGACATCTTTGTCGAAGCTTTTGCTGATGCTGTGACTTGTTGCGTTTGTTGAATCTTCAATCTTCTACTCCTACTGTAATATGCCCATTGGCTCCCAATTGCTCTTCATTGTTGTTGTTGAGTAGTTAAACTTTGATCCGTCATACTGCTTCAACTCGTCAATGACTCTGAGTATGGTGTGGGGTCGGTTAAGTTATACTGATTTTTGTTGGTTTTGAGGATTTTTCAAATAAAGAAAAAGACCTTCTTTGGTATGCATCAGTCTCTCAAATACCTCTTGTCACTTAAACTGGTTAGATATTTGTTAGAGCTTTAACGAGCATCGCCTCGCAGTCTTTGAAGTTTTCAGGTTCTTCCTTCGTAAAATTTGCCCATTAAATCTTCTTTCACTTTGTTGTCACTTCTAAGAAGGTTTGTATCACTTCTATTTTCGATTGATATTCTGTTGGAAAATGAAATGGATAATCTAATCACTATTGGTGAGGATTTGATAACTGTTATCTTCCATTAGGTTCCTTCAAAAGGTCTTCGAATCTATGCAAAGCTCCTCTATTAGATAAATAAGAGAACTAGGGTACTCGGTTTCATCCATTCTCTTGAGAGTTGAGAAGACAAAGGTTATTTGACTTCGTTAGCCTTCTTAAGGGTTTTACTCTATGCATCGAGTTGGTTACTAGTCTTCGTTTACTCTTAGCTCACACTTTTGAAGCACTAGAAGTGTTTACACTCCTTGCATTGAGTTAGCTATTGTGATTCACTTTCTCAATGCTCTTGAACTTCTGGAATGTAAGAAGTTTTTACTCTAACCTAGAATATGTCTCTATTAGTTTCGGTCGTCTTTGGGATTATATTATCTTCTCTATCATTTCTACCACTTACTGTACAGTACCGTGTAATACCTATTTTGTTCCTTGGTCATACACTCTTACATCAATTCGAAGTCTTTCACTTTTAGTTATTTTAATGAGAAGCTCATTGACACTAGTCTTATAAAGTTCCATAGCCTCTATGTTAGGAAATTTATGAGTGATATCATATGCGTAGCGAAAGAATAAAAAATAAAAATCCTAGATTTTCATGAAAAGGTTTCATCATTGTGCAAAGATCGGTACATAAAAATTTACAAAATTAAAAACTATGTATATAAGAAAGATAGTACCTAGGGAGATCATATATCCCTGAGATTCTTATAGATCCATGGGGGAGGATGAAGGAGGTCAAGCGTCCTCCTCTCGAGTAGTGATTCACACGACAAGGGTTATGAGGATGCTCCTCTCTAGGGAAAAGAAAATAGGAGGTGGTTACTAGGAAGCCCCAACCTATGAGTCTTTAGTTCCCTCATATTTATAGAGGCCCTTTGTTAACCCTAATGGATCATGTCCTATTGGGTACTGGATCTCCATCCAATTACCTAAGCCTCTTAGATTAATGAGTCTCTATCCAATAATCTCATATTAGTTTTTATTAGATCTCATCCATGAGATCTAATAATTAATGAGCTTATTGGATATCCAATAAGATTGGAGGTCCGATAGATATCTCATATCTGAACCTTTACTCGTCACAACACCTATATATGTGTGTGACCCTCTAGGCTTAATATCGAGCTGGCTATAAGTCATACATATCAGAACTCCTTCTAACAAAGTGAGTTATTTTCTCCATAATAATTCACTTGACTTATAGACTATAGACGTGCTAGGTCACTACGCTGTAGTTCCTAGATGATATAAGAAAATCCAATCATTTGGACTTATTTATTCTCAATTATCATGTACCTATAGTCCCTCATCCATCTAATATCTTAGAGATCGTATATTGAGCATGGTATTATCAAGCCCATATGGTTTCCACTCGAGTCTCGTTCTAATCAGATTCTCCCAGAGAACTCTTTCTCTCTCAATCCGAATGACCTTGGCCAAAGATTTGTTTGAGCAAAAATATATGGAATATTCCTCTCATGATACCGAGAGTGGATGATCCTCTATTAACACTTAATAGCTTTCATAAGGTTAGTTGTCACTCCTAATAATCGGTTGTACTAGATTTGAAACTTTCAAACATATAAGTCTGATATCAAAGAGTGAAGTACTCATACAAGACATCCTTGGTATCTCAAGTTTAAGGACCAGATATACTACTGGAACTACGGAATCGCTATCTGACAATAGATATCATTAATCATCTAGCATTCTGTAAGTGGATCAATTAATGAACTCATTCTCTAATAAGCACATACACTATATTCTTAGTGTCCCTACACAAGTGGCTATAAGACCAATCACCTCCATTATATGGATGGGTATATAGCACACCAATCTATCCGATTATCTTGATGTCCCTCTCGAGTAACTTATGATCAAGATTATTTAGGGTTTATGTTTAAAGGAGAATCGGTCTCATTATCGTGATCTCATCACGATCCGATTTCCATTGCACAGATTCAAAGACCTCACAATATGCATCTATATAATGTGAGAAAATATTAGTAATCATAAGTAAAAAGATTGATGCAGTATGTTACAGGTGCCATCACTCACGTGATTGGTTTGTAGGGCACCTATAACTAACAATCTCCTACTTGACCTAAAGCCAATCACCTATGTATCTAATCCCCATTAGACCTCTATGACGCTCAAAGACAATTTAAGACAACGGCTTCATCAATGGATCTGTAATGTTATCTTCAGATGAAACTCTTTCCATTGCTACATCTCTTCGGGTCACGATCTCTCTTATAAACTAGAATCTCCTCAGAACACTTCTTATGAGACTCGGGTTTCCTCATTTAAGCAATCGCCTCATAGTTGTTATAATATAAGGGAATCAGCTCCTCACTACCCGGTATGACTCCTAAATCTGTGATGAACTTCTTCATCAAGACTCCCTCCTTTGCTGCCTCTACCGCAGCAATGTACTCTACCTTTATGGTCGATTTTACAATAGTATATTGCGTGAAACTCTTCTAGTATACTACTCCTCCATTCAAGGTGAATACATATCCTGAATTAGACATGTTATTATTGACATCAGACTAGAAGCTCGAGTCCGTGTAGCCTTCAACCCTGAGGCTACTTTCTTCATATACCAGTAAAAGATCCTTAGTCCTTCTCAAGTACTTAAGGATACACTTTACTACTTGCTAATGCTCCAAGCTTGGATATGCCTAATACCTACTCATGATACTCAGAGCATATGTTATATCAGGCCTGATACATAACATAGAATATATGATAGACCATATCGTTGATGCATAGGGTATCTTATTTATATGTGTCATTTCTTTAAGAGTTTTTGGAGATATACTCCTAAAAAGTGATAGCCTATGTCTCATCAGTATTAGACATTTCTTGAAAATTTTTATTTTAAACCTTTTGACAATGGTCTCATGTACCTAAACTAGAACAAGCCAAGCATTCTCTTGGATCAATCTCTATAGATCCGAATCCTCAATATGTAGGATACTTCCCCTAAGTTCTTCATGGAGATGTGCCTAGATAACCAAGCCTTTACCATAGAGAGCATTCCTACATCATTCCTAATGATTAGGATGTCATCCACATACAGCACCAAAAAGGTGATAGCACTCTCACTTACCTTCCTATACACACAAGGCTCATCTTCATTCTTAATGAAGTTATAAGATCTGATCGCCTGATCAAATCTTATGTTCCAACTTAGAGAAGCTTGCTTTAGTCCATAAATAGATCTAATCAACCTACACGCCTTATTTAGACTATCCTTGGATACGAGTCTCTCAAGTTGTATCATATACATCATCTCCTCAAGGTTGCCATTGAGGAATATAGTTTTCATGTCCATCTACCAGATCTCATAATCATAGCATGCTACAATAGCTAATATAATTCAGATAGATTTTAGCATCGCTATGGGTGAGAAGGTTTCGTTATAGTCAACATCTTAGCTTTGACGATACCCCTTAGCCACTAGCCTTGTTTTATAGGTTTCTTCCTTTTCATCTACTCTGATTTTCTTTTTGAAGACTCACTTGCAACTAATGGGTACAATACCCTCGGGTGCATTAACTAGGTTCCAAACCTTGTTGGAGTACTTCCTGGAGTTTATACTATTAATAGCCTCCTCATAAGTCTGAGAATCAATATCCTCGACATTATTCCTTTGATATGTCTCACATATCTCTCAAGAGAATGTGATACTCTTCCAAACCTACGTAAAATTAGAACTTGTGTGCTAGGTAGGTGCACAAACTTTGGCTGTGGAATAGTGCTTAAGCTAAATTCTCCAACCTCGCTCAACTCTATCACTCTCCCACTATCTCCACCAAGAATGTGTTCCTTATCAAAGAATACTATTCTCTTAGTTACAAAAACCTTTGGGTCTATGGGGTGATAGAAATAATACCTACAAGTTTCCTTGGGGTATCCCATGAACTTATACTGTTTCATCTTGGATTCTAACTTATCGGGATTGTGTCTCTTAATATGGGTAGGGCAGCCCCAAATCTTAACAACCTTAAGATCTTACCTTTTCTCTTTTCATATCTTATATAGTGTAGATACTATTGACTTAGTTGAAACTCTGTTCATAAGATAAGCTACGGACTCTAGGACATATCCCCAGAATGAGATGGGTAGGTTGGCAAAACTCATTATGGATCACACCATGTCTAATAGTGTGTGATTCCTCCTTTCGGATACATTATTGAGCTAGGGCGTATAAGAAGGTGTCCATTAGGATGAAATCTCATGATCCTTGAGGAATTGTGTAAACTCTGTACTCAAGTACTTACCTCATTAATCTGATCAAAGAGTCTTAATACTCTTTCTAGTCTAGTTCTCTAATTCATTCTTATATTTCCTAAATTTCTCAAAGGCTTCAGACTTATACTTCAAGTACACGTGTCTGTACCTAAAGAAATTATTAGTGAAATTAATAAAGTAGGAGTAACCACCTATAGCCTAAGTTGACATGGGAGCACATACATCACTATGTATGAGTTCCAACAACTCAATATCTCTTTCTCAAGTTCCACTAAATGGAGAGTTGGTCATCTTCCATGAAGGCAAGGTTCGTAAGTCGCATATGACTCATAGTTAAATGGATCTATGTATCCATCCATCAGCAACTTTTAAATCCTTCTCTCATGGATATGACTTAGCCTATAATATCATGAATATGCACTATTCACCTTATCTCGTTTCCTCTTAGACTCACTTACATTTATGATATGTGGAGTAGTGGCTAGTGTAATCAAACTATTATGTAATATTCCTCTCATGATGATCTCATTGTCCTTAATAATTGAATAACTATTATTCTCAAAAACTATTTTATAACTATTTAATGTCATACATGAAATGAAAATAATATTTTTGATAATAGAGGAAACAAAATAACATGCATCTAATGCAATAGTAGCTCAATCAGATAGATGTAAGGTGACTTTACTAATAGCAACAATAACAACTCTTGCTCCATTGCTCATCTTAAGGTCTATCTTACCTCTCATCAATCTCTTAAGTCTTGCTAAAACCTGCAATGAATTACAGATATCATAAATACTACTGGTATCCAATACTCATGTATTATCATATGAGTGACAAATGGAGACCAATCATGAATGTACTTGAAGTTTCTCCAAGCTTTTATTTTGCCCTAATTGTAAGGTACTCTTTATAGTTTCTCTTATAGTGCCTAACTTTGCCATAGTAGAAGCATTGGCCTTTATCCTTTGTCGGGTCCTTCTTAGCAATCTTTGCTTTACTTGGTCTACCCTTACCCTTGCCCTTGCCCTTTTTAACAGACTTCTCTACATTCCTTTTTTTTATAGTCTTACTAGTATAGAAAACTATGAAAAAGAATCTGGTAGGGACTAGATCACAAGATCCACACACAGGTTATCCTCTAGGATCATTCTTAGATTTGTGAGTTTCTTTATCCACTCAATCACCTTAGTCATTTTAGTATGAAAAAACTTTTTGATATATTATATCACTGAGTTCTTCCCTACTCCTCAAATAATTTATGGATATATAAGAGTATGGATCCGACATCCATCTTTTCATGTTGTCCCTATAACTCAAGAGTCATAGAGCTCAACATGTAACACTAAGAGTGGAGTCATTTATGTACTTCATATGGTGAGTAATCTTATTCTCGCTTGCTCCTTCGTCGGGCGTAGGCATCATTGTATCAAGGACGTATGTAATTTTCTTCGTCGTGAGAACGATTCTCAGGTTGTGGAATGAATCCGTATAATTTGGATCGGTGAGGTAATTAGCATCAAGTATGCCACGTAGAGGGTCTAATTGTGATATTTTCTAAAAATAAAGATACAGTAGAAATAAATAATATGTAAATTTTATAGAAATATAAATAATTAAGATAAGGACTACTATCTTGACGTGCTCCCACTAGTTTTCTAGCGAGTTATACAACACCCTCAGCACATGAAATGGAAGTCTCTAGTAGACTTCTAGTAGAGATCGAGATCCAATCGGTATCTTAGTATAACCTCGAGGGACTCGACTAATCGTACTAAGCCCAAAAGGTAGGCAACTCTTGCCGATCACAACTCATTATGATTCCCATCCTGTTTTGCCTCCGAACCACCATGGCCTTGAGAGACTTGACCAACCATGATGTTCGGTTAGATCATCACTATCATTACAAGATAAGTACAATTCGATGATATGCCCTCGAGGGACTCGACCAAGCATACCATATTCTCATGTCACTAGTGATATCTCTATATCATAGGTAAGATAGCGAATCGCGATATATGTGAGCTTCGAGGAACTCAACCAACTCAACCTACACTATGAATCGATTCCTACTTATAACGATAGAAGGTCATGTGGATCAATCTAATTATCTCATGTTTATCGACTTAATATTATCGAGAGAGTGAATTTTTTATTCGATCTCCTAATATGACGTGTCACATACGTATATATTTAATATATATCTATATCACATGCATATATATATATATATATATATATATATATATATATATATATATATATATATATTAGCACTATACTAGGTCGGTGATTTACCAACATCTATTATACCCATCTGGCTAACCTGGCTAACAGGAATTCATACTTTAGTGGTTACCACTGGTTTCAACTTCGGATTCCACAACTCCTGATAGATAGCTGGTATTGAACTAAAGAAGAGAGGCCAAGCAACGTAGCTACCCTTGAAAGGTAGGAAACCAAACAACTCACTACTTGTGTATTCAGTACCCTTAGAGCCCTAGGATTGAAGTTAAGAGCATTAGGCATAGAAAGAGGGGAGTAATAACCTAGCTCGCGTATCGTATCGGATATGGTTCCGGGTGAACGAACTTATATGTTTGTTATCAATTCTCTTTGTGGAGTTGTGCAAGTGTTCTAATGAGCTATGAGCGAGTCCGCCAAGCAACTTCTGCGTTCGATAGATGAAATGTTTTTGTGTGTTTACTTCTTTCTAGAAACTATATGCTATGCTATGCTAAATGATTTGAAACAAGCCAAGCCAGCCTGTTTAGTTCGTAGAAACCACTATGATGCTACTAAGCTTTGGAGTGATGTTATCGAATGACTATAAGGCCGGGCTGCTTTTGGGAAGGGAGTTTTCTTTTCTTCTTTTATATAAATGGGCTAATCAAAGATTGTGTCACTTTTGCGCTAATGGAGCTCACCCTCTTGTATTAGTAAGCTTTGGAGTGAAAGAGTCAGCTATGTTTTGTTTATCTCTTACATGATGCGTGCACACCATTTTCTTTTCAACAAGCAAACGCGAAGCAAGGCAATAAGAGAATCTAGTCTAGCGGGAGGCCGCCCATATGAGTGAAAGAACTCACGTAAACACTCCGAACTAAATAGTGGTGTTAGCTATAGACTTTCAGAGGAACCTGACTCTATACTTGATGAATTCTATTATGACTTTCCTTCGAGTACGACATAGAAAATCGTTTATACCCTGTTCCTTCTTCTTCGTAGGATTCCACTTTCACATAATAATTTCTAGTTGACTTTGACACTGATTCACTTTCTTATGAATCTTATTGAGGTGTGGTGTAAACCTTTCCTGATCGACGCGTAAAGGGCGGCAATTCGCTCTTGATGATGATAATCGCTCGAGTATACTTTGTTTCTTCATATCCACGATATTGTCGACTTTGATTCTTATGGACTTGTTTATTGGGCCGAGTCAACGCTTCTCCACTTCACCTTAGAAAGTAGATGATTCTCTTTCTTTAACAGCTACGCCAGTATATTCCTACCCTTTTGGATTCTTTAAGTGAGGAACCGACAACTGATCTTGTTCTTGTTCCGTAGCTTGTAGAAACCTCTTTTTGGATTGTTGATATGTAGGATTTCTTTCCGGATCAAGCATCTTATCGAGTCGATGTAGACTTCCCACTTGCAACACTAAGGGCATTCGATAGGGCTTTGATATTACCAATACTTCAAAGATAGCTAGGTCTTGGAAAACTCTATGGAAATGAAACTCATAAGGAAAGGGTGGAGGGTGCCTATAGTTTTGTACTTCATTGAGTATATGCTTGGTTTGGAGCTTTGATACTCTTTTCTTTCCTTCCCGCCAACACCCTAGAGAGCTTTAACGCCGGTATTATCTTCTTTTGTTTCAACTTGAACTATACTTTATGAACTGCTAGTATACTTTCCAGCTCATGCTTCCGCTCGAACGTTACTACAAATAAAGTAAGCAGGACAAAAATAAAGTAAGCAGGACAAAGAGTGAAGTTACCAACAGGCCAAGTCGACAAGCAGACAAAACAGATGGTGTTATATATATATATATATATATATATATAGTAGGTGTATAAGTAATCACACATCGTATGAACAATCACATCAGATGATCATAAACAATATCCCCATATGATCAAGCCCATACCAGTAGACCCAATCACTCATATCAAGATCTATGTGTACAGGCAACAGTACATATGTATGCCCTACGATTGTCCATCTCATCCTCGTTGGTTCCATCGACATATCAGCGCATCTCTGTGCGTTGTAATCGTTCGTCTCAGCCTCGTGGGTCCCGCTATCGCTTCCATACTCTCACTGTGCCTCATCATGTAAGTACAACATAATTATAGGCACGCATGCCTGATAATAAATGAGAAAAATAGAAGTTTACAGGCCTTAATAATAATAATAATCATATCACATGTACACACATCAAACGGTCTATGATAATCTGTTCACATCATATATCACATGTACATATTATTATTTAGGACTACTAGATAAATAATAATAGTGAATCAAATATTTTAATTAACTAATTTTTTTTGAAATCAAGGACATGCAATGAAGTTTTTGAATTATGAAGGGTATTTTGATAATTTATATAGAAAGGACAAGTTGTAAAATTTTTGAAATTCACAAGGGCAGAATCATCATTTTTTCAAAAACCTAATCCCCTTTCCTTTGCTGTTTTATTGCATTGCGGCTGTCGCCACCCTACCGATAGTGGCCATTATGGGCAGGTGCATCGCCCTTGCTCGCGGGCGGCTCGTCCGTGGGCAGTGTGCCCATGGGTGGTGCTGCCCCTTGTGAGCGACAATTGCCCCCACAGGTGTCGCCCTTGCGGGCTCACGCCGCCTGTAGCCTATTCCTGTAGGTTGCTCACCCTCAGTTGCCGCCTATAGCGTATGCCGACGGGCACTGCTTAGAGCGTGCAGGCGGCCTACTTGCGGGCCCCTTGCCCGTAGTTGCCACAGTTCGAGGCAGGCCATCGGAGATGGTTAGGACTGCAAGCAATCGTTGACCACTGTGCTAGCACAGCAAGGGCAGCAACAGATGCTGCCCTTTCTTACTTTTGAGTCAACAATTTAGACATCAAAAGCTTCTCTAAATCATAATACACGTAGTTAAAAATAAATTTTTGTTTGAATAACCTGACTCTGATACTACTGTTGGAAAATCTAGGGGCGACATCATATGTGTAGCGAAAGAATAGAAAACAAAAATCCTAGATTTTCACAAAAAGATTTCATCATCATGTGAAGATCGATGCATACAAATCTACATAATCGAAAACTAAGTATATAAGAAAGATAGTACATAGGGAGATCGTATATCCTTGAGATTCCAATTGATCTATGGGAGAGGATGAAGGAGGTCAAGCGTCCTCCTCTCTAGTAGTGATCCACATGACAAGGGCTGCGAAGATGCTCCTCTCTAGGGAGAGGAGAATAGGAGGTGGCTATCAGGAAGCCCCAACCTATGGGCTTTTGGTTCCCTCTTATTTATAGAGGCCCCTTGTTAACCCTAATGGATCCTGCCCTATTGGGTACTGGATCTCCATCCAATTACCCAAGCCTCTTAGATTAATGGGTCTCTACCCAATAATCTCTTATTAGCTATTATTGAATTTCATCCATGAGATCCAATAATTCAAAGACTTATTGAATATTTAATAAGATATGAGGTTCGACAGATATCTCATATCTGAACCTCTACTCATCGTAGTACCTATCATATGTGTGCGACCCTCTAAGTTCAATATCAAGCTGGTCATAAGTCATACCTGTCAGAACTCCTTCTGACTCAGTGAATTATTTTCTCTATAATAATTCACTTGACTCATCGACTATGAATATACTAGGCCACCACACCGTAGTCCCCAAACGATATATAGAAATCTAATCGTTTGGACTTATCTATCCTTAGTTACCGTGTACCTATGGTCCCTCATCCATCTAATATCTCAGAGACTGTATATCGGGCATGCTGTTGTCAGGCTCATACGGTTTTCATTTGTCTTGCTCTAATCAGATTCTCCTAGAGAACTTTTTTTCTCTCAATCCGAATGATCTTGGCTAGAGATTTATCTGAGAAAGAACACATGAAATATTCCTCTCATAATACCGAGAGTGGATGATCATATATTAATACTCAATAGCCCTTGTAAGGTTTGCTACCACTCCTGATAACCAACTGTACTAGATCTGGAACTTCCAAACCTATAAATCTGGTATCAAAGAGTGAAGTACTCACACAAAATATCCTTAATGTCTCAAGTCTAAGGACCAGATACACTACTGGGACTACGGAATCGCTATCTGACAATAGGTATTATTAACCATCCAGCATTTTATATACGGATCAATTAGTAAACTCATTCTCCAATGAGCACTTGCATTGTATACTTAGTGTCCCCACATGAGTAGCTATGAGACCAGCCACCTCTATTATATGGACGAGTATATAACACACCAGTTTATCCAGCTATCTCGATGTCCTTCTCGAGTAACTTATGACTAAGATTATTTAGGGTCTGTGTTTAAAGGTGAATCGATCTCATTATCATGATCTTATCACGATTTGATTCCCATTGCATAGATCCAAGGACTTTACAATATACATCTAGATAACATGAGAAAATATCAATAATCATAAGCAAAGAGATTGATGTAGTGTGTTACAAGTGTTATCACTTACGTGATTGGCTTAGAGAGGACCTATAACTAACACTCTATCCTTTAACCTTATCTTGGTGCTTAGAGTTTGTCTCTATATTCTCTATCTCCTCTTCCCCTATCATGACCAAACACTCTCCCTCTATAAATAATATATTAATATATTATTTATACTATAGTTGTATTATAGATCGCCATCAATGTGATTAAAAGTGAAGAAAAGGAAAAAAAAGAAAAGAATGATAAGCATTGTTTTCGTAGCTGATGAATATTAGAAGATCTTACTGAAGCAATATATATTCTAAGAATATATATATATATATATATATATATATATGTATATATATATATATATATATATATATATATGTATATATGTATACATAATTAGATAATGACCGATAGGTTGAATTTGATGCCACCACACAAATGTAGAATACATTTCACAATTTTCACTTTAATGACTTCCCTTAGGGGAAATATATATATATATATATATATATATATATATATATATATATATAACTTTTATTTGTTGAATCTCGGATTTTGATGATGAAGTCAATCAATGAATTATTTGTTCTAATCCATATTATCGAGATAAGTGTACAGAATTATCTACGATGGGATGAAAACATAAAGTGATTTACCGAGGTCAAATTCGCTGGGAGTTCGAGAGTTTACCAGAAGTTCGAAGGATCGTCGGAAGTGTTGTTGGAACCAACCGAGATAGATCAAGGACTTGCCGAAGGTTTCAGAAGTTCGTCGGAAAGATCGTTGGAGGTTCACAGACATCACCGAGAAGGTTTGGAAGCTTGCCAAAGACTCGTTGAGCTCGTCACAAAATCCGGGAGCCTATTGGGAGTCCGTCGGAAGAAATCCGAAGGAGTGTTGGAAGTCCACTGGAATTTCGCTGGAAATCTCGCTGGAAGTAGACTTGAAGAATGTTGGTTTAAATCACTTAGAATTATATTTTAATTTAAAAGTTAGCATATAATTAGGATAAGGATTAGGAAATAATCATGTCTAAATTTTGTAAGGGCCAACCAGGCCCTTATTGGGTTGATTTGGGCTGAGAATAAGACCCATTTAGCTTTCTTTGAATGGTCCAGCGGCGTAACGCTTGCCCATCTTGGGCGGTGGCACCACTGCCTTGGGCAGTGGAACCACCAAGTACATTATCAGTTTGACACTGACAAGCGGTGGCATCGCCAGTACCGGGAAACCCAAAATGAATTCAAATTTGGAGCTCAAATTTGAATCCTCTTTGGGTCTATAAATACCCATCCTTTCTCAGCAGAAAGAGCACCCTTTTGAGAGTTAGAAATTTAGCAAAAGCTTTGGTAACATCTTGTTTTCGATAGCTAGTGTTCACCTTCCTCTTTCTCTTTGAAAAATCTGTAAGAGTATGAACCACTTGCAAAAAGGTTATAAGAGGGGTATTTGGTCCTTCCCCTTCAAAGTGACTTGCTAGTGAAAGTTAGGAGCCTCATCAAAGAAGGCTTCGGAAGTGAATATAGGTCATTTGACCGAACCACTATACATCGTGGTGTTCCTTGAATGTGTGAGTGTTTAAATTTCTGAATCATTTCTTTACTTAGCTGCAAATCATTTGGTCTTCATCTCCTTTACTCAAGCTACTTTAACTAAGTTATCTTTCATCGAATTGAAATCTTCATACGAACTAGATATTTACGAAATCAGTTTCAAACTTACGAGTTTTAATTTGCTGCACTAATTCACCCTCCCTCTTAGTACCTCTCCGATCCTAACAATTGGTATCAGAGCAAGGTTCACTCTTATATTTGGTTTAAAACCTAAGAGAGATGGCTTATTCTGGCATACAAGAGGGTCACTCCATTACACGTCCGCCTATGTTTAATGAGTCAGATTACACAAATTGGAAGACTCGTATGAGGATTTTTCTTATTTCTATGGATTTTGAGCTTTGGAGCATCGTCGAAAATGGTTTTAAAAAATCTTCTCTTCCGATGAGCGAATGAAATGAATCGGAGAAGAAGACTTTTGCTTTAAATGCAAAGGCTATGAATGCCTTGTTTTGTGCTCTCGACAAAAATAAATTTAATCACGTTTCGATTTGTGAATCGGCTTTTGATATTTGGCATACTCTTGAGATCACTCATGAAGGCACTAGCCGAGTGAAAGAGTCCAAAATCAATATTCTTGTACATTCCTATGAACTTTTCCGAATGAAGCCAAGTGAGTCCATTGGAGACATGTACACCCGCTTCACGGATGTCATCAATGGACTCAAAGCACTTGGTAAAGGTTTTTCTAATTTTGAACTTGTAACTAAAATTTTAAGATCCCTTCCAAAGAGTTGGGATCCAAAAGTTATGACTATTCAAGAGGCCAAGGATCTTAAAACATTTCCTCTTGAAGAACTTATTGAGTCTTTAATGACCTATGAAATGACATGCCATGCTTATGATGAGCTAGAGAACCCCATTCTAAAGAACAGGAAGGATATAACATTACGAACACAAGAAGACCACTTGAGAGGAACATCAAGTGATGAGGACTTTAACGAAGACATTGCACTCTTAACCAGAAAATTTAAAAAATTCATTAAAAAGTGTAAATTTAAAAATGAAACCAAAAATAACCTTGAACAAAAAAAGGACCAAGTCATATGTTATGAATGCAAGAAGCCGGGGCACTTCAAATATGAATGCCCCCAAGCCAAGAAGAAGTAACTTAAGAAGAAGAAGACATTGAAGGCTACATGGGATGACTCGAGTGACTCCGAGGATGAAGAAGCAAGCAACAAAGAGGAGGCTAACTTCGCGCTAATGGCCTTAGGAGAAGATGTCAGTGAGTTATTTAATGAAGAGTTATCTTTTGATGAACTTTCTATCGTTTTTCATGAATTATTTGATGAATGTAGAATTATTAGTAAGAAGTTATATTTATTAAAGAAAGAGCATACTTTATTATAAGATAAGTTTGATAGTCTCCAAACTCCTTCTTCACCCCCATGCTTTAAGTGTGAACACTTAGAAGTAATAAAAAATGAGAACTTGCTACTTAAAAAGACCCTAAACAAGTTTAAGGTCGGTAGCAAGGGTTTGGACATGATCCTTGCAAACAAGGATCACATCGGAAATAGAAGTAGAATTGGATTTGTGAGTGGATCTCATCAAAATCCTACCACCTTCATTAAAGGACCCTCATTACATGTATCACCTCATTTAAAATATAATTTTTATTGTAAATTCAGACATGTTGTTTACAAATGTCTATTTAGAAAAATTAGTCCACATAAATTGATATGAGTTCCTAAAGGAACCATAAATAATTCAATGCTAAATGACAAAGTTAGTAGATCAATATTTGAGGCACCCAAAGTCAAATGGGTACCTAAAAACCATCCTCTTTTGTAGAACCATTCACCATCATAAGCTAGGAGTAAGAGATGGTATCTTGATAGTAGATGCTCAAGGCACATGACCAGAGATCCATCTCAATTCTCTATGCTCACTAGCAAAAAAGAAGGGTATGTCACCTTCGGAGATAACAACAAGGGTAAAATCATTGGCAAGGGAACCATAGGTAGCAAATTAAGTTTTTCAATTGATGATGTATTACTAGTTGATGGATTAAAACATAATCTTTTGAGCATTAGTCAATTATACGATAAATGTTATATTGTTAGATTTGAATCTAATGCTTGCATCATTAAAAAACCAAACAACAATATATCCATAATTGCGTTAAATCAAAATAATGTTTACATCATTAACATTGAAGAACTTAGTAATGAAATATGCTTCTCTATTTTAAATAATGATGCTTGGCTTTGGCATAAGAGATTAGGCCATGCAAGTATGAAACTAATATCTAAAATTTCTTCTAAAGAATTAGTATGAGGAATTCTAAATATCAAGTTTGTCAAGGATAAAGTATGTGATGCATGTCAACTAGGAAAACAAATAAAAACTAGCTTCAAATCAAAGAATCAAATAAGCACCTTTAGACCATTACAATTGATCCATATGGATTTATTTGGACCAATCGACACAATAAGTCTAGCAGGTAGAAAATATGCATTTGTCATTGTAGATGACTATAGTAGATATACTTGGACCTATTTTTTAGCTCACAAAAGTGATTGCTTTAAATGTTTTTCTAAATTTTGTAAACTTACTCAAAATGAAAAGGGTTTCATGATTTCATCGATTCGAAGTGATCATGGTGGAGAATTCCAAAACCATGACTTCCAAAATTTTTATGAATCTAACGGGTATAACCACAACTTCTCTACTCCAAGAAATCCTCAACAAAATAGAATAGTAGAAAGAAAGAATAGAAATTTACAAGAAATGACAAGAACCATATTAAATGAATATAGTTTACCCAAATACTTTTGGGCCGAAGCTGTTAATATGACTTGCTATATCATGAATAGTATTCTAGTAAGACCATCTCTATCCAAGACTCCTTATGAATTATGGAATAACAAAAAACCTATTGTTTCTTATTTTAAAGTTTTTGGTTGCAAATGCTTTATTTTAAATGAAAAGGATGCTTTAGGAAAATTCGATGCTAAATCCGATGAAGGCATCTTTCTTGGTTACTCTTCCGTTTCTAAAGCTTTTCGTGTTTTTAACAAAAGAACGTTAGTTATAGAAGAGTCTATTTATGTAGTTTTTAATGAAATTTCTGAATTTAAGAAAAAAGATTTTGATGATGATTTTGGTTTTGATGGTTTGAATTTAAATGAACCCTCTCCTCAAAATAGCAACTTAGATGCATTTTCTTCCCAAATTTCCTTACATAAGGAATGGAAGTATGTAGATGCCCATCCCAAGGAGTTAATTATAAAAGACACATCGAAAGGGATTCAAACTCGTTCTTCTTTTAAAAATTTTTGTACATATATCGCTTTTCTTTCTCAAATTGAACCTAAGTGCATTGACGATGCCTTGAAAGATGATTCTTGGGTTATTGCAATGCAAGAAGAATTGAATCAATTTGAAAGGAATGAGGTATGGAAGCTTGTTCCTAGACCTAGTGACCATTTAGTTATTGGTACTAAATGGGTCTTTAGAAACAAGCAAGATGAATGTAGTATCGTGGTTAGAAACAAGGCTAGACTAGTGGCCAAAGGTTTCAACTAAGAAGAAGGTATCGATTACGAAGAGACCTCCGCTCCTGTCCCAAAATTAGAAGCCATTAGAATGCTCCTTACCTATGCTAGTAGTAATAACTTTAAGCTTTTTCAAATGGATGTTAAAATGCTTTCTTAAATGGTTTTATTTTCGAAGAAGTATATGTTGAACAACCACCCGGATTTGAAAATTCTCTTCTTCCCAATCATGTGTTTAAACTAACTAAGGCTCTCTATAGATTAAAACAAGCCCATAGGGCTTGGTATGAGAGACTTAGTTCTTTCTTAATTTCAAATAATTTTACTAAAGGCAAGGTTGATACTATATTATTTATTAAATATTTTAAAAATAATTTTCTTATTGTTCAAATTTATGTTGATGATATTATTTTTGATTCTTCGAATGAATCACTATGTGAATCATTTGTCAAGTGTATGAGTCATAAATTTGAAATGAGCCTAATGGGAGAATTAACCTTTTTTTTAGGATTACAAGTTAAATAATTTAGTGATGGTATATTTCTTAATCAAACAAAGTATACATTAGAATTGTTAAAATGATTTAAAATGGATGGTTCAAAAGCCATCAACACTCCAATGAGTACTTCCACCAAGTTAGACTTAGATGAAAGTGGAGAAAATTTTAATCAAAAAATATATAGGGGAATGATAGGTAGCTTACTTTACCTCACCGCATCTAGATCAGATATCATGTTTAGTATAGGTCTATGTGAAAGATTCCAAACTAATCATAAGTTATCTCACCTTAGAGTTATTAAAAGAATCCTTAGGTATCTTAAAGGAACTCATAATATAAGATTATGGTATCCAAAATCTGTAACTTTGATTTAAAAGCCTATGCGGATGCGAATTTTGATGGATGTAGAATAGATAGAAAGAGCACATCCAGAACATGCCAATTTTTAGGACATGCATTTGTTTCTTGGACTTCCAAGAAACAAAATTCGGTTGCACTATCTATGGCGGAAGCAGAATACATAGCTACAAGTGCATGTTGTGCACAAGTTGTTTAGATGAAAAATACGTTAGAAGACTATGAAATTTATTTAAAGAATATTTCCATAAAATGTGATAATACAAGTGCTATTTGTCTAACCAAAAATCTAATTCGACATTCAAGAACTAAGCATATTGACATTATGCATCACTTTATACGAGATCATGTCAATAATAATAATGTCATTCTAGAATTTATTGATACAAAACACCAATTAGCGGACATCTTCATAAAACTCTTAAATGAAGAACAATTTGACTTCATTAGAAGAGAATTAAGCATGTTAAATTGTTCTAATACATGATGTTGTATGTTTTTTTTTCCGAAATTTTCCAACTTTGGTTTTGATTGTATCATCTTAGTATCACCTCTTCATTTTTGAATGATATCTTTACAATATCATCTTGACATTTTGATCTTCCTATTGATGAATTTTTAAGTTATGTCATGACTTTTGATGAAATGATTAAATTTTCAGTTTTGATAGTTTCAAATTGATATTATATTTTCATATTTTGATGACAATCTTTATATCATGGAGCTCTCATTTTTATCTTTCGATCATAATCTTAATGAAAGCTATCATGATGTTGTTTTCCTCCTTTAAATAGTGGATACTAATGATGTAGTAAAAACTGATTTTATACCCTCCTTTAAGTATGACTAAAGATATTTCATGACTTGAATTTTATATGAAGCTTAACATATGTATAAATTAATTACATAATTTGTGCAAAATTAAGTTCTTAAATGTTCATTTTTTATTTTTATTCTTGTGCTAATCGGTATGATTCAAGGTTTTATGACTTCCTCCTCATGAATCACTACAAGAATACCACGTCGAAGTTTTTCCTTCAAATTTTTGATGTTGATATATTTCATTCGTTGAAGTTTTATGAGTTTTGACATCTTATTCTCATGAAGTTTACCTTAAAATATGAAATTCTTGATGAACAACTTTAATGATCTATCCTTTCACAATTCTATGAATTTTCAATTAAAAAAATAAGTCTTATATTCTTCATGTATGAATTCTTCATGAGCATTTTGACACTCTAATGTTTTCTTTCGGATCTCATGAATATGGATAAAAATGATCCAAACATTTTTTGGATTTCTCCGTCAAGAATAACATATTTTGCATTATGTTCAACTCATTTATCATATGCTTGATAATTGACCACTCATTTTTTTTTGTAGTATGATACATTGTGGTGGCTACTTCACCTCCTTTTTGTTGATGACAAAAGAGGAGAAGAATGTGTAAATTGATGAGACATATGAAAATAACTTGATAAAATATCTTGCATAGTATTAAGAAGATTGAATTCAAGTGTTTTGAGATCGATATCATATCATGTTTAAAAATTGGGTTCTTTTTTATTGATATGATAAGCTAATATTTCATTTGATATCATGCTTTGATCTTATGCACTTTATTGATATCATTTGATCCTTGTGGTAATTCAATTTGTAATTAGTTTCTCTTGTCGAAATGATGAATGTCTATCATTCGACTAGAAAATGCATAACATACCATGACATTGTGAAAAATACGAAGTTTGGTATTTATGGATGAAAGATCATACTTGTTAAGCATGACGGTAAGTTTAATGAATGAAACTTATCGGGTTTGGAATGAATTCAAGAAGATTGAATTTAAGTATTTTTACCTTCTCATGATATGGAATATAGATAGGGGGAGTTAAGATTAACTCCATCATCAATTGATTGTCATCATAAAAAAGGGGGAGATTGTTGAATCTCGGATTTTGATGACGAAGTCAATTGGTGAATTATTTGTTCTACTCCATATTATCGAGATAAGTATATAGGATTAACTATGATGGGATGAAAATATAAAGTGATTTACCGAGGTCAAGTTCGTCGGGAGTTCGAGAGTTCACTGGAAGTTCGTAGGATCGTCAGAAGTGTTGCCGGAACCAACTGAGATAGAATCAGGGACTTGCCGAAGGTTTCGAAAGTTCATCGAAAAGATCGTCGGAGGTTCACGGAGATCACCGAGAAGGTTTAGAAGCTTGTCAAAGACTCGTTGAGCTCGTCACAAAAGCTAGGAGCCTGTTGGTAGTTCGCCAGAAGAAATCCGAAGGAGTGTCGAAAGTCCACCGGAATTTCATTGGAAAGCTCGCCAGAAGTAGACTTGAACCTCTATTCATCGTAGTATCTACCATATGTGTGTGACCCTCTAAGCCCAATATCAAGCTGGTCATAAGTCATACCTGTCAGAACTCCTTTTGACTCAGTAAATTATTTTCTCCATAATAATTCACTCGACTCATCGACTGTGGATATACTAGGCCACCACATCGTATTCCCCAAACGATATATAGGAATCTAATCATTTGGACTTATCTATCCTTAGTTACCGTATACCTATAGTCCCTCATCTATCTAAATATCTCAGAGATCGTATATCGGGCAATGTGCTATCAGGCTTATATAGTTTTCACTTGTCTTACTCTAATCGGATTCTTCTAGAGAACTATTTTTCTCTCAATCTGAATGATCTCAGTTAGGGATTTATCTGAGCAAGAACACATGGAATATTCTTCTCATGATACCGAGAGTGAATGATCATATATTGATACTCAATAGCACTTGTAAGGTTAGCTACCACTCTTGATAACCAACTGTACTAGATCTGAAACTTCAAAATCTATACTTGGATATACTTCTTGGCATACAAAAGTGATTGCTTTAAGTGTTTTTTAAAATTTTATAAGCTGGTTTAAAATGAAAAAGGCTTTATGATTTTATTTATTCGTTGTGATCACAGTAGTGAGTTTCAAAATCGTGATTTTCAAAACTTTTGTGAATCAAATTTGTACAACCATAATTTCTCTACTCCAAGAAATCCTCAACAAAATGGAATAGTTGAAAGAAAGAATAGAAGCTTATAAGAAATGGCAGAACCATGTTGAATGAACATAACCTACCTAAATATTTTTAAGCCAAAGTCATTAATATAGCATGCTATGTTATGAATAGGGTTCTAGTAAGACTATTACTTTCTAAAACTTCTTATGAATTATGGAATAATAAAAAACTCAATGTTTCATATTTTAAAGTTTTCGATTGTAAATATTTTATCTTAAATGAAAAAGATTCCTTAGGAAAGTTTGATACAAAATTCGCTGAATGTATTTTTTTGTTATTCTTCTATTTCTAAAGCCTTTCATGTCTTTATTAAAAAACTTTGGTTATAGAAGAATCTATTCATGTTGTCTTTAATAAAATTTTAGAATTTAAAAAAAATGATTTTGATGATGATCTTGATTTTGATGTTTTAAATTTGAATGAAACCTCTCCTCTCACTAGTAACTTGGATACATCTTCATCCGAGACATTCTTACCTATGGAATGAAAGTATGTAAATGCTCATTCTAAAGAGCTAATCATAGGAGACATCAAAAGGTACTCAAACTCGCTCTTCCTTTAAAATTTTTTGTGTTAACGTTGCTTTTCTTTCTCAAATTAAACCTAAATGTATTGACGTGGCTTTGAAAGATATTCATGGGTTATCACAATGCAAGAAGAGTTGAATCAATTTGAGAGAAATGAGATGTGGAAGCTTGTTCCTAGACCTAGTGACCATTTAGTAATTGGTACTAAATGGGTCTTTAGAAACAAGCAAGCTGAATTTGGTATCGTGGTTCGAAATAAGGCTAGATTAGTGACCAAAGGTTTTAACCAAGAAGAAGGTATCGATTATGAAGAAACCTTCACTCTTGTAGAAAGATTAGAAGTTATAAGAATACTCCTTGCCTATACTTGTTGTAATAATTTCAAGTTATTTCAAATGGATTTCAAAAGTACTTTTTAAAATGACTTTATTTCTGAAAAAAGTTTATATTGAACAACCGCCTAGATTTTAGAATATACTTTTTTCGAATCATGTATTTAAATTAACCAAGATTGTCTATGGATTAAAATAAACCCCAAGGGCTTGGTATGAGAGACTTAGCTCATTTCTTATTCAAAATAATTTCTCTAAAGGTAAGGTCGATACTACATTATTTATTAAAAATTTTAAAAATAATTTTCTTATTATTCAAATTTATGTTGACAATTTTATTTTTGGTTCCACAAATGAGTCCTTATGCGAGTCATTTGCCAAAAGCATGAGCCAAAAGTTTGTGAGCTTAATAGGTGAACTAACTTTCTTCTTAGGCTTACAAATCAAACAACTTAGTGATGGTATTTTTCTTAGTCAAACCAAATATGCATTAGAATTGCTAAAACGATTCAATATAGATGGTTCAAAGGCTATCAATACACCAATAAGTATTTCCACTGAGTTAGATATGGACAAAAGTGGAGAAAGCTTTAATAAAAAAAACTTATAGGAGTATGATAGGTAGTTTACTATATCTCACTACAACTAGACCAAACATTATATTTAGCGTAGGACTTTGTGCTAGATTTTAATCTAATCCTAAGCTATCTCATTTTAAAGCCATTAAAAGGATTCTTAGATACCGAAAAAGAACTCATAATCTAGGATTATGATATCCAAAATCTGAAAACTTTTAATTAACTACTTATGTTGATGCTGATTTTGTTAGATGTAGAATAGATAGAAAAAGCACATATGGAACATGTCAATTCTTAGATCATACATTTGTCTCTTGGTCTTCAAAGAAATAAAACTTGGTTGCATTATCTACAATCGAAGCCAAATACATATCAGTGAGTGCTTGTTATGCACAAGTTATATAGATGAAGAACACATTAGAAGATTACGGAATTCACTTAAAGAATATTTCCATAAAATATGATAACACAAGTGTAATATGTTTAACAAAAGATTTTATTCAACACTCTAGAACTATACATATTGATATTAGACATCACTTTATACGAGATTATGTTAATAATCATGATGTAACCTTAGAATTTATTGATACGAAATATTAATTAGCAAATATTTTTACAAAACCTTTAAATGAAGAATAATTTGATTTCATTAGAAGAGAATTAGGCATGTTAAATTGTCCGAATGCATGAGTTTCTTATAAACTTTTTTGATTTTTTGTAAATGGAGCTCTTATCGAATTTATTTTGTATCATCTTCCTCTTATCTTGGTATCGAGTTTATTCATGGATTTTTGATTCTCTTACTTTGTCACTCAATGATTTTTACAACCCTCTTCCTATCGATAAAAATGACTTTCATGAATTTCATTAATATACTTGATTCTTGTGCGAATTTTGACTATGATTATGAATAGATTTTATTTGATAGATATGTCATTCATGGACCTTATTTGATAAAAGTGTCATTTACGGATTTTATTTGATAGAAATATTATTTACAGATTTCATTGATACACTTGATTCTTGTATGAATCGCTTCCTTCTATTCACATCTTTTTTTTTATAACGAGTCCTTTAGCTCTTGATGAAAGTAAAAGGTTGATGAATTTCTAATAGCTTGAATGAATTCTTCTCCTTGTACTATTCATGGACTTTTGATTGCTCGATCCTTCTTGATGAATGGACTTTTTTTGTACTTTCTCCTTTTTCCTTTTCAAGAAGAATCCTGCTCTAGTACAAGTGAAGTTGTGCTAGTTTATTTATTTCATCTTTGATAACTTACCTACTTCAAAACTATAAAGGAATGCTAGCATGAATAGTATGTTAGGACTCTAGCTATGAGAGTCCTAATTTAGTTTCATTGATAAGGGCATTCATGTAAATCCTATCTAGCTGATCCCTATTAAAAAGGTGAAGAGGTCGGCTAGGTTAGGGTTAGGTTGCTTCTTAGAAAAGGAGTCATATTAGAAAAGAGTCCTATTAAAAGTAGGAGTCTTATTAGAGAAAGAGTCCTATTAGAAGTAGGAGTCATATTAGAGAAAGAGTCATATTAGAATTAGGAGTCCTACTAGAGAAGGAGTCCTAATTAGAAGTAGGAGTCTTGAGTAAGAGTCCTATTAGGAGTTGGGGTTTAGAAGCCTTATAAATAGCCATGTATTTATCCTCTTTTCATCATGAATAGATCAATCTTTTAGCAGCAACTTGGAGGAAGGAACCCCTATAGAGTTCCAAGGAGGTCGATCCCTTATAGAGATCAATCCCAAGCTTAGAATCCACAAGGATTCTAACACTTGGTATCAAAGCAGCATTCTTGGTGTCTCACTACCCTTCCACAGCCATCCACCAGCCCTCCACAACCGCCCAAAGAAATTCCCACAATTGCTTAGAAGATCATCATCGAATTCCGTCGTCATCTCCACCATCGTAGATTATCCTTTGATCTCCTCGTGAATTGCAACAGGTTCTGGTTATCTACCTTACTGCTGCTATAATTTAGTTATCCTTATTCAAAAAATCCAAAAAATTCATTCCTATATTACTGCATAAACTTTTTGTCGCAAAGTTTTCATCTCTACAACGAAAGTTGCACTGCAGAATTTTAGCCGCATAACACTGTCTTTTTGATCTTGCTACTGTATTTTTTCTATCTAAATCCATATGAAATTTTTACGACGGCTTTGACACTTTCTAACAGTAGTTTTTCCTTTGGATTTGTTGAAAAATTCTCAATATAAACCACTTATCTTTTACGTCCAAACTATTGCACTTTAGACTTAAAAATCTGCTATAGTACCTCTCCGTGATCCTCAATTTTGCCGAACCTCTTGCTGTTGTTTCTTTCTACGAAATTTTTAACAATATTACCTCTCCCTTATCAATAGATTCTCTTTGAGTTTTACTTGAATCTATTTTGAAAATTTCTAGAAAAAATTACATCTTTACTACTGGAATTTTTTCAATGAAAAATCTGATTTTGCACCTTTGTCCTTTTTTCTTCTCCATAACCTACCAAACCCTAGCCACCTTGCTACCACAAGCCAAGACGTCTTTAGAGTATCCCTCTAGCCTTAAGACACAGCCATCATAACCTAGTTTCATAACCCTAATAGCATAAAAAACTGCAGCCCAAAACAGTAAACCATTACAGCCGAACCCTTCTATCACCGATCTATTGTCCGAACTTTCCACCACCCCATGCCATTAACTTGTTAACAGAAAAAAGACAAGGGCATCTCTGATCTACAGGCATATGCTATGGCTTCTCAAGATCCAATTATTGCTAAATTTGAAGCATGAGAATCTCGGATTGAATCACGACTTGAATCACGCTTAGAAGATAAATTGTGCACTTTGTTTGCAGAATTCAGAATTGGACAACCGCCGAGTCCAACCAAATTACAGCAAGGAGAGAATTCAGAAAAGACTCCAAAGAAGGAGGGATAGCCCTCAGACATGCTTCAGCCATGCATGAGGGTGGACTTCCCACGATGGGAAGGAGACCCGATGGGGTGGATTTCATGCGTCGAACGTTGCTTTCGCTACTACCGAACGTCGGATTATGCTATGGTAGAGATTGCTATCATCCACCTTGAAGGAGATGCTATTCAATGGTACAATTGGCTGAAATATAATCATAGGGCTCTAACGTGGAATTAATTTAAGAGCACACTGCTGAACCGTTTCGGACCTACGGAGTATGAAAATATCGACGGCCAACTCACAAAGATTCGACAAACCTCTATGATTTAAGAGTACCAAACCAGGTTTGAGAAGCTATCCTACCTTGCTCATGATTGGACTGACCATCAATTGTTAGGAACATTCATCGAAGGACTCAAGCCAGAGAAAAAAGGGGAAGTTAAGACACGACAACCTTGTACCGTGATGGCTGTGATTTCTTTTGCCCAAATACAAGAAGAACGGCTTAGCCAAGATGCTTAGAGGATGAGAACCACTCCTAGAACCTCAGCATATAAACCCCCTTTTACTCCCAATTGTCCTTCGCTGCCAAAAAAATTGGCAAGAGAAGAACTACGTGACCGATCAGCAAAGGGTCTTTGTTGGCATTGCGATGAGCCGTGGAACCGCGATCATCACTGCAAAAGGGGCCACCTCCTATTGATTGAACCTCTTGAAGACATGGAGGAGCAGATCCAAGAGCATGAGGAAGAGGTCATGGATGAAGAACAGTAGCCAATTGATATTACGATGCATTCCCTTGCCGGTTACACGAACCCGCAAACAATGAAAGTGGGAGGATTTCTGAAGCAACAATCGATCACCATTCTTATTGACACCAGGAGCACTAATAATTTTATGAAAAAGTAAGGTTGCTATTCGGATGGCCTTACCTATTGAGAATTGTAGCAGGTTCGATGTTAAGGTCGTAGATGGATGAATTTTGAAGTATGATCGTAGGTGCCCACGAGTGAAATTGTTGCCATAGGACCAAGAGATAATTGCAGATTTTTTTCTCCTCCCTCTCGATGATTATGAGGCCGTGCTTGTCATTGAATGGTTGATGATATTAGGTGATGTTTCTAGAAATTTTTTGAAATTAATTATAAAATTTTACAATAAGGGGAAACATGTGATACTATGTGGGAACGTGGGGGCGACGTAACGATGATTTGCACACAATGAATGGAGAAAGTTTTACACAAAGCATGCAGTGGCTTTTTGGTATAACTTGAGCAGCAATCTAATGGAGAGTCAACCAAATTTGAAGATCCAAACCTACTTTCCTTGCTTGCTGAATTTTCAGATATATTTGACCAACCTAGCGACCTACCTCCTAACCGCCGACATGATCATCATATACCGATTCTTCCAGGCAAACCTCCAGCAAATAGTCGATCATATTGGTATCCACATCTCCAAAAAGATGAAATAGAAAGGATTGTAAAAGAGATGCTTAAAATAGGAGTTATTTAGCCAAGGCAGCCCCTACTCTTCACCGGTGCTCCTCGTACGAAAGAAAGACGAAACATGGCGAATGTGCATTGATTACTAAGCTCTCAATGGCATAACCGTCGAGGACAAGTACCCTATTCCAATAGTAGATGAATTTCTTGATGAATTAAAGGGAGCACGAGTCTTCACAAAGCTAGACCTTTGATCCGGAATCATCAAATACGAGTGTGCGAAGAAGACATACTGAAAACTGCATTTCGAACGCACAATGGTGGTCACTATGAATTTTTGATAATGCCCTTTGGTCTCACCATTGCTCCCTCCACCTTCCAGAGCCTTATGAATGATATTTTCTAGAGTTATCTTTGAAAGTTTGTGCTAGTTTTCTTCGATGATATCCTTATTTATAGCCCTTCTCTTGAAAGTCATATTCAGCACTTACGACTTGTTTTGATAATTTTACGAGAACATGTTTTTTTTGTCAAAAAAATGAAGTGCAGCTTTCTTCAACAAAAGGTGGAATATCTTGGGCATATCATATCAGAGGAAGGGGTGGTAGTGGACCCCTCCAAAATTGAAGCAATGTAGAACTGGTCGACCTCGAGGAACATAAAATCACTACGCGGCTTTCTCGGTTTAACAGGTTACTACCGTAAATTCGTGAAAAACTATGGAAAGATCAATACACCCCTTACTTCCTTATTGAAAAAAGATACTTTTCAATGGTCGAACAAAGCCACCACCACCTTCGATGAACTTAAAGTCACAATGATAACAACACCAATGCTAGCGTTACCTGACTTGGTAAGACTTTTATTATTGAAGCCGATGCCACTGGAGTAGGAATTGGTGCTGTACTAATGCAAGATGGCTGCTCTCTCATTTATACTAGTAAGGCGTTATCTCCTTTCCATCTCAAGATGACTATTTATAATAAGGAGATGCTCGCGATTGTGCATGCGGTGTCCAAATGGAGACCGTACTTAATCGGGCGATGCTTTCAATTCAAGATCGACCATAAAGGTTTAAAATATTTCTTAGAGCAGAAGATATCTTCCCCTGAGCAGCAAAAGTGGGTAACAAAGCTTCTTGGATATGATTATGAAATAACTTACAAAAAGGGGAAAGATAATATTGTTGCAGATGCGCTTTCGCGGCTACCTGAGCAAGCTAAATTTTTGGCTATTTCACTTTCGACCAACGACTTCCTTGAGGATATTAGGAGAGAATGGCAAGATAATCCAGAAATGAGTAAAATCATAAAAAAATTAGAGGAAGCACTAAGCTCCATGGCTCATTACAGTTGGGATTCAAAGGACTTGCGATATAAAGGATGCATTGTGCTTATGCCAAATTCTACTTGTATAAAGACCATCCTTTAAGAGATGCATTCCACACCTGCAGCTGGGCACTCCAGGTTCTTTAGAACCTATAAAAGAATTAAGCAAAATTTTTATTGGATAGGGATGAAAAATATTATTACTGAATTTATAGCACAATGTGATGTATGTTAATGACACAAAGGTGAGACAGTGGCAAGTCCCGAAAAGTTACAACCTCTACCCATCCTAGAATCAATATGGACTGATATATCAATGGATTTCATCGAAGGGCTTCGCTCATCACAAGGAAAGGGTACAATTTTTGTTGTGGTTGATTGCCTTACAAAGTATACTCACTTTTATGCCATCCATAATCCCTACACTGCTTCTAGTATTGCTCGAACCTGTACAGAGAATATTGTAAAATTACATGGGATGCCAAGATCTATTGTAAGTGATTGTGATAGGGTCTTTACGAGCAAATTTTAGATAGAGTTATTCCAGATGTAGGGCACTAAATTAAAGATGAGTACGACATATCACTCACAAACTGATAGTTAAACTGAAGTGGTGAACAGGTGTTTGGAGACATACCTTAGATGCTTCACCAGTGACCGACCAAAAGAATTGACAAAGTGGCTTTCTTGGCCGAGCGGTGGTATAATATAACTTATCATTCCTCCATAAAATTACTCCCTATGAGGCCATGTATGGCCGACCCCCTTCCTGTAATTCCAAAATATGTGTTGGGCACCTCTAAAGTAGAACAAGTAGACAGAGAATTACAAAATAGAGACAAAATACTAAAGTTGCTAAAAGATAATCTCACTATAGCACAAGCAAGGATGAAACAGCAATATGATCAACATAAAGGCGAAAGAGAATTTTCAGTAGGAGATTGAGTCTTCCTACGGTTCCAGCCATACAAGCAAATATTAATCCAAACCAGAGTATCTATGAAGCTTTCACCTCGGTTCTTTAGACCATACCAGATTTTGGAGCGCATCGGATCAGTAGCATACAGATTGGACTTACCCGCCAGCTCCCGAATCCATCCAGTCTTCCATGTATTATGTTTGAAGCTCAAGTTGGGACAACATGAGATAGCCTAAAGTCATCTACCAAATATAACTACCCAGGAAGAGCTCTAGACCCAACCAATTGTCATTATTGATCGACAGATCATGACTCAACGACGACGACCTACTACTGAAGTGTTAATATAGTGGACAAACCTACTAACAGAAGATGCCACTTGGGAGAACTATGATGACTTGAAGATCAAATTCTCAGAATTCATGAAACGTCAGCCTCGAGGACAAGGCTGATTTAAAGAGGGCGGGTCTATTAGGACTCTAGCTATGAGAGTCCTAATTTAGTTTCATTGATAAGGGCATTCATATAAATCCTATCTAGTCGACCCCTATTAAAAAGGTGAAGAGACCGGCTAGGTTAGGGTTAGGTTGCTTCTTAGAAAAGGAGTCTTATTAGAAATAGGAGTCCTATTAGAGAAAGAGTCTTATTAGAAGTAGGAGTCCTATTAGGGAAAGAGTTCTAGTAGAATTAGGAGTCCTACTAGAGAAGGAGTCCTGATTAGAAGTAGGAGTTGTTTAGAAGTAGGAGTCTTGAGTAAGAGTCATATTAGGAGTTAAGGTTTAGAAGCCCTATAAATAGCTATGTAGTCACTCTCTTTTCATTATGAATAGATCAATCTTTTAGCAGCCTTTGAGCAGCAACTTAGAGGAAGGAACCCCTATAGAGTTCCAAGGAGGCCGATCCCCTATAGAGATCAACCCCAAGCTTAGAATCCGCAAGGGTTCTAACATAGTACTAATTTATATATTTTCTCTTTATTTGGCTACAAATGAACAGTCACTATCTTGCTATCGCAACAATGTAAAATTTTGCTTGCGTGAAATGATTGCCCATTTTTTTTTTGTTGATGACAAAGGGGGAGAAAGTGGTAAATTGATGAAAGCTTGAAATGTATCATGCTTGGTATTATGAATGCTTGAAATATGCTTAGTATCATGAATGGTATCGTAAATGCTTAAAATGTATCATGAATACTTGAAAATGTTTCATACTTGATATCATGCTTACTATCATATTTGATTTGGTATCAAAATGATGAATGTCTATCATCATGATTTGGTATCAAACTTGAAATTTGTATCATGCTTAATATCCTATATGAAATTAGTATTGTGCTTTGAAATGATGAATGTCTATTATTATTTGGTATCGAACTTGAAGTTTGCATCATGCTAAATATCGGATTTGAAATTGGTATCGTACTTTGAAACAATGAATGTCTATAATCATTTGATGTCAAACTTAAAATGTGTATCATCATGAATGGTTATCATGCTTTGGCCTCATATTGATAAATTTTGGTATCATGATAAATACTTGATATCGTGTTTGAAATGAAGAATCATGATCATGTTTAGTATCATGCTTCTAGTATCATTTTATGCATGTTGATTAGTTGAAATGCATATAACTTATCGGTTAGAGCTTAAATTCAAAGATTTTGAATTAAATTATATTTTTTTTTAAGTATGGCATATAGATAGGGGGGAGTTAAGATTAACTCCATCATTAATTGATTATCATCATTAAAAAGAGAAAGATTGTTGAATCTCTGATTTTGATGATGAAATTAATTAATAAATTATTGATCTAATCTGTATGTTGAGAAAGTATACAGGATTAACTATGATAGTGAATGAGGCATAAAGTGAACATAGTGTCGGATTCAAAAATCGAACAATTTGTCGGGAGTCCGAGAGTTCGTTGGGAGTCCGAAAGTTCATCGAGAGTGTTGTTAGAATTTGCCTAGAGTTCGTCAGGAGCTTGCCGAAATGTATGTCAGAAGTTCATCGTAGCTTGCCGAGAAGATCAAAGTTCACTAAAGAAGCTCGTCAGAACTCGCCAAGAAGATTATCGAGAGTTCAAGAGCTTACCGGGAGTCCGTTGGAAGATCGTCGAGAGTTCGTCGGAAGTCCGCCAGAAGCTCGCTGAAAGAAATTTTGACTTGTCAGACTTACTTGCTTAAGTAGATGTCTTAATTATCATAGTTATGATATAATTAGAGTTAGGTTTGGGAGGTAATCCCACTAACTTATTAGAGATCGAGCGACACTAAGAGGGAGGGGGGGGGGGGTGAATTAGTGCAGTGGTAAAGAAGGATAAACTTTTGGTGATTTTAAACAAGTTTCAGAAACTTCATAATAAAAGAATAATATTTCGATTAAAACCATTTCGATTACGTTAAAAGCATACGTAAGAAGATAAGGGCAGTGAACTTAGCAAAGTAAGGGTTTGTAGAAAGATAAATGTATGAATATAAACACAAATCGTTTTTATAGTAGTTCGGTCATTCGACCTACATCCACTCCCGATTCCTCTTCGCTTGAGGCAATCAGCTTTCCACTAGCTATCCTCCTTCTAACGGGTGAGGATGAACTCCCTTACAACACCTTTCCTTTTGACGGGCTTAGGAGGTAACCCTTATAAGGTCTCTCACCCCTCTCTTGGACTAGAATATACTTAAGGCTTAGAGGGAAGATTTTGACATTATTTCAAAAGAGTTTTTCCTTTTTTTTCTCAGTTCTAGACTCCCTTTCAACCATGAATGAGAAGGGTATTTATAGTCCTCAAGAGGATTCAAATTTGGAGCCTAAATTTGAATCACTTTCGGTTTTCTCGATGTTGGCGGTGCCACCGCCTGTCAGTGTCAGACAATGACAATGTACTGGGCGGTGCCACCGCCTAGGCTCTCGGGCACTGGGAGGTGCCATCGCCCCAGCCTGGGCGATGCCACCGCCCGGGCCTTTTTAGCACACTGGTTTGGGCCTTAAACTCAGCCCAAACCAGTTCGAAACAAGGCTCATGTGGCCCCAACTTGGTTTATAGGATTAACACTTAATCTTAAACCAAATTACATGTTAACTATAAATTTTAAAGATATTTTCTAAGCTATTACAAAGTTCGACAAGTCAAGACTTCTTTCGGTGAGCTTCCGGTAAACTTCCGACGGTCTTTCGACGAACCCTCAGAAACCATTTTACGGACTCCTGGTAAGCTCCTAGACTTCACGATGATGTTTGTGAGTTCCAACGAGCTTCTTTGGCAAGCTCCGATCTTTCTTGGCAAGCTCCGCGAACTTCCGACGAACCTTCCGGCGAACTTCCGAAAACCCTTCGGCAAGCTCCCTACTTGTTCTCGGCTAGTTCTGGCAGCACTCCCAATGAATCTTCGGACTTCTGTCAAACTCTTGAACTCCCAACGATCCATCACACTTATCTTCGAGCACTTTGTTTCGCTTTACGTCTTCATCGTTATCGTAGTTAATCCTGCACACACACAAACAAAACTCTATTTCGATCTAGACAATTATTACAACACGAATTGACATTCTATTGCCCGGCACGTCATTAGTCAGCACTGTTAGGAAATCCATCAGGGGAGCGACATTTCATGTGCAGCGGAAGAACAAAAAAACAAAACACCCCAGATTTTTCGTAGAAAGTTTCCATCGTCGTGCGAAGATCGGTGCGTCAAACGAATCCGCGAAAAACTGCACATGTAATAGAAAGTACCTAGGGAGATCATATATCCCGGAATCTCTACAAATCTGTAGGAGAGGATGAAGAAGGTCAAGCGTCCTCCTCTCTAGCGGTATCCACACGGTAGGGACTACGTCGATGCACCTCTCTAGGGAGAGAAGAACAGGAGGTGGCTACTAAGAGAACTCTCAGCCTATAGAGCTTTGGTTCTCTCCTATTTATAGTGGCCTCCTGTCGACCCTAATGGATCTTTGCCCTATTGGGTATTGGATCTCCATCCAATTACCCAAGCCTCTTGGATTAGTGGGTCTCTACCCAATAATCTCTTATTAGCAATTATTGGATCTCATCTCAGGATCCAATAATTCAGGGGCTTAATGGATATCCAATAAGATAGGGAGTTCAGTGGATATCTCATATTCGAACCTCTACTCGTCGCAACACCTACCATATGTGTGTGACCCTTTAGGCCCAATATCGAGCTGGCCGTGAGTTATACTTATCAGAACTCCTTCTGACATAGTGAATTATTATCTTTATAATAATTCACCTAACTCATCGACTGCGGACGTACCAGGCCACTACGCCGTAGCTCCTAGACGATACAAGGGAATCCAATCCTTTAGACCTATCTGTCCTCAGTTACTATGTATCTATAATCTCTCATCCATCTAATATCCCAAAGACCCTATACCGAGCATGGTGCTGTTAGGCCCATACGGTCTCTCCTCGAGTCTTGCTCTTGTTGGATTCTCCTGGAGAACCCTTTCTCTCTCAATTTGAATAACCTTAGCTAAGGATTTGTTTGAGCAAGAACACATAGGATATTCATCTTATGATACCGAGAGCGGATGATCCTCTATTGACACTCAATAGCCCTTGTAAGGTTGGCTACCACTCCCAATGACTAGTTGTACTAGATCTGGAACTTTCCAAACCTATAAGTTCGGTATCAAAGAGTGGAGTACTTATACAGGATATCCTTGGTGTCTCAAGTCTAAGGACCAGATACACTACTGGAACTACGGAATCACTGTCTGACGTGAGGTATCAATAACCATTCAGCATTTCGTAGGCGGATTAATTAGTGAACTCATTCTCTAATGAGCACCTGCACTGTAACCTTAGTGTCCCCACATGAGTAGCTATGAGACCAGCTACCTCCATCATATGAACGGGTATATAGTATACCAGTTTATCCGGTTATCTCGATGTCCTTCTCGAGTAACCTATGACCAGGATAATTTAGAGTCTATGTTTAAAGGTGAATCAGACTCATTATCGTGATCTCATCACGATCCGATTCCCATTGTATAGATCCAAGAACATCATAGCATATGTAACACGCAAGATAAAGTGATAAAACGCCTAATAATGAGCAAAGAGATAAAGTGCATATTAAGTCACAAGTGCCATCACTCATGTAATTGGCTTGCAGGGCACATATGACTAGTAATCTCCCACTTGACCTAAAGTCAATCACCAACATGTCTGATCCCCATCAAACCTCTGTGATACTCAAAGACAATCTGAGTCAATGGCTTTGTCAGTAGATCTGCAATGTTATCTTCGGATGGAACTCTTTCCACTATTATATCTTTTCGGGTCATGGTCTCTCTAATAAGTTGGAACCTCCTCAGAACACTTCTAATGAGACCCGAGTTCCCTTATTTGAGTAATCACCCCATAGTTGTCGCAATATAAGGGAATCAGCTCCTCACTGCTCGGGATGACTCTTAGATCTGTGATGAACTTCTTCATCCAGACTCCCTCCTTTGTATTCTGCCTCTGTGATCGAGTCAGTAGTAGTGTCTTGCTTGGAACTCTTTTAGCATACTGCTCCTCCATTCAGGGTGAACACATACCCAAATTAGACTTGCTATCATCGACATCGGACTGGAAGCTCGAGTCCGTGTAGCCCTCAACCTTGAGGCTACTACCTCCATATACCAGTAAAAGATCCTTAGTCCTTCTCAAGTACTTAAGGATACATTTTTCTTGCTTTCAAAGGTGCTCAAGCCTAGATGCTGATATCTGCTCGTGACACTCAGAGCATGCGCTATATCAGGCCTGGTGCATAGCATAGCATACATGATAGATCCTATCGCTGATACATATGGCACCATATCCATGTGTGCCCTTTCTTCAGGAGTCTTTAAGGACATACTCCTAGAAAGTGATATTCAATGTCTCATTGGTATGAGACCTCTTTTGGAATTTTTCATGCCAAACCTTTTGACAATGGTGTCTATGTACCTCGATTGGGACAAGCCAAGCATCCTCTTAGATCTATCTCTATAGATCCATATCCCCAATATGTAGGATGCTTCTCCTAAGTCTTTCATGAAGAAGTGCCTAGATAACCAAGTCTTTACTGTGGAGAGCATTCCTACATCATTCCCAATGATCAGGATGTCATCCACATATAATACCAAAAAGGTGATAGTGCTCCCACTTAATTTCCTGTACACACAAGGTTTATCTTCGTTCTTAACAAAGTCATAAGATCTGATCACCTCATCAAATCTTATGTTCCAACTTCGGGAAGCTTGCTTCAATCCATAAATGGACTTAAGCAACTTGCATACCTTATCTGGGTTATCCCTAGACACGAATCCCTCAGGTTGTATCATATACACCTCCTCCTCGAGGTTGCCATTAAGGAATACGGTTTTGACATCCATCTATCAGATCTCATAATCATAGTGTGTTGCAATAGCCAATAGAATTCGAATGGATTTTAGTATGACTACATGTGAGAAAGTTTCGTCATAGTCAACACCTTACCTTTGACGATACCCCTTAGCCACTAGCCTTGCTTTATAGGTCTCTATCTTTCCATCTACTCCAATCTTCTTTTTGAAGATCCACTTGCAACCAATGGGTGCAATACCCTCGGGTGCATTAACTAGGTTCCAAACCTTGTTGGAGTACATGGAATCCATTTCTGAATTCATAGCTTCTTGCCATTTTCCGGAGTCTATGCTCATAATAGCCTCCTCGTAGGTCTGAGGATCAATATCCTTAACATCCTCTCCTCTGATATGTCCCACATATCTCTCAGGAGGATGAGATACTCTATCAAACCTATGTAAAGTTGGAACTTATGTGTTAGGTATCTGAACAGATTCTAGAATGGTACTTAAGCTAGATTATCCAACCTCGCTCAACTCTATCATACTCCTACTATCTTCATCAAGAAAGTGTTCCTTCTCAAGGAATACTACTCTCCTGGCTACAAAGACCTTGGTCCTCAAGGTGATAGAAATAATACCCATAAGTTTCCTTAAGGTATCCCACGAACTTGTACCATTCCATCCTAAATTCCAACTTATCAGGGTTGTGTCTCTTAACGTGGGTAGGGCAGCCCAAATCTTAACAATCTTAAGATCGGGCTTCTTCCCATTCTATATCTCATATGGAGTAGACATCACTGACTTAGTTGGAATTCTGTTCAGAAGGTAAATTGTGGTTTCTAGGGCATATCCCCAGAATGAAATGGGTAGGTCGGCGAAACACATCATGGAACGCACCATGTCTAACAATATGCGATTCCTCCTTTCTGATATACCATTAATCTATGGTGTATAAGAATGTGTCCATTGGGATAAAATCCCATAGTCTTTGAGGAACTGGGTAAACTCTGTACTCAAGTACTCACCTCCTTGACTTGATCGAAGGGTTTTAATACTCTTTCTTGTTTGGTTCTCCACTTCATTTTTACATTCCCTGAATTTCTCAAAAGCCTCAGACTTATACTTCATCAAGTACACATGTCCGTACCTTGAGAAATCATTAGTGAAAGTAATGAAGTAGGAATAACCACCTATGACATGAGTCGACATGGGACCGCATACATCACTATGTATGAGTTCTAGTAACTCAGTGGCTCTCTCTCCAGTTCCACTAAATGGAGAGTTGGTCATCTTTCCCCGAAGGCAAAGTTCACATGTCGCATATGACTTATAATGGATCTAGATATTCATTCTTTAGCAACTTTTGGATCATTCCCTCGTGGATGTGACCTAGCCTACAATGCCAAAGATATGCATTGTTCACCTCTTCTCGTTTCCTCTTAGACTCACTTACACTTATGATATATGGAGCTGTATTTGGCATAAATAAACCATTATACAATGTTCCTCTCATGATGATCTGATTATCTAATATTATTGAACAATCATTATTCTCAAAAACTAATTTATATCCAATAACTGTCAAATATGAAATGGAAATAATGTTTTCGATAATAGAAGGAACATAATAGCATACATCTAATGCAATAATAGCTCCACCAAACAGATGTAAGGTGACCTTGTCAATAGCCAATGCGGCAACCTTTGCTCCATTGCCCATCTTAAGGTCCATCTTGCCTTTGTTCAATCTCCTAGGTCCTGCCAGAACCTATAATGAATTATAAATATGATAAGCACTCCCGGTATCCAATACCCATGTGTTATCATAAGATTCTGACAAATGGAGACTGATCATAAATGTACTTGAAGCTTCTGCAAGCTTCTGTTTAGCCCTCCCTATAAGGTACTCTTTGCAGTTCCTCTTCCAGTGCCCATCTTTACCGTAGTGGAAGCACTGACCTTTGTCCTTTGTTGGGTCTTTCTTGGCAACCTTTGCCTTATCCATTTTGCCCTTGCCCTTGTCCTTCTTAAGGGTCTTCTCAGCCTTTCTTTTCTTTCTGGTCTCACTAGTATAGAGAACCGAATTCTCTTTCTTAATGGTGCTCTTTGCTTCTCTCAACATATTGAGGAGCTCTAGGAGGGTCACCTTAAGTTTGTTCAAATTAAAATTTATTATGAATTGAGAAAAAGAATCTGATAGGGACTGAAGCACAAGATCCACATATAGGTTATCCTCTAGGACCATTCCTAGACCTGTGAGTTTCTCGATCCACTCAATCATCTTAAGGACATGGTTCTGAACCGGTGTCCCCTCAGTCATCCTGGCACAGAAAAAACTCTTTGATATCTCATATCACTGAATTCTTCTCTGTTCCTCAAACAGTTTACGGAGATGCAAGAGTATGGAATTAGCATATATATTTTCATGCTATCTCTGTAACTCAGTAGTCATAGAGGCCAACATATAACACTAAGTAAGAGTGGAATCATCTAAGTACTTCACATAATGAGCGATCTCATCCTCGCTTGCCCCTTCGTTGGGCGTAGGGATCACTGTATCAAGGACACACCCGATTTTCTCCATTGTGAGAATGATTCTTAGGTTGCGAAGCCAATCCGTATAATTTGGACCAGTGAGGTAGTTGGCATCAAGTATGCCATGTAAAGGATTTGAAAATAATATTTTTCTGAAATTAAAGATGTAGCAGAAATAAATAATATGCAGACTTTACAAAAATTAAATAATTAAGATAAGGACTTCTATCTTAATGCATTTCCACTAATTTTTTATGAGACACATAACACCCTTTGGTATGTGAATCGGAGACCCCCCCGACGGATCTCTAGTGGGGATCAGGATCCAATCGGCGTCTTAACGTAACCTCGAGGGACTTGACCAATCACGTTAAGCCCATAAAGGTAGGCAACTCTTGCCAATCACAACTCCTTGTGATTCTCGTCCTATTCGACCTCCGAACCACCATGGCCTCGAGGGACTCGACCAACCATGATGTTCGGTTAAGTCATCACCATCGTTACAAGATGAGTCTGATTCAGTGATATACTCTCGAGGGACTCGACCAAGCATACCATGTCCTCAGGTCACCGGTGACATCTCTATGTCGTAGATAAAATAGCGAAACACGATATAGATGAGTCTCGAGTATACATCTATACATATGTATATATATATAAATATACATATATATATATATATATCTATATATATGTATATATATATATATATATATATATATATATATATATATATGTATATATATATGTATATATATATATATATATACATATATATATAAATTAGTTATATGTATATATATATGTATATAATATATATTATAAACATATATATATATATATTAATATATATTATGTAATATTATTTCATAGTCAACATTTGATATGGTTTTCTTGACAAGGATAATTAATTTAATGATCGTTTAACAATAATTTATGTATGACTTTTGGTTCCCTCCTATTTATAGAGGTCCCTTGTTAACTCTAATACATTTTGCCTTATTGGGTACTGGATCTCCATCCAATTACCTAAGCTTCTTAGATTAATGGGTCTCTACCCAATAATCTCTTATTAGCTATTATTGAATCTCATCCATGAGATCCAATAATTCAGGGGCTTATTGGATATCTAATAAGATATGGGGTTCGACGGATATCTCATATCTGAGCCTCTACTCATCGTAGTATCTAACATATGTGTGTGGCCCTTTAAGCCCAATATCAAGTTGGTCATAAGTCACACCTGTCAGAACTCCTTTTGACTTAGTGAATTATTTTCTCCATAATAATTCACTCGACTCATCGACTATGGATATACTAGGCCATAACACCGTATTCCCCAAACGATATATAAGAATCCAATCGTTTGGACTTATCCTTAGTTACTATGCACATATAGTTCCTCATCCATCTAAATATCTCAAAGATCGTATATCGGGCATGGTGCTGTCAGGCTTATACGGTTTTCACTTATCATGCTATAATCGGATTCTTCTAGAGAACTCTTTTTCTCTCAATCCGAATGACCTTGGCTAGGGATTTATCTAAGCAAGAACACATGAAATATTCCTCTCATGATACCAAGAGTGAATGTTCATATATTGATACTCAATAGTCCTTGTAAGGTTAGCTACCACTCTTGATAACCAACTGTATTAGATCTAAAACTTCCAAACCTATAAATCTGGTATCAAAGGGTAGAGTACTCACACAAGACATCATTAGTGTCTCAAGTCTAAGGATCAAATACACTACTGGGACTACGGAATCGCTATCTAACAATAGGTATCATTAACTATCCAGTATTCTATATATGGATCAATTAGTAAACTCATTCTCCAATAAGCACCTGTATTATATCCTTAGTGTCCCCACATAAGTAGCTATGAGGCCAGCCATCTCTATTATATGGATGAGTATATAACACACTAGTCTATCCAATTATCTCGATATCCTTCTCGAGTAACCTATGACTAAGATTATTGAGGGTCTATGTTTAAAGGTGAATCGGTCTCATTATCGTGATTTTATCATGATTTGATTCCCATTGTACAGATCCATGGACCTTACAATATACATCTAGATAATATGAGAAAATATCAATAATCATAAGTAAAGAGATTGATGTAGTGTGTTACAAGTGTTATCACTTACGTGATTAGCTTACAGAGCACTTATAATTAACACTCTATCATTTAACCTTATCTTGGTACTGAGAGTTTATCTCTATATTCTCTATCTCCTCTTCTCCTTTCATGATCAAGCACTCTCTCTCTATAAATAATATATTAATATATTATTTATACTATAGTTCTATTATAGATCGCCATCAATGTGATTAAAAGTGAAGAAAAGAAAAAAAAAGAATGATGAGCATTGTTTTCATAGCTGATGAATATTAGAAGATCTTACTGAAGCAATTTTTCAAAATAGTTTATATTCATATATTGTTTATACTATGAGTTCCAAGAATATATATATATATATATATATATATATATATATATATATATATATATATATATATATAACTTTTATTTTCACTGACGGCTTCCCTTAGAAAAGACAACATCTAAATGACTATTATAACTATTGTAATTTTCATTAGCCATGATGCATGTGATACAGACCAATTTAGATTATTATTTATTTAAATAAATTTAATTAGTTTATGGGTTATTTTTTGCATATGCCTTTTATGCATATGCCTTACATGACAATATCTAGAATAATTTTAATCTATTTTTTTCATATTACTAAGTAATAGAAAGAGAAGACAAATATTAAAAAAAGAAAGAAAGAAACCAAATTATAGTTTTGATTACAGATTACAAATCATGATTGAAGATCTCTCCAGAAAGAAAGAGATTTATCAATCAAAATATCAGAAAAAGATTATTTCTCAAATCAAGTTAAGAATATTATCTGTTTGAATAAAAAATAAATTATATAATTAATTTGATATAATTATAATTTTTATTGTCATATTCATTTTTTTCTTATACTTAACCTATAAGAAATCATAACATTGTAATAACATTATAATAGATCGTCAGATTATGTTCTTTTATCACATAATATGTGAATGATATGAGGATTTAGTTATGTATCTTATGATAGGATTCCATCGTTCACATATGGAGGTACAAGGTTTTCTTCCTAGGGGTTTGCCACTTTGAAATAAAACGAGTCTGATAGTTATCATATTTTATTTTATTAGTTACTACCTTTTCCTCTTTTAAAATTATCTAGTTTTAAAAAAAAATTACTCTGCACTCTGGTCGAACATTTAATTTAGTATTAGTAGTTTTGGTTTAGCTAAGATGTTCCATTGTCAAGGTCGGTCAATGTTTTAGAACCTAAGGTGATCTTATAAAACAAAAACGTATGATATGGGAGTAATTTAGTTTATTACTTATTTAAATAAATTTGATTAGTTTATAGATTATTTCATGATAACATTTAGAATAATTATAATCCAATTTTTTAGGTGACTCAAGAATAAAAAATATATATAAAATGAAAGAGAACAAAATATGATTTTTGTTGAAGATTTTATGAAAATTTATCTACATAAAAAATGAAAGTCTATTTTTGTAAGAAATTAGCATCAAAGGACTTGGTTATTTTTTTAAAAAAATAGAAATAATTTCTATTAATATAAACTTTAAATGAACTACTTATTCTGATAATTTATTCATATTTAATTATTATTTTATTTTAAAATATTTATAAAAAGATAATAATTAAAATATAATTTAATAAGAGAGATTATACTTGGGTTTATTGTCAATCAGGTTGATCGATCAGGCTTGTTAAACCTGCCTATGTGGCAAAGGGTGGCCTAGCTCGTGAGATTAGACGTGGCCTATCTCAACAACCAAGTGTAGCTCAAGTCATAAGACTAGGTAGCTCACTTTAGAGGCCAAGCGCATCCCAACTCTTGCAACTAGGAGGCCGAGCTCGTGGGTCGAGTGTGGCCAAGTGTAACCCAAGCCATGTGTCCAAGTAGCATAGCCTACAAGCAAAGTGTGGCCTAATTCTTGAGGCTAGGCGTACCTAGTTGTATAATTGGGGCTATGCTCAACCCATACGTCTAATCCTCTATCCAATCTATTACACTTAAACATAGCTTGCCACCAAGGAGAAGTACGTGTAATGCACATGACTGCTTTGAGTCTCAAGTGGGCTAACCTAATCTTACTAGCATGATGCAGCCTAACTCAATTCTCTCTCTCTCTCTGATTTAACCTCATTGACTGAACAAGATTCATCTGACCAGTTTAGGATGATTTCAAACTGATTTGATTGGTTCAAGCTTATTTGACACATTTGAATTTGATCAAGTCCAAATTTGATGAGGTTAGAGTGATTCAAGATCGATTCAATAAGGATTAGAACTAGTTCAATTAGGTCATATTTGAATTGACTTTGGTTCAAGTCGATTGGGCTATTTCAATTAGAGTTTAGGTTTATCGAGGGTTGTTGAAAGATTGAATACCTTATTGTTGAATCTTTGATTTTGATGATGAAATCAATTGATAAATTATTGATCTAATCTATATGTTGAGAAAAGTGTGTAGGATTAACTACGATAGCGAACAAGGCATAAACCAAACATAGTGCTGGTGTCAAAGATCGAACGATTCGTCGGGAGTCTAAGAGTTTGTCGGTGTTCGAAAGTTCGTCGGGAGTGTTGTAGGAATTTTTTGAGAGTTCATCAGGAGCTTGCCGAAATGTACGTCAAAAGTTCACTGAGAAGTTCATCGAAGCTCATCAAAAAAGCTCGTTGGAACTCATCAAGAAGATCGTTGAGAGTTCAGGAGCTTGTCGAGAGTCCGTTGGAAGATCGTTGAGAGTTCGTCGGAAGTTCGTCGGAAGATCGCCAAAAGCTCATCGAAAGAAATTTTGACCTAACGGACTCATTTATTTAAGTAGATGTCTTAATTATCATAGTTAGAGTGTAATTAGAGTTAGGTTTGGGAGGTAATCCCACTAACTCAGTTAGGGAGCCAACTAGGCCCGAATTCGAACTATTTTAGGCCGAACTATTGGCCCAAACAGTGTTGCTGAACTTTGTTTGGTGGTGGCACCGTCATAACTGGGCACTGGAACCATCTAGGGCTCAGTCTCCTAAGTGTCTGGGCGGTGGTACCACCCAGTTCCAATAGCCAAGACTCTGTCTGGCGGTAGTACCACTAGTACCTCAAAAATCCAGGACAAGATCTTTTTTTGCTCCTTTTTGAAGCCAATTGAGGCCTATAAATATCCCACACTTATCTACTTGTTGAATACAAAGAAGTGAACAAAAGAACTGAGATTATAATGAAATTGCTATTTGTAAACTTTGAGAGTTCACCTCCACCGATTCTAAGTATTAGAAACTTATATAAGGAGAATGAACAACCTGTAAAGAGTTATGTAAAGGGGTGATGGATCTTTGCCTTTGAAGAAAGATCAATAGTGGAAGCTGGTGACCTCCTCGGAGGAGGTAACGGGAGTGGACATAAGTCAGATGACCGAACTACTATAAATCAGTATGTTCTTTCCTTGTTGTGAACTTCTCTTCCTTACTGCTTAGCTGCATTCTATTTTTGCATAACTTCAACTGTTCAACTTCTTCTCTACTCACTTAAGAATGTGTTTAAAGTTAAACATCTTTACCGAAACATGTTTTCATTGAATGAAACTTTTCACCGAAATAGTTTTCCGAAATTGATGTTTTTTTACCACTATAGTAATTCACCCCCCCTCTCTCTTAGTTCTGAATTTGATCCTAACAATTAGTATTAGAGCAAGGTCACTCTCATTTTGGTTTGAAACCAAAGAGAGATGACATTTACTAGCAATCAAGAGTGTTATTCAATCACACATCCACCCATGTTCAATGGGACAGACTACATATATTGGTAAACTAGGATGAGGATTTTTTTTATTTCTATGGATTTTAAGTTATGGAACATCGTCGAAAATAGATTTTAAAAGTCTTCTCTTCCAATGGACGATTAGAATGAGTTGGAGAAGAAAATTTTCTCTTTAAATGCCAAGACTATGAATACCTTGTTTTACGCTTTAGATAAGAATGAATTCAATCGAGTTTCTATTCGTGAAATGACTTATGACATTTAGCATATACTCAAAATTATACACAAAGGCACTAGTAGAGTAAAGGAGTTTAAATTCAATCTTTTAATTCATAGTTACGAATTATTTCACATGAAACCAAGCGAGACCATTGGAGAAATGTACATCTGGTTTACTGATGTCGTCAATAGTCTAAAAGCTCTCGATAAAAGTTTTTCTAACTTTGAACTTGTTAATAAGATATTAAGATCCCTTCCAAAGAGTTGAGAACCTAAAGGAACGACTATTCAGGAAATCAAGGATTTGAATAACTTCCCGCTTGAAGAACTTATTAGGTCTCTAATGACCTACGAAATAACTTGCAATGCTCATGAAGAACTTGAGAACAACCTTCCAAAGAATATAAATGAATTGGCGCTAAGAACTCATGAAGACTACATGAGAGAAAGCTCAAGTGATAAGGACAATGATGATGACTTGGCACTCTTAACAAGAAAATTCAAAAAACTCATAAAAAGAAACAAATCTAAAGATAATACTAAAAATAAATTTGAACTCAAGAAAGAACAAATTATTTGCTACGAATACAAGAAGTCGGGACACTTCAAAAGTGAATGTTCCCAAGTGAAAAAGAAACAACCGAAGAAGAAAAAAACACTCAAAGCTATGTGGGATGATTCGAGCGCTTTCAAAGATGAGGAGCAAAACAACAAGGAGATTGCTAACTATGTGCTAATGGCAATTAGCGATGAGGTAAGTAGTTTTTTTATGCAAATTTATCTTTCGATGAATTATTGAGTACTTTTAATGATTTATTCGATGAATATAGATTAATTAGTAAAAAATATAATTTATTAAAAAAGGAGCATACCTTTCTAAATAATAAATTTAAAAAATTAAAAATTAAGCATGATAATGATTTATCGCCTCCATGCATAAGTGTGAATATTTAGAGGCACTTAAAAAAGAAAACTTGCTACTAAATGAAACTCTAGAAAAGTTTAAAATTGATAGCAAATTCTTGAATATGATCCTTGCCAATAAGGGTCACGTTCATAGAAGAGATGGAATCGGCTTTGTGAGTAGCACTCACCAAAAGTCAATCATCTTTGTTGAAGGCCCTACCTTACATGTTTCACCCTACATCAAATGTAACTTTTACTGTAAACTTGGACATTATACTCATAAATGTCCATTTAATAAATATAGTCCACACAAATTAATTTGGGTTTCTAAAGAAACCGTAAATGACTCTATGTAAAATGATAAGTTAGGTAGATCAATTTTTTAAGCATCCAAAGTCAAATGGGTACCTGAAAAACCAATTTCTTATAGATATATCTATAATCACAAGTTAGGAGCAAAAGATGGTATATTGATAGTGGATGCTCAAGACACGTGACCGAAGATCCAACTCAATTCTCTAAGCTCACTAGCCAAGATGAAGGATATGTCACCTTTGGAGATAACAATAAAGGTAAAATTATTGGCAAAGGAACCATAGGTAATAAATCAAATTTTTTGATTGAATATGTGTTATTAGTAGATGGCTTAAAATATAATCTTTTGAGCATTAGTGAATTGTGTAATAAAGGATACACCAAAAGATTTGAATTTAATGCTTACATTATTGAAAAATCATAAAAAAGCACATCTATGATTGCCTTAAAACATAATAACGTATATACTATTGACATTGATGATCTTTGTAATGAAATGTGCTTTTCGACTTTAATCGATAATGCTTAGCTTTGGCATAGGAGATTATGTTATACTAGTATGAAACTAATCTTTTAAATATCATCTAGAGAACTTATAAGAGATATTCTTAACATTAAGTTTGTCAAAAGCAAAGTGTGTGATGTATATCAACTAGGAAAATAAATAAAAAGTAGTTTCAAATCAAAGAATAAAATAAGCACCTCAATACTAGTGCAACTAATCCATATGGATTTATTTGAACCAATTGATACAAAAAGCCTAGGAGGTAGCAAATATTCCTTTGTATTTGTAGACTTGTAGATGATTATAGTAGATACACTTGGACATACTTCTTGGCACACAAAAGTAATTATTTTAAGTATTTTTTAAAATTTTATAAACGGGTTCAAAATGAAAAAAAGCTTTATGATATCATCGATTCGTAGTGATCACGGTGGTGAGTTTTAAAACTGTGATTTCCAAAACTTTTATGAATCAAATTGGTACAACCATAATTTCTCTATTCCAAGAAATCCTCAATAAAATGGAGTAGTTAAAAGAAAGAATAGGAGCATAGAATAAATGACAAGAACCATGTTGAACGAACATAGCCTACCCAAATATTTTTGGGCTGAAACCGTTAATATAATATGCTATATCATGAATAGGGTTCTAGTAAGACCATTACTTTTTAAAACTCCTTATGAATTATGAAATAACAAAAACCCAATGTTTTATATTTTAAAGTTTTCAGTTGTAAATATTTTATCTTAAATGAAAAAGATACCTTAGGAAAGTTTGATATAAAATCTGATGAAGGTTTTTTTTTGTTATTCTTCTATTTCTAAAGTCTTTAGTGTCTTTAATAAAAGAATTTTGGTTATAAAAGAATCTATTTATGTTGTCATTTTTGAATTTAAGAAAAATAATTTTGATAATGATCTTGATTTTGATGCTTTAAATTTGAATGAAACCTCTCCTCCCACTAGCAACTTGGATGCATCTTCTTCCGAAACATCCTTACCTAATGAATGAAAGTATGTAGATGCTCATCCTAAAGAGCTAATTATATAAGACACATCAAAAGGTGTTCAAACTCGTTCTTCCTTTAAAAATTTTTGTACTAACATTGCTTTTCTTTCTCAAATTGAACCTAAATGCATTGATGAGGTCTTGAAAGATGATTCATGGGTTATCGTAATGCAAAAAGAGTTGAATCAATTTGAGAGAAATGAGGTGTGGAAGCTTGTTCCTTGACCTAGTGACCATTTAGTAATTGGTACTAAATGGGTCTTTAGAAATAAACAAGATAAATTTGGTATTGTGGTTAGAAATAATGCTAGATTAGTGGCCAAATATTTCAATCAAGAAGAAGATATCAATTATGAAGAAACTTCACTCTTATGGCAAGATTAGAAGTCATAAGGATACTCCTTGCCTATGCTTGCTATAAAAATTTCAATTTATTTCAAATTGATGTCTAAAGTACTTTTTTAAATGGTTATATTTTTGAAAAAGTTTATATTAAACAATCGCCCAGATTTGAGAATACACATTTTTCTAATCATGTATTTAAGTTAATCAAGGTTCTCTATGGATTAAAACAAGCCCCAAGGGCTTGGTATGAGAGACTTAGCTCCTTTCTTATTCAAAATAATTTCTCTAAAGGCAATGTCGATACTATATTATTTATTAAAAATTTTAAAAAATAATTTTCTTGTTGTTCAAATTTATGTTGACGATATTGTTTTTGGTTCCACAAATGAGTCCTTATACGAGTCATTTGCCAAAAGTATGAGTCAAAAGTTTGAAATGAGCTTAATAGGTGAACTAAATTTCTTCTTAGGTTTACAAATCAAACAACTTAGTAATAGTATTTTTCTTAGTCAAATCAAATATATATTAGAATTGCTAAAATGATTTAATATGGATAGTTCAAAGGCTATCAATACACTGATGAGTACTTCCACTAAGTTAGATATGGATGAAAGTGGAGAAAACTTTGATAAAAAAAACTTATTAGGGTATGATAGGTAGTTTACTATACCTCACTACAACAAAACCAGACATTATATTTAGTGTAGGACTTTGTATTAGATTTTAATCTAATCCTAAGCTATCTCATTTTAAATCTATTAAAAGGATTCTTAGATACTTAAAAGGAAGTCCTAATCTAGGATTATGATATCCAAAATCTAAAAACTTTGAATTAACTGCTAATGCTGATACTGATTTTGTTGGATATAGAATAGATAGAAAAAGAACATCTGGAACATGTCAATTCTTAGATCATGCACTTGTCTCTTGGTCTTCCAAGAAATAAAACTCGGTTACATTATCTACAACCGAAGTTGAATATATATCAACGAGTACTTATTGTGCATAAGTTATATAGATAAAGAACACATTAGAAGATTATAGAATTCACTTAAAGAATATTTTCATAAAATGTGATAATACAAGTATAATATGTTTAATAAAAGATCCTATTTAACACTCTAGAACTAAACATATTGACATTAGACATCACTTTATACGAGATTATATTAATAATCATGATGAAACCTTATAATTTATTGATACGAAATATCAATTAGCCAATATTTTTATAAAATCTTTAAATGAAGAACAATTTGATTTCATTAAAAGAGAATTAGACATGTTAAATTGTTCGAATGCATGAGTTTCTTGTAAACTTTTTCGATTTTTCATAAATGGAGCCCTTATCGAATTTATTTTGTATCATCTTCCTCTTATTTTGGTATCAAGTTTATTCATGGATTTTTTATACTCTTACATTGTCACTCAATGATTTTTATAACCCTCTTCCTATCGATAAAAATATCTTTCACGAATTTTATTAATATACTTGATTCTTGTGCGAATTTTTACAATGATTATAAATGGATTTTATTTGATAGAAATACCATTCATGGACCTTATTTGATAAAAGTGTCATTCACAGATTTTATTTGATAGAAATATTATTTACGGATTTCATTGATACACTTAATTCTTGTATGAATCTCTTCCTTCTATTCACATCTTTTTTTTTATGTCAGAGTCCTTTAGCTCTTGATGTAGAAGGTTGATGAATTTTCGATAGCTTGAATGAATTCTTCTCCTTGTACTATTCATGGACTATTGATTGCTCGACCCTTCTTGATGAATGGACTTTTCCTTATGCTTTCTCCTTTTTCCTTTTCAAGAAGAATCCTGCTCTAGTATGAGCAATGTTGTGCTAGTTTATTTACTTCATCTTTGATAACTTACCTACTTCAAAACTATAAAGGAATGCAAGCATGAGTAGTACTAGTTTGTGCATTTCCTTTTTACTTGACTACAAATGAAAAGTCACTATCTTGCTATCGCAACAATGTAAAATTTTGCTTGTATGAAATAATTACCCATTTCCTTTTTGTTGATGACAATGGGGAAAAAGTGAGTGATAGATTGATAAAAAGCTTAAAATGTATCATGCTTGGTATTATGAATGCTTGAAATATATTTAGTATCGTGAATGGTATCGTAAATGCTTGAAATGTATCATGAATGCTTGAAAATGTTTCATACTTGATATCATGCTTAGAAATTGATATCATGCTTACTATCGTATTTGATTTCGTATCAAAATAATGAATATCTATCATCATGATTTGGTATCAAACTTAATTTGTATCATGCTTAATATCCTATTTGAAATTGGTATCGTGCTATGAAATGATGAATGTTTATTATCATTTGATATCGAACTTAAAGTTTGTATCATGCTAAATATTGGATTTGAAATTGGTATCGTGCTTTGAAATAATGAATATCTATAATCATTTGATGTGAAACTTAAAATGTGTATCATCATGAATGGTTATCATGCTTTGGCATCATATTAATAAATTTTGGTATCATGATAAATACTTGATATCGTGTTTAAAATGAAGCATCATGATCATGTTTAGTATCATGCTTCTAGTATCATTTTATGCATGATGATAAGTTGAAATGCATATTACTTATCGGTTAGAGCTTGAATTCAAAGGTTTTGAATTTAAGTGTGTCTTTTCTTAAGTATGACATATAGATAGGGGGAGTTAAGGTTAACTCCATCAACAATTGGTTATCATCAAATAAAAGGGGAAGATTGTTGAATCTCTGATTTAGATAATAAAATCCATTGATAAATTATTGACCTATCTGTATGTTGAGAAAAGTGTATAGGAATAACTACGATAGAGAACAAGGCATAAAGCAAACATAGTGTCAGAGTCAAAAACCGAATAATTCATTGGGAGTATGAGAGTTTGTTGGGAGTTCGAAAGTTCATCGAGAGTGTTACCGAAATTTGTCGAGAGCTCGTCGAGAGCTTACCAAAATGTACGTCGAAAGTTCACCGGAGTTCGCAGAGAAGATCGGAGCTTGCCAAAGAAGCTCGTCGAAACTCGCCAAGAAGATCGTCGAGAGTTCAAGAGCTTGCTAGGAGTCCATTGGAAGATTGTCAAAAGTTCGTCGGAAGTCTATCGGAAGCTCGTCGGAAGAAATTTTGACCTATCGAACTTACTTGCTTAAGTAGATATCTTAATTATCAAAGTTAGGGTGTAATTAGAGTTAGGTTTGGGAGGCAATCCTACTAACTCAGTTAAGGGCCAACTAGTCTCGAATCCAAACCATTTTAGACTAGATTATTGTCCCAAACAGTGTTGATGGACCCTATCTAGCGATGACACCACCATAACTAGGCAATGGAACCACCCAGGGCTCAATCTATCAAGTGTCTGGGTGATAGTACCGCCAGACCAAGCAGTGGTACCGCCTAGTGTCAGAGTCCATAAGCGGTGGTACTGCTAGTACCCCGTAAATTCGGTATAAGATATTTTTTTGCTCCATTTTGAAGTCAATTGAGGTCTATAAATACCCCACACTTCTCTACTTGTTGAATACAGAGAAGTAAATAAAAGAACTAAGATTATAGTGAAATTGTTGCTTGTAAACTTTGAGAGTTCATCTTTATCGATTCTAAGTGTTAGAAACTTGTATAAGGAGAGTGAGCAACCTGTAAAGAGTTCTACAAAGGGGTGATTGATCTTTGTCCTTGAAGAAAGATCAATAATAGAAGCCGGTGACCTTATTGGAGGAGGTATCGGGAGTGGACGTAGGTCAGACAATTGAACCAATATAAATTAGTATGTTCTTTCCTTACTATGCACTTCCTTTCCTTACTGCTGAGCTGCATTCTATTTTTGTATAACTGTAACTGCTCAACTTCTTCTCTACTCACTTATGAACGTGTTTAAAATTAAACATCTTTATTAAAATATATTTTTATTGAACGAAACTTTTCACCAAAACAGTTTTTCGAAATCGATGTTTTTAATCATTAGACTAACTCACCCTCCTCTTAAGTGTCGAACTTGATCTTAACACTTATGAGTTTATAATTTAATAAACTTAAAATTTATGATTTAGAAATAATTAGTATTTTTTACTATTTTGAGATTAAGTTAACAATATTAATGTGATTGTTATCATGTGATATACGTGGCTTTCTAAGTGATTCATATTAGAATTTCACCTTATGAAAGAAGCTAAGGTCATCACAATAGAAAGCCACTAATATACTAAGTATAACATGTCATACACTAAGTATATTCTTTATGATATTTTATCATATTACTTTTTTAAATATAGAAATAAATGAATGATCATGACATATGATAGTAGATGACTTTGCTTCCTTATTGAGAGTAGGTAAACCATTACTGGTAAGGTGATTCTCTGTGGATTAGCAATCCATTATATGTGATGGTTAGATAACTTCTATATTTATTATTGAGACAAATATATGCCTCTCCAAACAAGTATACTGTTGGATGTCTGATATATGTCTTTGTTACTTTATTATGATATATGTCATCGAGATATGATGTATGTGATTATTGTATAATTTTATTTATTATATAAAAATTATTATTATTTATTTGATACATAAGTTTCATAATAAATTAATATAGTATTATTTAATATTAAATTACTAATATAAAATTATAATTTCTGTGAGTATTAAAAATTATTTTTATGAATTTTTTAGATGTTTTATGTTTGCTAATAGGTTGTTAATCTTATAATTTTTTGTAAAAAATATTAATCTATGATAAATCTGATGCTTGGATGATAGAGATTTTTTTGGTCACTTCTTTCATCACTTGTGACACTCACAAAAACTTACAATTTTTTATGAATAAAATATATTCAGTGTTATAAAAAAATTTAAATTCAGAATTAAAATCTTCTATAAATTATAGATTTGTTGTATCTGAGATGTGACAGGGTTTTTTTTTTTTTAACTGTCAGCCACAAGACTGGGGTTCCTCTGACATATTAAAATATTAAAATGGGCTTCCAGGTTTTAATAACCAAGAAAATACGGCCAATTTTTATACGTCTGGTAATGTGATTTACTGTATCCACCCAAATGTGATCAGGAACTGTCGAACTTACCTTTTTGACAGATCTTTGTCCCGTCCGTACTGATATTTTCGTCCACAACCTAACTGTACTACAGGCGTTTTCTGTGGCTATTTCTCACGGTGCAAAAGCTACCTCACGGCTGTTGGAATCATCCAATCACAGGCGTTTTCTGTGGCTATTTCTCGCAGTTCAAAAGCTACCTCACAGCTACTGGAATCACCCAACGCCATACGTCAGCTTTCTCGCCCTTTCCTGAAGCTTCTTCTTCCAGTGGCCTCAAAACCACTGACCACATATAGACCGCAGTCTCGAGCTCTATATAAGAAGATGACCTGAGATCGAGTCGACCAGGAAGAGCTTATGCAACACTCCGCCACCGAGCGAGCGAGCCCGAAAGATAGCATACATGGCTCTTCTCTAATGGATGAAAATAAAAAGAATAGACAACAAACAATAACTTTTGTATATGAACAAATACTAACAGACTGTAATATACAATGGAATTAAACAGAAATCATAATCAAATAGAACACCAAGATTTACGTGGAAAACCCCTTAAACGTGAAGGGTAAAAACCACGGGGCAAACTAAAGAAAATCCACTATAGAAATAATGAATGTACAATTCTCGAATCTCTTGCCAAAACCCAAGCAACAATCACAAGAGAATAACTGGGATACAAGGATCACGTCACTGTGCACAATATCCAAAACCTCTTCAAGTAATCACAGAAGAATTCACTGAAGATCTGATCTAACCTAAGATGAGAAACTGTTTGGATGAGTGAGAACAATTTTTGTGTTTTCCTTGTCTTCTTCCCTTGCTTTTTCTCTTATTTTTCTGCCCTTTTCTCCTCTCTTTGAATCCCTAATGTCGCTGCGAAGATTCTGCCCTTTGCTGCGATGTTTAATCTTCGTAATTTCGCAGCCACCATTAGCCCTTATATATAATTAGGTTTAGGTTAGGGTTTAGGGAAAAAGAGGGCTATGGGCTGCTAAAGCCCATATGGGCTGAACTGGGCTCTCAGCCCAACAACCTCCCCCTTCAGCCCATAAGGGAGGTTGTCTCACGACTCAGTGTAAATTCATGCCGATCAACTGTCGACACATCTCCTGCCTCTTTTTTGGTAAGGTCTTTGTCAACATGTCTGCTCCATTATCATCTGATGAATTTTTCAAGTTGCAAATCGCTTTTCTTCAAGTACATTTCGAATCCAAGTGATATCGACATCTATATGCTTTGACTTGGAATGGAAAAGCGGGTTTTTACATAAATGGATGGGCACTGCTATCACAATACACCACATAGTTTTCTGTTTCAACCCCAATTCTTATAAGAATTCTTTCATCCATAATATTTCTTTGCAAACCTCTCAGAAAGCAAAGAATATATTCTGCCTCTGTGGTGGAGAGAGCAATACACCTTTGCAATCTGGATTGCCATGACACAGCTCCCTCTGTAAAAGTAAGTACAAAACCTGATGTAGATTTCCTTGTATCAATATCTCTGGTCATATCTGCATCTGTGTAACCCACTAGCACAGGTGGTCCACCTCCAAAGCTTAAACAAACCTTTGAGCTTCCTCTGAGATATCTCAATATCCACTTCACTGCTGCCCAATGCTCTTTACTTGAATTTGTAAGAAATCTGCTAGTAATACCCATTGCATATACGATGTCCGGCCTCGTACATACCATTGCATACATTAAACTTCCAACTGCTGAAGCATAAGGAACATTTTGCATTTTCTCTTTCTCCTCATCACTTGACGGACTCTGTTCTGAGTACAACTTGAAGTAACCTGAAAGAGGAGAACCAACTGGCTTTGCATTACTCATACTGAACCTTTCTAATACCTTCTTGATGTATTTCTCTTGTGACAATCAAATCTTCTTGTTTTTCCTGTCACGAGAAATCTGCATGCCCAGTATTTGCTTTGTTGGCCCCATGTCCTTCATTACAAAGGACTCACTTAGTTCCTTGTTCAACCTGTCAATTGTATGCATATCTTTCTCAAGGATAAGCATATCATCAACATAAAGTAAGAGAATAATAAAATCCTCACCAAACCGTTTGATGTACACACAATGATCTGAAGCTGTTCTTTTGTATCCATTTTTCAATCATAAATGAATCAAACTTTTTGTACCACTGTCTTGGAGCTTTCTTCAATCCATACAAACTCTTTCTTAACTTGCAGACAAAATTTTCTTTACCTTTGACTTTGAAACCTTCTGGTTGCTCCATATAAATTTCCTTCTCTAAATCACCATGAAGGAAAGCTGTCTTCACATCTAACTGCTCCACCTCCAAGTCTTGGCTAGCAGCAATACCTATAGCAACACGAATAGAAGACATTTTAACAACAGGAGAAAAAATTTCTTCAAAGTCAATACCTTTCTTTTGACCAAAGCCTTTTACAACCAATCTGGCTTTGTGCTTTGGTTGAGAACAATATTCTTGAGTCTTCAACCTGAAAACCCACTTGTTCTTCAAGGCCTTTATTCCCTGTGGAAGTTGCACCAAATCATATGTATGATTCTTCTGTAGAGCATCCATCTCTTCCTGTATAGCAACTAGCCACATTTTTTTCTGCTCGCTTTCAACTGCTTCCTGGTCTCTGGTTCACCTGCATCAGTAAGCATCACATACTCATCTATAGAGTATCTTCTGGAAGGCTGACATTGTCTTGAAGATCTTCTCAATTGAGGTTCTGCGGGAAGCTGCTCCTCAACTTCTTCTTGCTCAACATGTCCTGTAGGTAGATTAACATCTGGCTCTACACCATCTTCCTGCACATCTCCCCCATCACCTTGATATACTGGAGGAATAATTGGGTCACAATCTGCTAATCCTTCTGCAAAAGTCTTGGCTGGTGCCTCCTTCTTCAAATTCTCAAGGGTTTGATCCTCAAAGAAGACCACATCTCTGCTTCTAAACACCTTCTGCTTTTCTGGATCCCAAAGCCTGTAACCAAATTGATCATGTGAATAGCCAAGAAAAATACATTCTTTTGTCTTACCATCCAGCTTGGACCTTTTATTGTCTAGAATGTGTGCAAATGCACGACAACCAAACACTCTCAAATGCTTTTAGGAAACATCTTTTCCTGACCAAACATGCTCTGCAACATCAGCATCTAGGGTCAGACAGGAGATAAATTGATCACATCAGCTGCAGTCCTCAAAGCCTCATCCCAAAACCTTTTGGGTAGCTTTGCTGTGAAAGAAAGCATACATCCGATCTTTTCCATGATGGTACGGTTCATCCTCATTGCAATTGCATTATCTTTGAGGTGTACCAGAGCTGTCATCTCATGCTGGATACCATGTGACCTGTAATAATCATCAAACAATCCTGTATACTCACCACCATTATCTGATCTTATCCATTTCAACTATCTTTCTGTCTCCCTTTCAACTCTGGCATGAAACTCTTTGAAGATACCAATAACCTGATCCTTGGTCTTCAAAGCATAAGCCTAAACTTTCCTAGAAAAGTCATCTATAAAAGTAACAAAGTAAAGTGCACCACTGATGCCAGGAACATTAGTAGAACCATTAGGAGTTTTTGTCCTCAAAGGACCACATACATCTGTATAAACACGGTCCAAAGCATGTATTTTTCTAGACAAAGCAGGACTAGCAAATTAAACTATATGTTGTTTACCAGCTAAACAATCAATACAAGGGTTCAAACGTATACCTCTGAGGTCAGGCAATACCTCTCTTTTGGAAAGAGCTTTCAGTCCCTTCTCGCTCATGTGTCTCAATCGCTTATGCCATAACTTCATGTTGAAGTCTTTCTCTGTAGCATTTAACTGTTCACCACAAGCTTTGGCCTGCAACCTGTACAAAGTATGACATTTCTTTCCATTAGCTATAACAAGAGAACCCTTACTAAGTTTCCATTGCCCTTTGTGAAACCTGCTATCATAGTCTTCATCATCTAGTCTTCCAACTGAAATTAGATTCAGTCTCAAGTCAACCACATGCCTCACATCCTTAAGTACCAACTTGCATCTAAGATTGGTCTTTATGTGGATGTCACCCATGCCAATGATGTCTGCTGTGTCATGGTTGCCCATCTTAACAACACCAAAATTTTCAAACCTGTACATAGCAAAGAACTCCCTCCGTGGTATAGCATAATAAGAAGCTCCTGTGTTAATTATCTGCTCGAGATCCTGACACACACAAGAAAAAATATCATCAGAAGGAGACAAAATCAAATAATCACCAACCTGCACTGTAGCCGTGGTATTCTCTTTTGACTCTGTAGACTCCACTTCTTTTCCCTTTTTCTTGCTCTTCTTAGGATGCTTACACTGATTCTTATAATGTCCTTTCTCACCACAGTTATAGCAAACAATATCTTTCCTTGATCTTGACTTGCTTCTACCTGTGCGTGAACTGCTTCTATCTTTAGATTTTGACCTTCCTCTGTTCTCTGAGATAAGTACCTGTGAATTAATCTGAGATGCTGCTGAGTTTTTTCTTCTCAACTCCTCATTCAACAAACTGCTTGTTACTTGACTCATGATAATAATACCATCTGGTGCAGAATTACTGAGGGAAACCACTAGTGTCTCCCAACTTTCTAGCAATGAACTGAGAAGTAACAATGCCTGCAACTTATCATCAAGAGACATTTTCATAGAAGATAACTGGTTAGTAATACTCTGCATTTCATTCAAATGCTCAGCTATAGAAGCACCCTCTTTATATTTTAGGTTCACAAGTTTTTTGATAAAAAAGCTTTGTTGCCAGTTGTTTTTCTTTCATAGAGACCTTCCAATTTTTTCTAAAGAGAATATGCAGAACTTTCAGTAGAAACATGGTGAAAGACACTATCATCGAGCCACTATCGAATAAACCCAACTGTTTTTCGATCTAATCTCTTCCACTCATCATCTGTCATAGTTATGAGTTTTTCACTATCCCCTTGCAAAGGTCCATACAAATCTTTGCAATACAAGAGGTTTTCCATTCTTGGTTTCCATATCATCCAATTATTTCCGTTCAAACTAATCATGTGAGAAATATTACCAGCCTCCATGTTCAAACAAAAAAAATTAAATCATCAAACCTTGCTCTGATACTAGTTGATGGGTGAAAATAAAAAGGATAGGCAATAAACAATAACTTTTGTATATGAACAAATACTAGCAAGTTATAACACACAGCGGAATTAAACAGAAATCACAATCAAATAGAACACCAAGATCTACGTGGAAAATCCCTTCAACGTGAAGGGTAAAAATAACGGGGCAAACCAGAGAAAATCCACTATAGAAATAATGAATGTACAATTCTCGAATCTCTTGCTCAAAACCCAAACAACAATCACAAGAGAATAACTGGGATACAAGGATCACGTCACTATGCACAATATCCAAAACCTCTTCAAGCAATCACAGAAGAATTCACTGAAGATCTGATCTAACCTGAGATAAGAAACTATTTGGATGAGTGAGAACATTTTTTGTGTTTTCCTTATCTTCTTCCCTTTCTTTTTCTCTTGTTTTTCTGCCCTTTTCTCCTTTTTTTGAATCCCTAATATCGCTGCGAAGATTCTGCCCTTTGCTGTGATGTTTAATCTCTCTAATTTCGTAACCACCATTAGCCTCTATATATAATTAGGTTTAGATTAAGGTTTAGGAAAAAGAGGACTGTGGGCTGCTAAAGCCCATATGGGCTGAATTGGGCTCTTAGCCCAACATCCTCTTCGGTACTCCATCCTTTACCGGTAACGTCAACATTCTCCGGCGGACCACGATCTCCGAGCGTCCAAGTCCAATAATCCGCTGCAGCGCGCAAGCAGCTCCCTCGCGGAGAACGGCCAATTACCAGCCAAACTTATGGCCTGACGACCGGATACAGTCACTCACAAGCAGCTCCGCCACGGTGGGTTTGTGTATATAGACACTGCAGTGTTCACATACCCTCTGTAGTCACCACTTCATATAAAACACGATACACTTGTTGATGTTTTTAACGTGTGAAGATGATGATAGGATCATTCTTGCAGCATAATTAGAAGGCTTTAGATGAGTTGATCGATGTGCAACTCGGCTTCGAATACCATGGTACAGCCATATCTAGAACTTAGGTAGCGGAGAATAAGTGAATCACGTAAGCAAATCCAAATCAAAAGAGTATTATTTAGTATTATGATGAGAGTATTATCAAGATTGAACAAATCATGGATCGGTTGTAGCTTTATTTTACGTTATTATAATATAATAAAGTAGTTGCGTGTAGGAAAAATATGGCAAGAAGTTTTAGTTTCATTACACTACTTGATAAACATTTAATTCATGTAATGATTTTTCATTCTTTAATCATAAAGATATATGATCATGAAAAACGGATTAAGTGGAACAGAATTATTAGACGGGTAGAAGAGTTAGAAATCTTAAATCAAAACACTCTATACAAGAATTCTTAAACAATGAACAACCAAAATCTATTACTCACTATATCAAATAATTTTCATTAATAAAATCATATAAATCTATAAAAAATAATTCGTATGTCCGATGATGAAATATTTGTTGCTATATACACCAATAACATCTTCATCCTGTCATCTTTTTTCCCTGCATGCTATGAGTTGACTTTGTGTTTACATATTAGATGTGCCCATGCACACAACTCCTCTTGAAAGGTAGCTTATGGTGCCGTCGGATAAACGACAATGTTTTCGATGAGATATATTTGGTCTTATTTACGTGATACAATTGTTTATTATATCAGTATCTAATTGGTTTACTTTATATTATTTTTTATACTACTTTATGTCTATATTATGCTGTTGTTCCTCGAATATGTTATAATGCCATCATTAACACTAGTCACAACTAATATTATTTATCTGTATATTTTATTATTTTACACATTATCTTGTCTACTATTTATACTATTCTGGTTTAAACATTTGATGTATTGTACCTTTTATATTATTTTCTTCGGTATTTACTAACTTTAAAAGTTGGGTTCAACGCTTTATTATCATCCTCTTAAATATTTAAGAATTAAAATAATAAAAAAGATCAGTTTAATTCTTTTGAGTGTCATCCTTTTTTTAAAAAAAGTTATCCTATTGAAAGACTTGCATAACATTATGTCTATGCCAATGCGTACTTTTCTCACCATCGTCTTCCTAAGTCTAATATTTTTGTCGTACTTTAGTCAACTAGAATGAATACTGTGAAATTTTATTCTTTACATATCGAGTAGATAACTACTAAATTTATATTACAGTTGTATTTATACAAATTTTAAATATTAGAATAGTTAACATGTCTCTCTGTTTTACGAGTAATCATCTTGGTATGTATAAACACATATAGCTGACTAATATAAATTTAGGTCGAAGACAAGCGCAAGACTAAAGGGATAGATGATTTGAAGGAGGACGTTAGGAAACTTATATATGAGAAAAAGGAACTCGAGGACCAACTTCAACTCGTGGATCACCTACAACAGCTTGGTGTGGCTTATCACTTCAAAGATGATATTGATGATGTTTTACGGTGCATTTATGGATCTCTCGAAGACATCAACAAGCTTTTAAAAGATGATCTCCATGCCACAGCACTTGTGTTCAGGCTTCTCAGAGACAATGGGTTCGATGTTTCTGAAGGTGATTCATATTTCATATTGGATTTTTGTTTCCCCTCTTTAATCATCATATCGCAATCTAACATGGATATATTTTATGGACAAAAGATTTATTCAACAGATTTAGAGACGAGAAGGGCGACTTCAAAGCTAGCCTGCAGCACGAGACCAAGGGAATCCTGAGCTTGTATGAGGCTTCCTATGTTGCAAAGGAGGGCGAACTTGTCCTGGATCGAGCTATGGACTTCACCACTATGCACCTCAAATGCCTCGTGGAGAAGGGATCGCTCGATCCTCGTCTCAGGGAGCATGTGGCCCACGCCTTGGAGCTTCCACTGCATTGGAGGATGCAGAGGTCGCACGCCAGGTGGTTCATAGAAGCATACCAAAGGGAAGCCACCATGAACCCTGTTGTGCTTGAATTGGCTAAGCTGGACTTCAACGTGGTTCAGGGCATGTACAAGGGAGAACTCCGAGAACTCTCAAAGTAAACTTGGATTGCATGAGCTTAGTTCCGTTCTCATCTATTTACTGGCAAACCTTCTAAAGCAAAGTTGTTCTTGATATTAGATGGTGGACCAATCTCGGGCTTGCGCAGAAGCTTTCATTTTTCAGAGACAGGTTGACGGAGAACTTTCTGTGGACCGTAGGTTGTGCCTTTGAGCCACAATTTTGGGAGTACAGGGAGATACAGACAAAGGCAAACTGCTTCATAGCAATGCTGGATGACGTTTATGATATCTATGGCACCTTGAACGAACTCGAGCTTTTCACCGAAGCTATTGAAAGGTGATGAGGATCTCCTGCCATCACAAGGAATATGAACTTTGTATACATCGTCTTATGCTTACCGTTATTCTGCTGCTCATTTCAGATGGGATGCTAATGCAATCGACCAGCTTCCCGATTACATGAAGCTGTGTTTTCTGGCAATCTTCAACGCGGCAAACGAGACAGGTTACATAGTCATGAAGGAGAAGGGCTTGGACATAATACCTTGCTTAAGGAAGGCAGTAAGACACATTAATGCTTTCTTCCTTTCCTTTGTACATCAACCACCTGGTTTCTTCTCTTTATACAAACTCTCTACTCCTCGTGGTTCAGTGGACGGATCTATGCAAAGCGTTCCTGTTGGAAGCAAAATGGTACAACCAGGGCCACAAGCCAAAGCTTGACGAGTACTTGGATAACGCGTGGATGTCGTCTTCCGGTCATGTCTTCATGACCAATGCTTATGGCATGAGCAACAACCTGGCGAAAGAGTCCCTGGAAAGCTTCGCCACTTACCCCAAGGTTGCAAGGTGTTCGGCGATGCTGCTCCGCCTCTACAACGATTTGGCTACGTCGACGGTACGTGAAGCTAAACCATGGAAGCCGTAGACATGTTCTGCCTCATCTGTGCTTCTCACCGGCGCTAACAAATCCAATGGTCGGTGTGCTGGTTTCCGTGCGCAGATCGAGCTGGAAAGAGGAGATGCGCCGTCGTCGATCCAGTGCTACATGCTGGAGAGTGGTGTTCCAGAGATGGCGGCACGCAAAAAGATCAGGGAACTGATAAAGGCCAACTGGAGAGGAATAAATGGAGATCGGGGCTCTTCGTTTGGGGAAATCTTCAAGACGGTGGCAGTCGGCCTCCCTCGGATGTCACAGTTCATCTATCAACATGGAGACGGATACAGCGCACCCGATGGAAAGACTAAGAAACAAATCATGTCGTTGCTGTTCGAGCCCCTCCAGCTCTCGAAATTGTAAGCTCGCTTTAACGTAGATGACCCATTCGTCGAAGGTTGCAACGGGGCATCACGTTCCATGAAATAAGTGATACTTTATATGTATATACATATATGTATATATATGTATATATATATATATATTTTTTTTCATGCTTTCTCTGTAACTCAGTAATTATAGAGACCAACATATAACACTAAGTAAGAGTGGAATCATCTAAGTACTTCACATAACAAGTGATCTCATCCTCTCTTGCTCCTTCGTCGGGCGTAAGGATCACTATATCAAGGACATACCCGATTTTCTCTACTGTGAGAACGATTCTTAGGTTGCGAAGCCAATCCGTATAATTTAGACTAGTGAAGCAGTTGGTATCAAGTATGCCACGTGAAGGATTTGAAAGCGATATTTTTCTGAAATTAAAGATGTAGTAAAAATAAATAATATGCATACTTTGTAAAAATTAAACAATTAAGATACGGACTTCTATCTTAATGCATTCTCACTAATTTTTTACGAGACACACAACACCCTTTGGTATGTAAATCAGAGACCCCTTATGGATCTCTAGTGGAGATCGGGATCCAATCGGTGTCTTAATGTAACCTCGAGGGACTCGACCAATCATATTAAGCCGGTAAAGGTAGGCAACTCTTGCCAATCTCAACTCCTTGTGATTCCCATCCTGTTCGGCCTCCGAACCACCATGGCCTCGAGGGACTCGACCAACCATGATGTTCGGTTAAGTCATCACCATCGTTACAAGATGAGTCTGATTTGATGATATACTCTCGAGGGACTCGACCAAGCATACCATATCCTCAAGTTACCGGTGACATCTCTATGTCATAGATAAGATAGCGAAACACGATATAGGTGAGTCTCGAGTATACATCTATACATATCTATATATATATATATATATATATATATATATATATATATATATATATATATATATATATATATATATATATATATATATATATATATATATATATATATATATATATATATATACATATATATATGTATATATATGTGTGAATATATATGTACATATATATATATATATATATATACATATATATATATGTAGTTATATATATATATATGTATATAATATATATTATAAACAAATATATATATAGATACATATATATTATGTAATATTATTTCATAATCAACATTTGATATGGTTTTCTTGACAAGGATACTTAATTTAATGATCGTTTGATAATAATTTATGTATGACTTTTGGTTCCCTCCTATTTATAGAGGTCCCTTGTTAACTCTAATAGATTTTGCCCTATTGGGTACTAGATCTCCATCCAATTACCCAAGCCTCTTAGATTAATGGGTTTCTACCCAATAATCTCTTATTAGCTATTATTGAATCTCATCCATTAGATCCAATAATTCAGGGGCTTAATGAATACCTAATAAGATATGGGATTCGACGGATATCTCATATCTAAACCTCTACTCGTCGTAGTATCTACCATATGTGTGTGACCCTCTAAGCCCAATATCAAGCTGGTCATAAGTCATACCTGTCAGAACTCCTTTTAACTCAGTGAATTATTTTCTCCATAATAATTCACTCGACTCATCGACTGTGGATATACTAGGCCACCACACCGTATTCTCCAAACGATATATAGGAATCCAATCGTTTGGACTTATCCTTAGTTATCATATACCTATAGTCCCTCATCTATCTAAATATTTCAGAGATCGTATATCAGGCATGGTGCTGTTAGGCTTATACGATTTTCACTTGTCTTGCTCTAATCGGATTATTCTAAAGAACTCTTTTTCTCTCAATCCGAATGACCTTGGCCAGGGATTTATCTGAGCAAGAACACATGAAATATTCTTCTCATGATACCGAGAGTGAATAATCATATATTGATACTCAATAGCCATTGTAAGGTTAGCTACCACTCTTGATAACCAACTGTACTAGATTTGAAACTTCCAAACCTATAAATCTGGTATCAAAGGGTGGAGTACTCACACAAGACATCTTTAGTGTCTCAAGTCTAAGGACCAAATACACTACTGGGACTACGGAATCGTTATCTAACAATAGGTATTATTAACTATCCAGTATTCCATATACGGATCAATTAGTAGACTCATTCTCCGATGAGCACTTGCATTGTATCCTTAGTGTCCCCACATTAGTAGCTATGAGGCAAGCCATCTCTATTATATAGACAAGTATATAACACACCAGTCTATCCAATTATCTCGATATCCTTCTCGAGTAACCTATGACTAAGATTATTTAGGGTCTATGTTTAAAGGTGAATCGGTCTCATTATCGTGATCTTATCAAGATTTGATTCCCATTGCACAGATCCAAGGACCTTACAATATACATCTAGATAATATGAGAAAATATCAATAATCATAAGTAAAGAGATTGATGTAGTGTGTTACAAGTGTTATCACTTACGTGATTAGCTTAGAGAACACTTATAATTAACATTCTACCTTTTAACCTTATCTTGGTACTTAAAGTTTATCTCTATATTCTCTATCTCCTCTTCTCTTTTCATGACCAAGCACTCTCTATCTATAAATAATATATTAATATATTATTTATACTATAGTTCTATTATAGATCGCCATTAATGTGATTAAAAGTGAAGAAAAGGAAAAAAAAGAAAAGAATGATGAGCATTGTTTTCGTAGCTTATGAATATTAGAAGATCTTACTGAAGCAATTTTTCAAAATAGTTTATATTCATATATTGTTTATACTATGAGTTCCAAGAATATATATATATATATATATGTATAAATGTATACATAATTAGATAATGACCGATAGGTTGAATTTGATGCCACCACACAAATGTAGAATACATTTCACAATTTTCACTTTCATGATGACTTCCCTTAGGGAAAAGAGATAGATATATATATATATATATATATATATATATATATATATATATATATATATATATATATATATATAATTTTATTTTCACTGACGCCATCCCTTAGAAAAGACAACATCTAAATGACTATTATAACTATTGTAATTTTCATTAGCCATGATGCGTGTGATACGGACCAATTTAGATTATTATTTATTTAAATAAATTTAATTAGTTTATGGGTTATTTTTTGCATATGCCTTACATGACAATATCTAGAATAATTTTAATCTTTTTTTTCATATTACTAAGTAATAGAAAGAGAAGACAAATATTAAAAAAAGAAAGAAAGAAACCAAATTATAGTTTTGATTACAGATTACAAATCATGATTGAAGATCTCTCCAGAAAGAAAGAGATTTATCAATCAAAATATCGGAAAAAGATTATTTCTCAAATCAAGTTAAGAATATTATCTGTTTGAATAAAAAAATAAATTATATAATTAATTTGATATAATTATAATTTTTATTGTCATATTCATTTTTTTTCTTATACTTAACCTATAAGAAATCATAACATTGTAATAACATTATAATAGATCGTCAAATTGTGTTCTTTTATCACATAATATGTGAATGATATGAGGATTTAGTTATGTATCTTATGATAGGATTCCATCGTTCACATATGGAGGTACAAGGTTTTCTTCCTCGGGGTTTGCCACTTTGAAATAAAACGAGTCTGATAGTTATCATATTTTATTTTATTAATTACTACCTTTTCCTCTTTTAAAATTATCTAGTTTTAAAAAAAAATTACTCTGCACTCTGGTCGAACATTTAATTTAGTATTAGTAGTTTTGGTTTAGCTAAGATGTTCCATTGTCAAGGTAGGTCAATGTTTTAGAACCTAAGGTGATCTTATACAACAAAAACGTATGATATGGGAGTAATTTAGTTTATTACCTATTTAAATAAATTTGATTAGTTTATAGATTATTTCATGATAACATTTAGAATAATTATAATCCAATTTTTTAGGTGACTCAAGAATAAAAAATATATATATATATATAATGAAAGAGAACAAAATATGATTTTTGTTGAAGATTTTATGAAAATTTATCTACATAAAAAATGAAAGTCTATTTTTGTAAGAAATTAGCATCAAAGGACTTGGTTATTTTTAAAAAAAATAGAAATAATTTCTATTAATATAAACTTTAAATGAACTACTTATTTTGATAATTCATTCATATTTAATTATTATTTTATTTTAAAATATTTATAAAAAGATAATAATTAAAATCTAATTTAATAAGAGAGATTATATTTGGGTTTATCGTTAATCAGGTTGATCGATCAGGCTTGTTCAACCAGCCTATGTGGCAAAGGATAGCCTAGCTCATGAGATTAGAAGTGGCCCATCTCAATAACCAAGTGTAGCTCAACTCATATGACTAGGCAGCTCACCTTAGAGGCCAAGCACATCCCAACTCTTGCAACTAGAGGCCCAGCTCATGGGTCGAGTGTGGCCAAGTGTAACCCAAGCCATGTGTCCAAGTAGCATAGCCTACAAGCAAAGTGTGGCTTAATTCTTAAGGCTAGGCCTACCTAGTTGTATAATTGGGGCTATGCTCAACCCATACGTTTGACCCTCTATTCAATCTATTACACTTAAACGTAGCTTGCCACCAAGGAGAAGTACGTGTAATGCACATGACTGCTTTGAGTCTCAAGTGGGCCAACCTATGCTTTGAGTCTCAAGTGGGCCAACCTAATCTTACTAGCATGATGCAGCCTAACTCAATTCTCTCTCTCTCTCTCATTGATTTAACCTCATTGACTGAACAAGATTCATCTGACCAGTTCAGGATGATTTCAAACTGATTTGATTGGTTCAAGCTTATTTGACCCATTTGAATTTGATCAAATCCAAATTTGATGAGGTTAGGGTGATTCAAGATCGATTCAATAAGGATTAGAACTAGTTCAATTAGGTCATATTTGAATTAACTTTGGTTCAAGTCGATTGGGCTATTTCAATTAGAGTTTAGGTTTATCGAGGGTTGTTAAAAGATTGAATACCTTATTGTTGAATCTCTGATTTTGATGATGAAATCAATTGATAAATTATAGATCTAATCTATATGTTGAGAAAAGTGTGTAGGATTAACTACGATAGCGAACAAGGCATAAACCAAACATAGTGCTGGTGTCAAAGATCGAACGATTCATCGGGAGTTTGAGAGTTCATCAGTGTTTGAAAGTTCGTCAGGAGTGTTATAGGAATTTTTCGAGAGTTCATCAGGAGCTTGCCGAAATGTACATTGAAAGTTTACTGAGAAGTTCATCGGAGCTCGCTAAAAAAGCTCGTTGGAACTCGTCAAGAAGATCATCGAGAGTTCAAGAGCTTGTCGAGAGTCTGTTAGAAGATCATTGAGAGTTCGTCAAAAGTCTGTCGGAAGATCGCCAAAAGCTCATTGGAAGAAATTTTGACCTAACGGACTCATTTATTTAAGTAGATGTCTTAATTATCATAGTTAGGGTGTAATTAGAGTTAGGTTTGGGAGGTAATCCCACTAACTCAGTTAGGGAGCCAATTAGGCCCGAATCCGAACTATTTTAGATCGAACTATTAGCCCAAACAGTGTTGCTGAACTCTGTTTGGCGGTGGCACTGCCATAACTGGGCACTAGAACCATCTAAGGCTCAGTCTCCCAAGTATCTGGGCGGTGGTACTACCCAATTCTAATAGCTAAGACTCTGTCTGGCGGTAGTACCGCTAGTACCTCAAAAATCCATGACAAGACCCTTTTTTGCTCTATTTTTGAAGCCAATTGAGGCCTATAAAGACCCCACACTTATCTACTTGTTGAATATAGTGAAGTGAACAAAAGAACTGAGATTATAGTGAAATCGCTACTTGTAAACTTTGAGAGTTCACCTCCACCGATTCTAAGTATTAAAAACTTATATAAGAAGAGTGAGCAACCTATAAGAGTTTTGTAAAGGGGTGATTGATCTTTGCCTTTGAAGAAAGATCAATAGTGGAAGTTGGTGACCTCCTAAGAAGAGGTATCGGGAGTGGACATAAGTCGGATGACTGAACCACTATAAATCGGTGTGTTCTTTCCTTGTTGTGCACTTCTTTTCCATACTGCTTAACTGCATTCTATTTTTGGATAACTTCAACTGCTCAACTTCTTTTCTACTCACTTAAGAACATGTTTAAAGTTAAACATCTTTACCGAAACATGTTTTCATTGAATAAAACTTTTCACCGAAATAGTTTTTCGAAATCGATGTTTTTAATCACTATAGTAATTCACCACCCGCCCCCCCCCTTAGTTCCGAACTTGATCCTAATAATTAGTATCAGAGCAAGGTCACTCTCATTTTGGTTTAAAACCTAAGAGAGATGGCATTTACCAGCAATCAAGAGTGTCATTCAATCACACATCCACCCATGTTCAATGGGACAGATTACACACATTGGAAAACTATGATGAGGATTTTTTTTTGTTTCTATAGATTTTGAGTTATGGAACATCGTCGAAAATAGATTTTAAAAGTCTTCTCTTCCAATGAACGATTAGAATGAGATGGAGAAGAAGACTCTCTTTAAATGCCAAGGCTATGAATGCCTTGTTTTACGCTTTAGATAAGAATGAATTCAATCGAGTTTCTATTCATGAAATGACTTATGACATTTGGCATATACTCGAAATCATACACGAAGGCACTAGTAGAGTAAAGGAGTCTAAATTCAATCTTTTAATTCATAGTTACGAATTATTTCACATGAAACCAAGCGAGACCATTAGAGAAATGTACACCCGGTTTACTGATGTCGTCAATAGTCTAAAAGCTCTCAAGAAAAGTTTTTCTAACTTTGAACTTGTTAATAAGATATTAAGATTCCTTTCAAAGAGTTGGGAACCTAAAGTAACGATTATTCAGGAAGCCAAGGATTTGAATAACTTTCCGCTCGAAGAACTTATTAGGTCTTTAATGACCTACGAAATAACTTACAATGCTCATGAAGAACTTGAGAACAACCTTTCAAAGAATATAAATGAATTGGCACTAAGAACTCATGAAGACTACATGAGAGAAAGCTCAAGTGATAAGGACAATGATGATGACTTGGCACTCTTAACAAGAAAATTCAAAAAACTCATAAAAAGAAACAAATCTAAAGATAATACTAAAAATAAATTTGAACTCAAGAAAGAACAAATTATTTGCCACGAATGCAAGAAGTCGGGACACTTCAAAAGTGAATGTCCCCAAGTGAAAAAGAAACAACCGAAGAAGAATAAAGTACTCAAAGCTATGTGGGATGATTCGAGTGCTTCCGAAGATGAGGAGCAAAACAACAAGGAGATTACTAACTACGTGCTAATGGCAATTAGCGACGAGGCAAGTATTTTTTTATGCAAATTTATCTTTCGATGAATTATTGAGTACTTTTAATGATTTATTCGATGAATATAGATTAATTAGTAAAAAATATAATTTATTAAAAAAGGAGCATACCTTTCTAAATAGTGAATTTAAAAAATTAAAAATTAAGCATGATAATGATTTATCGCCTCCATGCATCAAGTGTGAATACTTAGAGGTACTTAAAAAAAAACTTGCTACTAAATAAAACTCTAAAAAAGTTTAAGATTGATAGCAAATCCTTGAATATGATCCTTGCCAATAAGGGACACGTTCATAGAAGGGATGGAATCGGCTTTGTGAGTAACACTCACCAAAAGCCAACCATCTTTGTTAAAGGCCTTACTTTATATGTTTCACCCCGCATCAAATGCAACTTTTACTGTAAACATGGACATTATACTCATAAATGTCTATTTAAGAAATATAATCTATATAAATTAATTTGGGTTTTTAAAGGAACTGTAAAGGACTCTATGCAAAATGATAAGTTAGGTAGATCGATTTTTTAAGCATCCAAAGTCAAATGGGTACCTAAAAAATTAATTTCTTATAGATATATCTATAATCACAAGCTAGGAGCAAAAGATGGTATAGTGGATGCTCAAGAGATATGACCGGAGATCCAATTCAATTATCTAAGCTCACTAGTCAAGACGAAGAATATGTTACCTTCGGAGATAACAAGAAAGGTAAAATCATTGGCAAAGGAACCATAGGTAATAAATCAAACTTTTTGATTGAATATGTGTTATTAGTATATGACTTAAAGCATAATCTTTTGAGCATTAGTGAATTGTGTGATAAAGGATACACCATAAGATTTGAATTTAATGCTTACATTATTGAAAAACCATACAAAAGCACATCTATGATTGCCTTAAAATATAATAACGTATATACTATTGACATTGATGATCTTTGTAATGAAATGTACTTTTCGACTTTAATCGATAATGCTTGGCTTTGGGATAGGAGATTATGTTATACTAGTATGAAACTAATCTTTTAAATATTATCTAGAGAACCTATAAGAGATATTCTTAACATTAAGTTTGTCAAAAGCAAAGTGTGTGATGTATATCAATTAGGAAACCAAATAAAAAGTAGTTTCAAATCAAAGAATTAAATAAGCACCTCAATACCAGTGCAATTGATCCACATGGATTTATTTGGACTAATTGATATAAAAAACCTAGGAGGTAGCAAATATGCATTTGTATTTGTAGACTTGTAGATGATTATAGTAGATACACTTGGACATGCTTCTTGGCACACAAAAGTAATTGTTTTAAGTATTTTTTAAAATTTTATAAACTGGTTTAAAATGAAAAAGGCTTTATGATATCATCGATTCGTAGTGATTATGGTGGTGAGTTTTAAAACTGTGATTTTCAAAACTTTTGTGAATCAAATTGGTACAACTATAATTTCTCTATTCCAAGAAATCCTCAACAAAATGGAGTAATTGAAAGAAAGAATAGGTGCTTAGAAGAAACGACAAGAACCATGTTGAACGAACATAGCCTACCCAAATATTTTTGGGCCGAAGCCGTTAATATAATATGCTATATCATGAATAGGGTTCGAGTAAGACCATTACTTTTCAAAACTCCTTATGAATTATGAAATAACAAAAAACCTAATGTTTTGTATTTTAAAGTTTTCGATTATAAATATTTTATCTTAAATGAAAAAGATACCTTAGGAAAGTTTGATATAAAATCTGATGAAGGTTTTTTTTTGTTATTCTTCTATTTCTAAAGTCTTTCGTGTCTTTAATAGAAGAATTTTGATTATAAAAGAATTTATTTATGTTGTCATTTTTGAATTTAAGAAAAATGATTTTGATAATGATCTTGATTTTGATGCTTTAAATTTGAATGAAACCTCTCCTCCCACTAGCAACTTGGATGCATCTTCTTCCGAAACATCCTTACCTAAAGAATGGAAGTATGTAGATGCTCATCCTAAAGAGCTAATTATAGAAAACACATCAAAAGGTGTTCAAACTCACTCTTCCTTTAAAAATTTTTGTACTAACATTGCTTTTCTTTCTTAAATTGAACCTAAATACATTGACGAGGTCTTAAAATATGTATGAGAGACAGCTCCTTTCTTATTCAAAATAATTTCTCTACAGGCAAGGTCGATATTACATTGTTTATTAAAAATTTTAAAAATAACTTTTTTATTGTTCAAATTTATGTTGACGACATTGTTTTTGGTTCCACAAATGAGTCATTATGCAAGTCATTTGCCAAAAGTATGAGTCAAGAGTTTGAAATAAGCTTAATAGGTGAACTAACATTCTTCTTAGACTTACAAATCAAATAACTTAGTAATGATATTTTTCTTAGTCAAACCAAATATGCATTAGAATTGCTAAAATGATTCAATATGGATGGTTCAAAGGCTATTAATACACCAATGAGTACTTCCACTAAGTTAGATATGGATGAAAATGGAGAAAACTTTGATCAAAAAAACTTATAAGGGTATGATAGGTAGTTTACTATACCTCACTACAACAAGACCAGACATTATATTTAGTGTAGGACTTTGTATTAGATTTTAATCTAATCCTAAGCTATCTCATTTTAAAGCCATTAAAAGGATTCTTAGATACTTAAAAGGAAGTCCTAATCTAGAATTACGATATCCAAAATCCAAAAACTTTAAATTAACTACTAATGTTGATACTGATTTTGCTGGATGTAGAATAGATAAAAAAAATACATCTGGAACATGTCAATTCTTAGATCATGCACTTGTCTCTTGGTCTTCTAAGAAACAAAACTTGGTTACATTATCTACAACCGAAGTTGAATACATATCAGCGAGTACTTGTTGTGCATAAGTTATATAGATAAAGAACACATTAGAAGATTACGGAATTCACTTAAAGAATATTTTCATAAAATGTGATAACACAAGTATAATATGTTTAATAAAAGATCCTATTTAACACTCTAGAACTAAACATATTGACATTAGACATCACTTTATACGAGATTATATTAATAATCATCTTTCTCTTATTTTGGTATCAAGTTTATTCATGGATTTTTGATACTCTTACATTGTCACTCAATGATTTTTATAACCCTCTTCCTATCGATAAAAATATCTTTCATGAATTTTATTAATATACTTGATTCTTGTGCGAATTTTTACAATGATTATGAATGGATTTTATTTGATAGAAATGCCATTCATGGACCTTATTTGATAAAAGTATCATTCACAGATTTTATTTGATAGAAATATTATTTATGGATTTCATTGATACACTTAATTCTTGTTTGAATCTCTTCCTTCTATTCATATATATATATATATATATATTTTTAATGTCATGAGTCCTTTAGCTCTTGAATGAATTCTTCTCCTTGTACTATTCATGGACTTTTGATTGCTCGATCCTTCTTGATGAATGTACTTTTCCTTGTTCTTTCTCCTTTTTCCTTTTCAAGAAGAATCCTGCTCTAGTACGAGCAATATTGTGCTAGTTTATTTATTTCATCTTTGATAACTTACCTACTTCAAAGCTATAAAGGAATGCAAGCATGAGTAGTACTAGTTTGTGCATTTCCTCTTTACTTGGCTACAAATGAAAAGTCACTATCTTGCTATCGCAACAATGTAAAATTTTGCTTGCGTGAAATGATTACCCATTTCCTTTTTGTTGATGACAATGGAGAAAAAGTGATAGATTGATAAAAGCTTGAAATGTATCATGCTTGGTATTATGAATGCTTGAAATATATTTAGTATCGTGAATGGTATCATAAATGCATGAAATGTATCATGAATGCTTCAAAAAGTTTCATACTTGATATCATGCTTAGAAATTGATATCATGCTTACTATCGTATTTGATTTGGTATCCAAATGATGAATATCTATCATGATGATTTGGTATCAAACTTAATTTGTATCATGCTTAATATCCTATTTGAAATTGGTATCGTGCTATGAAATGATGAATGTCTATTATCATTTGATATCGAACTTAAAGCTTGTATCATGCTAAATATTGGATTTGAAATTGGTATCGTGCTTTGAAACAATGAATGTCTATAATCATTTGATGTGAAACTTAAAGTGTGTATCATCATGAATGGTTATCATGCTTTGGCATCATATTAATAAATTTTGGTATCATGATAAATACTTGATATCGTGTTTAAAATAAAGAATCATGATTATGTTTAGTATCATGCTTCTAGTATCATTTTATGCATGATGATAAGTTGAAATGCATATTACTTATCGGTTAGAGATTGAATTCAAAGGTTTTGAATTTAAGTGTGTCTTTTCTTAAGTATGGCATATAGATAGGGGGAGTTAAGGTTAACTCCATCAACAATTGGTTATCATCATAAAAAAAGGGGAGATTGTTAAATCTCGGATTTAGATAATAAAATCCATTGATAAATTTTTGATCTAATCTGTATGTTGAGAAAAGTGTATAGGAATAACTATGATAGAGAACAAGGCATAAAGCAAACATAGTGTCGGAGTCAAAAATCGAATAATTCGTCGGGAGTCTGAGAGCCTGTTGGGAGTCCGAAAGTTCGTCAAGTGTGTTACCAGAATTTGTCGAGAGTTCATTGGGAGCTTACCAAAATGTACGTCGGAAGTTCACCGGAGTTCGCCGAGAAGATCAGAGCTCACCAAAGAAGCTCATCGAAACTCGCTAAGAAGATCGTCGAGAGTTCAAGAGCTGGCCATGAGTCCATTGGAAGATCATCAAAAGTTCGTCGGAAAGTATATCAAAAGCTCGTTGGAAGAAATTTTAACCTACCGAATTTACTTGCTTAAGTAGATATCTTAATTACCATAGTTATGGTATAATTAGAGTTAGGTTTGGGAGGTAATCCCACTAACTCAGTTAAGGGGCCTACTAGTCTCGAATCCAAATTGTTTTAGATTGGATTATTGTCCCAAACAGTGTTGATGAACCCTGTCTGGCGATGACACCACTATAACTAAGCAATGGAATCGCCCAGGGCTTAGTCTACCAAGTGTTTGGGCGATAGTATCGTCAGACCAAGCAATGGTACCACCTAGTGTCAGAGTCCACAAGCGATGGTACTGCTAGTACCCTGTAAATCTGGCATAAGATATTTTTTTGCTCCATTTTTGAAGTCAATTGAGGTCTATAAGTACCCCACACTTCTCTACTTGTTGAATACAGAGAAGTGAACAAATGAACTGATATTATAGTGAAATTGTTGCTCGTAAACTTTAAGAGTTCATCTCCATCGATTCTAAGTGTTAGAAACTTGTATAAGAAGAGTGAGCAACCTGTAAAGAGTTATACAAAGAGGTGATTGATCTTTGCCCTTGAAGAAAGATCAATAATAGAAGCCGATGTCCTTATTGGAGGAGGTATCGGGAGTGGACGTAGGTCAGACAATTGAACCACTCTAAATTGGTATGTTCGTTCCTTACTATGCACTTCTCGTCCTTGCTGTTGAGCTGCATTCTATTTTTGTATAACTGCTCAACTTCTTCTCTACTTACTTATGAACATGTTCAAAATTAAACGTCTTTACTGAAATGTATTTTCATTGAACGAAACTTTTCACCAAAACAGTTTTCTGAAATCGACGTTTTTAATCACTACACTAATTCACCCCCCTCTTAGTGCCAAACTTGATACTAACACTTATGAGTTTATAATTTAATAAACTTAAAGTTTATGATTTATAAATAATTAGTATTTTTTACTATTTTGAGATTAAGTTAACGATATTAATGTGATTGTTATCATGTCATATACGTGGCTTTCTAAGTGATTCATATTAGAATTTCACCTTATGAAAGAAGCTAAGGCCATCACAATACAAAGCCACTAATAGACTATAACATGTCATACACTAAGTATATTCTTTATGATATTTTATCATATTACTTTTTTAAATATAAAAATAAATGAATGATTATGGCATATGATAGTAGATGACTTTGCTTCCCTATTGAGAGTAGGTAAATCAATACTGGTAAGGTGATTCTCTCTGGATTAGCAATCCATTATATGTGATGGTTAGATAGCTTCTACATTTATTATTCAGACAAATATATCTCCACTTTGACAAACGAAGAATACAATTCTATCCACTATTACGAGTATAAATATAAAGAATCTCTATCTATCGATTGAAAAAAATAAAATCATCCAATAGAGAATGCCTCTCTAAACAAGTATACTATTCGATGTTTGATACATGTCTTTGTTACTTTATTATGATATATGTCATCGAGATGTGATGTATATGATTATTGTATAATTTTATTTATTACATAAAAATTATTATTATTTATTTGATACATAAGTTTCATAATAAATTAATATAGTATTATTTAATATTATATTACTAATATAAATTATATTTCTATGAGTATTAAAAATTATTTTTATGAATTTTTTAGATGTTTTATGTTTGCTAATAGGTTGTTAATCTTATAATTTTTTTTAAAAAAATATTAATCTATGATAAATCTGATGCTTGGATGATAGAGATTTTTTGGTCACTTCTTTCCTCACTTGTGACACTCACAAAAACTTACAATTTTTTATGAATAAAATATATTCAGTGTTATAAAAAAAATTTAAATTAAGAATTAAAATCTTCTATAAATTATAGATTTGTTGTATCTGAGATGTGACAGGGTTTTTTTTTTTTAACTCTCAGCCACAAGACTGGGTTCCTCTGACATATTAAAATATTAAAATGGGCTTCCAGGTTTTAATAACCAAGAAAATACGGCCAATTTTTATACGTCTGGTAATGTGACTTATTGTGTCCACCCAAATGTGATCAGGAACTGTCGAACTTACCTTTCTCACAGATCTTTGTCCCGTCCGTACTGATATTTTGGTCCCCAACCTAACTGTACTACAGGCGTTTTCTGTGGCTATTTCTCACAGTGCAAAAGCTACCTCACAGCTGCTGGAATCATCCAATCACAGGCGTTTTCTGTGGCTATTTCTCACAGTTCAAAAGCTACCTCACAGCTGCTGGAATCACCCAACGCCATACGTCTTCTTTCTCGCTCTTTCCTGAAGATTCTTCCAATCGCCTCAAAACTGTTGAATTGAATTATAAAAACAGGAATACATTGAATATAGCTTGACAAAGCCTTATTTATATAGGAAGAAAGAAATAAGAGAGGATTTTCCTCAACTGTCTACCGAGATTTCCTCATGCAGTTGAGGAAATCTTATCTATTAACATGCCCCCGCAAGATCGTGCTCCTGTCAAGAACATTGATCTTGGACCGATGTAATGAAAATAATTTACGAGCGAGAGGTTTCGTAAGTGAGTCTGCTAGTTGATCGGCCGTATGTACATGAGAAACACGTAGTTGATGTCTGACAACTTGATCTCGTACGAAGTGGAAGTCACTGGCAATATGCTTCATGCGTGAGTGAAATACTGGATTGGCATATAAATAGGTAGCTCCAATATTATCGCAGTATATTGTAGGAGGAAAGGTAGAGTTGACGTTGAGTTCCTTGAGTAGATTTGTGATCCAATTTATTTCAGCAGTAGCCATGGCGATAGCACGGTATTCAACTTCAGTTGTGGATCGGGCAACTGTCTTTTGTTTCTTAGAACTCCAACTAATTAGATTAGCTCCAAGAAATATAATATGCCCAGACGTGGATGTTCTATCATCATAATTTCCTACCCAATCAGCATCAGCAAAGACATGAAGATGAAGCGGGGTGTGTTTGTGGAGAAAGAGGCCATGATTGAGAGTCCCCTTAAGATATTACAAAATTCGTTTGATCGCAGACCAATGTATTATAGATGGTCGATGCATGAATTGTGACAATTTATTGACTACAAATGAAATGTCTGGACGTGTGAGAGCCAAGTATTGTAGGGAGCCAAGTATTTGCCGGTATTGAGTAGAGTCCGTAGCAGGACTTCCATCACAAAGTTTCAATGACTCACCAGTAGAGAGGGGAGTGGCAACCTCTTTAGCATCCTGCATATTTGTCTTTGATAATAAATCTTGGATATACTTTCTCTGTGATAGAAAAAGACCTGAAGAGGTGAATGTGGCTTCCACTCCTAGAAAGTAGCTCAAGGTGCCTAGATCTTTGAGAGAGAGTCGAACGGCTAGTTACTTTAAAAATGCCTGGATTTCCAAAAGATTATTTCCTGTGACAACAATATCATCTACATACACCAGAAGATATATAGTGTTTTCATGATGTTGTCGTAGGAATAACGAGGTATTAGATTTGGAATTGAGGAAACCCATGGATGTTAAAAATGTGCCAAGTTCATTATACCAGGCTCTTGGAGCTTGACGAAGTCCATAAATAGCCTTTTGTAGCTTGCAGACATGCCTTGGATATTGTGGATGAACAAAGCCAGGGGGTTGCTGCATGAAGACATCTTCAGTTAGAGTCCCCTATAAAAAGGTATTGTTAACATCCAATTGTCGTATATGCCAGCCTTTTGAGATAGCCAAGCTCAAGATAAACCGTATTATTGTTGGTTTGACAACTAGGCTGAATGTCTCTGTGAAGTCAACACCAGGTCGTTGATGAAACCCTTTGGCAACTAGACGTACTTTATATCGAGCAATAGATCCATCTGGGTTCCGCTTAATTCGAAAGACCTATTTACACCCGATGATGTTTTGTGTGTGAGAAGAGGGAACTAGGGTCCATGTAGAGTTATGAAGAAGAGCATCATATTCTTCACACATGGCTTTACGCCAGTGTGGAGATTTTTGCGCTTGATTAATTGTGGTGGGTTCACTAGCTTCAAGGGAAGAGTTTATTATGGCATATAGATCAAGAACTTGATGTGGTTTAATAATACCACTTTTGGAGCGTGTTATCATATGATGGCTAGGAGCTACGGAAGTGGTAGGTTGGGTTGTTGGCATAGTCGGTGGTGAGTCATCGAGATCAAGTGGACTAGTCTGCTGTACTTCAATAGCACCTGACGATGTAGCTGAGGGTATTGTTTCATTAATAGGAGAAACTTGTGAAGAAGGGATTGGAGGGGTAGGGAGGAGGTGTTGAACAGGAGAAATGTACTGATCAGGAAGGTGAGGATAGGATGGTGTTGTGGGAGGTTTATGTGACGGGTTGAGGAGATGCTCCAGTGATGTGTGTTTTGTCGGAGTAGCTTACATGGTAGAGTACTCATGATTTTGAAAAGGAAAAGAAGACTCCACAAAAATAACGTGACGTGACAGAAAGACTTTTTGGGTTTGTGGCTCGTAGCATCGAAAAGCATTATATTCAAGAGAGTATCCAATAAAAATGCAGGGCTTAGATCGTGGTGTAAGCTTATGAGAGGCATAAGGATGTAGCCACGGATAACATAGACAACCAAAGACTTTGAGTTTGTGAAAGTTTGGAGGCTTATGGAATAGTTTCTCAAATGGTGACTTGTATTGTAAGACTGGAGTGAGCATACGATTAATGAGATAGACAGCGATTTGAAAGGCCGCTGTCCAAAAAGATGATGGCAACGAGGCCTGATGTAGAAGTGTGAGCCCAGTTTCAACTATATGTTGATGTTTGCGCTCAGCAGAACCAACTAATTGGGGAGTTTGAGGAGGTGACTTGAGGTGTTGTATACCACAAGCTGCAAGACAAGATGCGAGGGCTTGATATTCACCTTCGCCATCAGAGTAAACTGTTTTAATGGAAGACTGAAAAAAATTCTCGACCAACTTTCTAAAGTTGGTAAAGACAGTTGAAACTTCAAATTTATGACGGAGGGGATATAACCATGTGTACTTAGTGAAATAGTCAACAAAAATAACAAAAACGAAACTTGTCAAAAGAAAGGGTTGGGGCAGGACCCCAAACATCAGTATAAATAATTTCAAAAGGTTTAGAACAAGATATAGAAGATGTGCCAAAAGGTAGTCTATGACTTTTATTGCTACAACAAGCATCACAATAAGTCAAAATGTTGCTAGTAGAGGTAGGAAGTGAATAATGAGAAAGTTACTTTTACTGAATAAAAGACGAGGGATGACCAAGACGTCGATACCACACATCAACTGGAGCAGCAACTAAGGAGTGAAAAGTGGGGTGGGTTGTTTGCGAAGCGGATAGCCACTCATAAATATTGTCTTTGTTCTGGCCTTGAACTAAGGATGCTCCCGTGCTCAAATCCTTGACAAGAAAGGAGTCATGAAAAAATTCAATGGAGGTATTATTTTGCTTGCAGAATTGAGAGACAGAAATAAGGTTTCTTTTGATGTGGGGTGCACACAAAACATCAAGTGTGAATGTTGTGGTGAGTGAATTAAGTATTGTGGAACTAGTATGAGTGATAGGGAGCCCTTTACCATCACCGATGATGACATCCTCATCGCCGCCATAGTTGTTGTGGACAGACAAGTTCTGAAGATCAGAGGTGATGTGATGTGATGCACCAGAGTCCACAATCCAATTGGGTTGACTAGTCATCGGAGTAGTTGTGAGATTGGCTTGAGGCCACTATGTTGGAGCAGGAAGTCGAGTCGAGAGTGACAGACTTTCGCGGAGTGTCCGATCTTATCACACAACTGACAGATGATTCGGCGATGGCCACTGAGGTCAGGACGCAAGTGCTGATGATTATAGGGGATATCACCTTAACGATGAGGATGAAAGTGTTGATAATGTGGATGAGCTGGATTTGGTATTGGACTAGATTCTCCTGGGCTGTTGAGCACTGCAGGCGGACAATGGAGAGAGCCGTCGATGTAACCTATAAGGTCATATCCAAATAGAAGATTAGAAAATTGGGCATGCCAAGATGCATAATTTTCGCTTTTGGATAACTTGAAAGGAATGAGTACCGCAGCATTGATAGTGATGAGGCTTGGAGGTTGAGAACTGCTATTGTTCCCTGCAGGGACAATGACTGGAGTATTGGAAGTAGATGATGAAGCCATTTGATGATACGATGGCGTCGGCTTCGATGGGTCGTAAGGAGAAGGAAACCGCTGTCACCTCGCCCGATTTGCTTGGTGCAGAATAGGCATCGAAGACTCAACCGGTGCAGATCGCACCGTTCGGTGGAGTTCGACAGCAGAGGAGAGAGCATTCTCATCAGAAGAGAGCGCCAAGGCGGAGATCAGTGGCGCTGTCTTGTTTGCGTCACACCGCACGCTCGCTGCGGCGGTTTGAAGAAGCAACAACATCAATGGTCGCTAGTAGCGGCAGCGGTGGAGAGGGGGAAGGAGGAAAAGAACGTCGAGACTGCAAGTAGAAGGTGAACAGTCGTCTTCTGAGTCCCCCGCACCATCTCCTGTCGCGGATCCTCCGGATGCTGGACAGCCGCTTGCCTACGTTGCCCCCTCACCTGCTGGTGGAAGCTGCTGGGGCGGTGTTGGTGAGGCTAACTATGGCTGTCGAGGCAGAGAGTGCTCTGCTTTTGCCGAGAAAGGGGCTGGCAGCGGTGGTGGATGACGCCGCCGAGGGCTTGCTGCGGTCGCTGGGTGGCGATCTCGTAGATGCGGCGGATGTGGATCCGCACGAAGGTAGGGCTGGCGGTCGGGGCCGTCCTGCTCTCTATCGGGGTGGGGACGGTGGTGCTCCGCCTGCTGGAGAATCTCGACTGGATGAACGCCGTGTACCTGTTGGTGACGTCGGTGACGACGATTGGATACGGAGATCGGGCGTTCAACACGACACGCAGGTGGATCTTCATGTCCGTTGCGGTAGGCAAGTCGTTCCTCTACTTGGTGGAGGCCCGGATCGACAAGAGGCACCGGAGGAGGAGGCGGAGGAGCGAGAGGATGTCCTGCTACAGCAGCAAGAGGAGAAGGTGGCCGGGGTTGTCGACGCTATCGCTGGACAGCGGAAAAAAAAAAAGCTCTTGCTTAATGCAAGGGCTCTGATACCATGTTGAATTGAATTGTAAAAATAGGAATGCATTGAATGTAACTTGACAAAGCCTTATTTATACATAGGAAGAAAGGAAGAAGAGAGGATTTTCCTCAATTGTCTACCGAGATTTCCTCGTGCAGTTGAGGAAATCTTATCTATTAACAAAAACCACTGACCACATATAGACCGCAGTCTGGAGCTCTATATAAGAAGATGACCTGAGATCGAGTCGACCAGGAAGAGCTTATGCAACACTCCGTCGCCGAGCGAGCGAGCCCGAAAAATAACATACGTGGCTCTCCTCTTCGGTACTCCATCCTTTACCGGTAATGTCAACATTCTCCGGCGGACCACGATCTCCGAGCGTCCAAGTCCAAGAATCCGCTGCAGCGCGCAAGCAGCTCCCTCGCGGAGAACGGCCAATTGCCAGCCAACTTATGGCCTGACGACCGGAGACAGTCACTCACAAGCAGCTCCGCCATGGTGGGTTTGTGTATATAAACACTGCAGTGTTCACATACCCTCTGTAGTCACCACTTCATATAAAACACGATACACTTGTTGATGTTTTTAACGTGTGAAGATGATGATAGGATCATTCTTGCAGCATAATTAGAAGGCTTTGATGAGTTGATCGATGTGCAACTCGGCTTCGAATACCATGGTACAGCCATATCTAGAACTTAGGTAGCGGAGAATAAGTGAATCACGTAAGCATATCCAAATCAAAAGAGTATTATTTAGTATTATGATGAGAGTATTATCAAGATTGAACAAATCATGGATCGGTTGTAGCTTTATTTTACGTTATTATAATATAATAAAGTAGTTGCGTGTAGGAAAAATATGGCAAGAAGTTTTAGTTTCATTACTCTACTTGATAAACATTTAATTCATGTAATGATTTTTCATTCTTTAACCATAAAGATATATGATCATGAAAAACGGATTAAGTGGAACAGAATTATTAGACGGGTAGAAGAGTTAGAAATCTTAAATCAAAACACTCTATACAAGAATTCTTAAACAATGAACAACCAAAATCTATTACTCACTATATCAAATAATTTTCATTAATAAAATCATATAAATCTATAAAAAAATAATTCGTATGTCCGATGATGAAATATTTGTTGCTATATACACCAATAACATATTCATCCTGTCATCTTTTTTCCCTGCATGCTATGAGTTGACTTTGTGTTTACATATTAGATGTGCCCATGCACGCACCTCCTCTTGAAAGGTAGCTTGTGGTGCAGTCGGATAAACGACAATGTTTTCGATGAGATATATTTGGTCTTATTTACGTGATACAATTGTATATTATATCAGTATCTAATTGGTTTACTTTATATTATTTTTTATACTATTTTATGTCTATATTATGCTGTTGTTCCTCGAATATGTTATAATGCCATCATTAACACTAGTCACAACTAATATTATTTATATGTATATTTTATTATTTTACACATTATCTTGTCTACTATTTATACTATTCTGGTTTAAACAATTGATGTGTTGTACCTTTTATATTATTTTCTTCGGTATTTACTAACTTTAAAAGTTGGGTTCAACGCTTTATTATCATCCTCTTAAATATTTAAGAATTAAAATAATAAAAAAGATCAGTTCAATTCTTTTGAGTGTCATCCTTTTTTTTTTAAAGTTATCCTATTGAAAGACTTGCATAACGTTATGTCTATGTCAACGCGTACTTTTCTCACCATCGTCTTCCTAAGTCTAATATTTTTGTCGTACTTTAGTCAACTAGAATGAATACTGTGAAATTTTATTCTTTAAATATCGAGTAGATAACTACTAAATTTATATTACAGTTGTATTTATACAAATTTTAAATATTAGAATAGTTAACATGTCTCTCTGTTTTACGAGTAATCATCTTTGCATGTATAAACACATATAGCTGACTAATATAAATTTAGATCGAAGAGAAGCGCAAGACTAAAGGGATAGATGATTTGAAGGAGGACGTTAGGAAACTTATATATGAGAAAAAGGAACTCGAGGACCAACTTCAACTCGTGGATCACCTACAATAGCTTGGTGTGGCTTATTCACTTCAAAGATGATATTGATGATGTTTTACGGTGCATTTATGGATCTCTCGAAGACATCAACAAGCTTTTAAAAGATGATCTCCATGCCACAGCACTTGTGTTCAGGCTTCTCAGAGAAAATGGGTTCGATGTTTCTGAAGGTTATTCATATTTCATATTGGATTTTTGTTTCCCCTCTTTAATCATCATATCGCAATCTAACATGGATATATTTTATGGACAAAAGATTTATTCAACAGATTTAGAGACGAAAAGGGCGACTTCAAAGTTAGATGCAGCACGAGACCAAGGGAATCCTGAGCTTGTATGAGGCTTCCTATGTTGCAAAGGAGGGCGAACTTGTCCTGGATCGAGCTATGGACTTCACCACTATGCACCTCAAATGCCTCGTGGAGAAGGGATCGCTCGATCCTCGTCTCAGGGAGCATGTGGCCCACGCCTTGGAGCTTCCACTGCATTGGAGGATGCAGAGGTCGGACACCAGGTGGTTCATAGAAGCATACCAAAGGGAAGCCACCATGAACCCTGTTGTGCTTGAATTGGCTGAGCTGGACTTCAACGTGGTTCAGGGCATGTACAAGGGAGACCTCCGAGAACTCTCGAGGTAAACTTGGATTGCATGAGCTTAGTTCCGTTCTCATCTATTTACTGGCAAACCTTCTATAGCAAAGTTGTTCTTGATATTAGATGGTGGACCAATCTCGGGCTTGCACAGAAGCTTTCATTTTTCATAGACAGGTTGATGGAGAACTTTCTTTGGACCGTAGGTTGTGTTGGGAAAAAACCTGTTAATACGGAATAATTTTTTTCCCTCTTTGTGTATCAATATGGGTACCTCATCAAAAATACTAACTTGATATTATAAGTAAATATTAACCAGAACAATATAAATAGCAGAACAACTGATCAATCACAAGTGAGACCGAATTTTTAACGTAGAAAACCTAATGCGGGAAAAATCACGCGACCGTAGTCCACTTCAAACTTTCACTATCACCAATAATAATAACAGGTTTATAATATGTCTTCTCTAAAATAACAAGAAGATCATAATAACATCAAGATCACATATCTTGACTTGTATCATCATCTTATAGATGGATCTCTTCTAAGAAAGATTTTAGATCTCACCAAGTAGATATGATGCGAAAGCACCTACGAAAGGATAAACCGCAGATCGACACCGTTAGGATTGTAGAGTTTACTGCAAAGATTCTCCATGTCAAATTTGGGCCAAAATTGACAAAGTTTGGCCACTGGTCGTCAAGTAGAAAACTCAAAAACCTAGCTTTTCTCTCACTCCTCTTTCTTTCTCTCACTACGCCGTTGCACGCTGCACACCGCACGCTATTTCACCATTCCACTAAAAACCCTTTCTCTGCCCACCTATTTGTTTTCTTTCTAATTAACTAATTTGGGCTCAAAAGCCTAGTTATCTGGTCCAAGCCCACCTATGGGCTGGACCCAACAATTCTCCCCCTCCAGCTTATATGGTGGGCTGTACTAAGCCCACTATTTGCCTACAAGCTTCAAGTTTCTCCTTAGGCAAAAACTTTGTCAACATGTCTGATTCATTCTCATTGGTATGTACCTTTTCCAACTGTAATTCTTTCATCTCAAGCACATCACAAATCCAATAGTATCTCACATCAATATGCTTGGATCTAGAATGGTATGTTGAATTCTTGGAGAGGTGAATGACACTCTGACTGTCACAGTAAATAGTATATTCTTCCTGTTTCAAGCCTAATTTCTGTAGAAACTTTTTCATCCATAAAGCTTCCTTACAGGCTTCAATAATGGCTATGTATTCTGCTTCTGTGGTTGATAGAGCAATACATTTCTGTAACTTAGATTGCCAAGAGACTGCTCCCCCTGCAAATGTCATCAAGAACCCTGAAGTGGACTTCCTGGAATCAATATCACCAGCCATGTCTGCATCTGTGTACCCGTCTAACACAGGTTCACCACTGCCAAAATATAAACATAACCTGGAAGTACCTTTTAGATATCTTAATATCCATTTTATTACTGCCCAATGTTCTTTTCCAGGATTAAAGAGAAATCGGCTAACAACTCTAACTGCATGAGTTATATCTGGCCTAGTACAAACTATAGCATACATCAAACTGCCCACTGCAGATGAGTAAGGCACTCTGAACATTTCTTCTTTTCCTTTCTCACTTGTCGGACATTGTTTTGAGCTGAGCTTAAATGACCTGTAAGTGAAGAACAAACTACTTTGGCTTTACTCATATTAAATCTTTCAAGAATCTTCTCAATGTAGGTCCCCTGAGATAGCCAAATCTTCCTTTTCTTCCTATCACGAAGAATCTTCATGCTAAGTATTTGTCTCACCGATCCCAAGTCTTTCATAGCAAAAGACTTACTTAACTCTCTTTTAAGTTTTTCAATTTTATCAGCATTATGACCAACAATCAGCATATCATCAACATATAGCAAGAGAATAATGAAATCATCATCTGAAAACTTCTTTGTAAATACCCAATGATCAGATGTGGTTCTATTATACCTTTGGCTTATCATAAAGGAATCAAACTTCTTGTACCACTGTCTGGGTGCCTGTTTGAGACCATATAAACTTTTTCTTAGCTTGCACACTAGATTTTTTTTCCCTTGACTTTGAAGCCTTCTGGTTGCTCCATGTAAATTTCTTCTTCTAGGTCACCATGAAGAAATGTAGTTTTCACATCAAGTTGTTCAACTTCTAAATTCAAGTGGGCAGCTAAACCAAGAACAACTCGGATAGATGACATTTTCACCATAGGAAAAAATATTTCTTCAAAGTCAACACCTTTCTTCTGACTGAATCCCTTCACAACTAATCGTGTCTTATATCTTTGTTGTGAGCTGTTATTTTCAGTCTTCAATCTGTAAACTCATTTATTCTTGAGAGCTTTCTTCTCTTTAGGCAACTTTACTAAGTTATAAATGTGGTTCTCAAGCAAGGATCTCATTTCTTCTTGCATGGCTTTAACCCACTCATTCTTGTGCTCATGTAGAATAGCTTCTTGATAAGTTTTTGGCTCTCCCATCAGTAAAAATAACATACTCATGTGGAGAATATCTTGTAGATGGTTGTCGCTCTCTTGTGGATCTTCTCAATGGAATCTCAACTGGTGGTGGAGGTGCTTGCTCAGTTGGTTCAACTTCATCAACTGCAGGAGTATCATCACTAACATTCTCACCACATTCTTCTTCTTCATCTCTCTCATGATCATCATGAACTATAGGTGGAGGAACTGAATCCAAACTTTAAGGAATATAAACAGAGGTTTCTGGCTTCTCAACATTATCACCATTATCAAACAATTAGTCTTCAAGAAACACAACATCCCTGCTTCTAACAATCTTCTTGTTTATTGGATCCCATAATCTGTACCCAAACTCTTCATGACCATATCCCAAGAAAATATATGTCTTTGCCTTATTATCAAACTTGGATCTCTCATCTTTAGGAATATGTACAAATACTTTGCACCCAAAGACTCTCAAATGATCATAAGATATATCTTTCCCTTTTCATACTCTCTCTGGAACATCACCTTGCAGAGGAACTGATGGAGAAAGATTTATCAGGTCAATTGTAGTTCTCATAGCCTACCCCCAAAATGACTTAAGTAACTTGGCATGGGAAAGCATACACCTAATTCTTTCTTCAATAGTTCTGTTCATCCTTTCTGCCACACCGTTTTGCTGAGGAGTTTTTGGAACTGTTTTCTCAAGCCTGATATCATGAAACCTGCAATAATTCTCAAAAGGAACCCTGTACTCGCCACCATTATCTGCTCGAATACTCTTTAGCTTTCTGCCAGTTTCTCTTTTAACACTAACATGAAATTCTTTGAAGACATCGAGTACATGGTCTTTAGATTTCAAAGCAAAAGCCCAAACTTTTCTAAAATAATCATCATTAAAAGTAATAAAATAAAGAGTACCTCTAAGAGTTCTAGTTTGCATAGTACAGACATCAGTATGAACTAAATCAATAATATTTGATCTTCTAGATGGCGGATAAGTATGAAATGTAACTCTATGTGTTTTTCCAACTAAGCAATGATCACAAGATTTAAGAGATGTACCTTGCAACTCTGGTAAGAACTGTTTTCTAGCAAGAGTTTGAAGTCCCTTCTCGCTGATATGACCAAGCCTCTTATGCCAAAGATCTATGCTTTCACCCTTTTGAATTGCATTAATCTCTCCTTTGTGTAGCTTAGCTTCCATAATATAAAAAGAGTTTAACTTCTTTCCTCTCGCTATAACTAGAGAACCTTTAGTGAGCTTCAATTTGCTTTCACCAAAATAATATGTAAATCCCTCATCATCAAGTCTGCCTGTAGATATCAAATTCAGACAAATATCTGGAACATGTCTAACATCTTTGAGTATCAATTTGCTCCCAGTACTGGTCTCTAAGCAAATATCTCTAATACCCACAATCTTGGATGTACCACTATTTCCATTCTAACATTACCAAAATCACCAGTAGTGTAGGATCTGAAGAAATCACCATAAGAAGTAACATTGAATGAAGCACCAGAGTCAATTACCCAGTTGTTGTTCTGAGCTGCAAGACTAACACATCCATCATCACAAACAGTAATGATATCACCTTCAACAGCAACTGTATTGGTCTCTTTCTCATTTTTCTTCCTTTCATTCTGTTCTCGCTTCCAAAACCTACACTCTTTCTTCATATGACCTGGTCTGTTGTAGTGGAAACACCTGATATCTCTTCTAGACTTAGATCTTCCTCTGTAACCATGTGAATTTCTACTGTGACTTCTTCCACGTCTTTCCTGCTTTTCAGTAACAAGTGCACCAGAAGAAGATTCTCCCTATTCTTTCCTTCTAGCATCTTCATTCAGTAAACTGTCTTTAACCATGTCTATAGTTAGAGTCCCATCTGGCGTGGAGTTATAAATTGTCACCACATACGTTTCCCAACTTTCTGGTAAAGAGCTGAGAAGTAGCAATCCCTGCATTTCATGATCTATATTCATTTTCATAGCAACTAACTTGTTTGCAAGACTCTGAAATAAGCTTATGTGCTCAACAATGTTGTCACAATCTTTATACTTCAAATTAACAAGCTTTCTAAGGAGAGAAATTCTATTTTCCACTATCTTTTTCGCAAACAGATTTTCTAACCTTTGCTAAACAATATCAGCTCTAGTTTTATCAGAAATATGCTCATGCAAATTTATATCCATCCATCTTCTAATATAAGCAATAGCTTTCCTGTGTTGGACCTCCCATTCCTCCTCTTCTATAGTAGAGGGTTTCTCTTTAACTTTAATGGGCTTATACAAATCTTTGCAATAGAGCAAGTCTTCCATCATACGCCTCCAAGTGGAATAATTTGATGAGTTCAATTTAATCATACCATCTGATTCTTCCATTTCAATCACACAAGAAAAAACTAATAGCAAATAACAACCTACTACTCTGATACCACTTGTTGGGAAAAAACCTGTTAATGCGAAATAATTTTTTTCCCTCTTTGTGAATCAAAATGGGTTCCTCATCAAAAATACCAACTTGATATTATAAGCAAATATTAACCAGAACAATATAAATAGCAGAACAACTGATCAATCACAAGTGAGACTGAATTTTTAACATGAAAAACTCAATGCGGGAAAAACCATGGGACCATAGTCCACTTCAAACTTCCACTATCACCAATAATGATAACAAGTTTACAATATGTCTTCTCTAAAATAACAAGAAGATCATAATAACATCAAGATCACATATCTTGGCTTGCATCATCATCTTATAGATAGATCTCTTCTAAGAAAGATTTTAGATCTCACTAAATAGATATAACAGGAAAGCACCTCAGAAAGGATAAACTGCAGATCGACACCATTAGGATTGTAGAGTTTACTGCAAAGATTCTTCACGTCAAATTTGAGCCAAAATTGACAAAGTTTGGCCACTGATCATCAAATAGAAAACTCAGAAACCTAACTTTTTTCTTTCTCCTCTTTCTTTCGCTCACTGCGCCGTCGCACGCTGCACACCGCATGCTGTTTCACCATTCCACTAAAAACCCTTTCTCAGCCCACCTATTTGTTTTCTTTCTAATTAATTGATTTGGGCTCAAAAGCCCAGTTATCTGGTCCAAGCCCACCTATGGGCTGGACCCAACAGGTTGTGCCTTTTAGCCACAATTTTGGGAGTTCAGGGAGATACAGACAAAGGCAAACTGCTTCATAGCAATGCTGGATGACGTTTATGATATCTATGGCACCTTGAACGAACTCGAGCTGTTCACCGAAGCTATTGAAAGGTGATGAGGATCTCCTGCCGTCACAAGGAATATGAACTTTGTATACACCGTCTTGTGCTTACCGTTATTCTGCTGCTCATTTCAGATGGGATGCTAATGCAATCGACAAGCTTCCCGATTACATGAAGCTGTGTTTTCTAGCAATCTTCAACGCGGCAAACGAGACAGGTTACAGAGTCATGAACGAGAAGGCTTGGACATAATACCTTGCTTAAGGAAGGCAGTAAGACACATTAATGCTTTCTTCCTTTCCTTTGTACATCAACCACCTGGTTTCTTCTCTTTATACAAACTCTCTACTCCTCGTGGTTCAGTGGACGGATCTATGCAAAGCGTTCCTGTTGGAAGCAAAATGGTACAACCAGGGCCACTAGCCAAAGCTTGACGAGTACTTGGATAACGCGTGGATGTCGTCTTCCGGTCATGTCTTCATGACCAATGCTTATGGCATGAGCAACAACTGACGAAGAGTCCTGGAAAGCTTCGCCACTTACCCCAAGGTTGCAAGGTGTTCGGCCATGCTGCCCCGCCTCTACAACGATTTGGCTACGTCGACGGTACGTGAAGCTAAACCATGGAAGCTGTAGACATGTTCTGCCTCATCTGTGCTTCTCACCGGCGCTAACAAATCCTAAGGTAGGTGTGTTGGTTTCCGTGTGCAGATCGAGCTGGAAAGAGGAGATGTGCAGTCGTCGATGATAGGAGAAAATAAAAGGATATGTAACAAATAATAACTTTTGTCTATGAACAAATACTAGCAGGCCATAACACACAGCGGTATTAAACAGAAATCACAATCAAATAGAACACCAAGATTTATGTGGAAAACCCCTTCAACGTGAAGGGTAAAAACCACGGGGCAAACCAGAGAAAATCCACTATAGAAATAATGAATGTACAATTCTTGAATCTCTTGCCCAAAACCCAAGAAACAATCTCAAGAGAATAACTGGGATACAAGGATCACGTTACTGTGCACAATATCCAAAACCTTCTCAAGAAATCACAGAAGAATTCACTGAAGATCTGATCTAACCTGAGATGATAAACTGTTTGGATGAGTGAGAACAATTTCTGTGTTTTCCTTGTCTTCTTCCCTTTCTTTTTCTCTTGTTTTTCTGCCCTTTTCTCCTCTCTTTAAATCCCTAATGTTGCCGTAAATTTCTGCCCCTTGCTGCGATGTTAATCTCCTAATTTTGCAACCACCATAGCCCCTATATATAATTAGAGATTAGGTGAATTAGGGTTTAAGGTTAATAAAGAGGAAGGCTATGGGCTGCTAAAGCCCATATGGGCTGAACTAGGCTCTTAGCCCAACAACCTCCCCCTTCAGCCCATAAGGGAGGCTATCCCATGACTCAGTGTAAATCCATGCCGACCAACCTGCTTCAAGCACATCTCTATTTCTCTTTTGGTAAAGTCTTTGTTAACATATCTGCTCCATTATCATCTGTATGAATTTTTTGAAGTTGCAACTGCTTCTCTTCAAGTATATTTCGAATCCAGTGATATCTGACATCTATATGCTTTGACTTAGAATGAAAAACTGGGTTTTTACATAAATGGATGGCACTCTGGCTGTCACAATACACCACATAATTTTCCTGTTTCAGCCCCAATTCTTGTAAGAATTCTTTCATCCATAACATTTCTTTACAAACCTCTATAGCAGCAATATATTCTGCCTCTATGGTGGAGAGAGCAATACACCTTTGCAATCTGGATTGCCATGACACAGCTCCCCCTGCAAAAGTAAGTACAAAACCTGATGTAGATTTCCTTGTATCAATATCTCTGGCCATATCTGCATCTGTGTAACTCACTAACACATGTGATCCACCTCCAAAGCTTAAACAAACCTTAGAGCTTCCTCTGAGATATCTCAATATCCACTTCACTGCTACCCAGTGCTCTTTACCTGGATTTGCAAGAAATCTGCTAGTAACACCCACTGCATATGCGATGTCCGGCCTCGTACATACCATTGCATACATTAAACTTCCAACTGCTGAAGCATAAGGAACCTTTTACATTTTCTCCTTCTCTTCATCACTTGACGGACTCTGTTCTGAGCACAACTTGAAGTGACCTGAAAGAGGAGAACCAACTGGCTTTGCATTGCTCATACTGAACCTTTCTAATACCTTCTCGATGTATTTCTCTTGTGACAACCAAATCTTCTTGTTTTTCCTGTCACGAGAAATCTGCATGCCCAGTATTTGCTTTGCTGGCTCCATGTCCTTTATTGCAAAGGACTCACTCAGTTCCTTCTTCAACCTGTCAATTATACACATATCTTTCCCAAGGATAAGCATATCATCAACATAAAGTAAGAGAATAATAAAATTCTCACCAAACCGTTTGATATACACACAATGATCTGAAGCCGTTCTTTTGTATCCATTTTCAATCATAAATGAATCAAACTTTCTGTACCACTGTCTTAGAGCTTGCTTCAATCCATACAAACTCTTTCTTAACTTGCAGAAAAAATTTTCTTTACCTTTGACTTTGAAACCTTCAGTTGCTCCATATAAATTTCCTCCTCCAAATCACCATGAAGGAAAGTGTCTTCACATCTAAGCTGCTCCACCTCCAAGCCCTGGCTAGCAAAGCAATACCTAGAGCAACACGAATAGAAGACATTTTAACAACAGGAGAAAAATCTCTTCAAAGTCAATACCTTTCTTTTGACCAAAGCCTTTCACAACCAATCTGGCTTTGTACTTTGGTTGAGAACAATATTCTTGAGTCTTCAACCTGAAAACCCACTTGTTCTTCAAGGACTTCATTCCCTGTGGAAGTTGCACCAAATCATATGTATGATTCATCATCAGTAGAGCATCCATCTCTTCTCGCATAGCAACTAGCCACATTTTTTCTCGCTCACTTTCAACTACTTCTGGTAACTCTCTGGTTCACCTACATTAGTAAGCATCACATATTCATCTGTAGAGTATCTTCTGGAAGGCTGACGTTGTCTAGAAGATCTTCTCAATTTAGGTTCTGCGGGAAGTTGCTCCTTAACTTCTTCTTGCTCAACATGTCCTACAGGTAGATTAATATCTGGCTCTACACCATCTTCTTGCACATCTCCCCCATCTCCCTGATATACTGGAGAAACAACAGGGTCACAATCTGCTAATCCTTCTGCAGAAGTCTTGGCTGGTGCCTTCTTCTTTAAATCTTCAAGGGTTTGATCCTCAAAGAAGACCACATCTCTGCTTCTAAACACATTCTGGTTTTCTGGATCCCAAAGCCTATAACCAAATTGATCATGTGAGTAGCCAAGAAAAATACATTCTTTTGTCTTACCATCCAGCTTGGACCTTTCATTATCTGGAATATGTGCAAATACACGACAACCAAATACTCTCAAATGCTTATAGGAAACATCTTTTCCTGACCAAACATGCTCGCAACATCAAGCATCTAGGGTCATGACAGGAGATAAGTTGATCACATCAACTACTGATCCTCAAAGCTTCATCCCAAAACCTTTTTTGGGTAGCTTTGCTGTGAAAGCATACATCCGATCTTTTCCATGATGGTGCGGTTCATCCTCTCTGCAATTGCATTATCTTTGAGTGTACCAGAACCGCTTGTCATCATCTCATGCTGGATGCCATGTGACCTGCAATAATCATCAAACAATCATGTATACTCACCACCATTATCTGATCTTATGTATTTCAACTGTCTTTCTGTCTCCCTTTCAACTATGGCATGAAACTCTTTGAAGACACCAATAACCTGATCCTTGGTCTTCAAAGCATAAGCCCAAACTTTCCCGGAATAGTCATCTATAAAAGTAACAAAGTAAAGTACACCACTGATGCCAGGAACATTAGTAGAACTATTAGGAGTTTTTGTCCTCAAAGGACCACATACATCTGTATAAACACGGTCCAAGGCATGCATTTTTCTAGACAAAGCAGGACTAGCAAATGAAACTCTATGTCGTTTACCAGCTAAACAATCGATACAAGGGTTCAAACGTATACCTCTGAGGTCAGGCAATACCTCTCTCTTGGAAAGAGCTTGCAGTCCTTTCTCGCTCATGTGTCCCAATCGCCTAGCCACAACTCCATGCTGAAGTCTTTCTCTGTGGCATTTAACTGTTCACCACAAGCTTTAGCCTGCAACCTGTACAAAGTGTGACATTTCTTTCCATTAGCTATAACAAGAGAACCCTTACTGAGTTTCCACTGCCCTCTGTGAAACCTGCTATTATAGTCTTCATCATCTAATCTTCCAACTGAAATTAGATTCAACCTCAAGTCAACCACATGCCTCACATCCTTAAGCACCAATTTGCATCCAAGATTGGTCTTTATAAGGATGTCACCCATGCCAATGATGTCTGCCGTGCCATGGTTGCCCATCTTGACAACACCAAAATTTCCAGACCTATACGTAGCAAAAAACTCCCTCCGTGGTGTAGCATGATAAGAAGCTCCTGTGTCAATTATCCACTCGAGATCCTGACACACACAAGAAAAAATATCATCAGAAGGAGACAAAATCAAATAATCACCAACCTGCACTGTAACTGTGGTATTCTCTTTTGACTCTGTAGACTCCACTTCTTTTCCTTTTTTCTTGCTCTTCTTAGGCTGCTTACACTGAATTTTACAATATCCTTTCTCACCACAGTTATAGCAAATAATATCTTTCCTTGATCTTGACTTGCTTCTACCTATACGTGAACTGCTTCTATCTTTAGACCTTGACCTTCCTCTATTCTCTGAGATAAGTGCCTGTGAATCAATCTGAGATACTACTGAGTTCTTTCTTCTCAACTCCTCATTCAACAAACTGCTTGTTACTTGACTCATGGTAACAATACCATCTGGCTAGAAGTGCGAGGAAAACACCAGTGTCTCCCAACTTTCTAGCAATGAACTGAGAAGTAACAATGCCTGCAACTCATCATCAAGAGACATTTTCATAGAAGATAACTGGTTAGTAATACTCTGAATTTCATTCAAATGCTCAGCAATAGAAGCACCCTCTTTATATTTTAGGTTCACAAGTTTTACGATCAAAAAGCTTTGTTGCCAGTTGTTTTTCTTTCATAGAGACCTTCTAACTTTTTCCAAAGAGAATATGCAGAACTTTCAGTAGAAATATGATAAAAGACACTATCATCGAGCCACTATCGAATAAATCCAACCGTTTTTCGATCTAATCTCTTCCACTCATCATCTGTCATAGTTATGGGTTTTTCACTATCCCCTTGTAAAGGTCCATACAAATATTTGCAATACAAGAGATCTTCCATTCTTGGTTTCCATATCATCCAATTGTTTCCGTTCAAACTAATCATGCAAGAAATATTACCAGCCTCCGTGTTCAAATACAAAAGTTAAATCACCAAAACCTTGCTCTGATACCAGTTGATAGGAGAAAATAAAAGGATAGGTAACAAACAATAACTTTTGTCTATGAACAAATACTAGCAGGCCATAACACACAACGGTATTAAACAGAAATCACAATCAAATAGAACACCAAGATTTACGTGAAAAACCCCTTCAACGTGAAGGGTAAAAACCACGGGGCAAACCAGAGAAAATCCACTATAGAAATAATGAATATACAATTCTCGAATCTCTTACCCAAAACCCAAGCAACAATCTCAATAGAATAACTGTGATATAAGGATCAGGTCACTGTGCACAATATCCAAAACCTCCTCAAGAAATCACAGAAGAATTCACTGAAGATCTGATCTAACCTGAGATGAGAAACTGTTTGGATGAGTGAGAACAATTTTTGTGTTTTCCTTGTCTTCTTCCCTTTCTTTTTCTCTTGTTTTTCTGCCCTTTTCTCCTCTCTTTGAATCCCTAATGTTGCTGCAAATTTTTGCCCCTTGCTGCGATGTTAATCTCCTAATTTCGCAGCCACCATAGCCCCTATATATAATTAGAGATTAGGTGAATTAGGGTTTAAGGTTAATAAAGAGGAGGGCTATGGTGCTAAAGCCCATATGGGCTGAACTGGGCTCTAGCCCAACAACCTCCCCTTCACCCATAAGGAGGCTATCCCATGACTCAGTGTAAATCCATGCCGACCAACTATCGGCACATCTCTGCTTCTCTTTTGGTAAAGTCTTTGTTAACATATCGCTCCATTATCATCTGTATGAATTTTCGAAGTTGCAAATGCTTCTCTTCAAGTATATTTCGAATCCAAAGTGATATCGACATCTATATGCTTTGACTTAGAATGAAAAGCGGGTTTTTACATAAATGGATGGCACTGGTTGTCACAATACACCACATAATTTTTCTGTTTAGCCCCAATTCTTATAAGAATTCTGTCATCCATAACATTTCTTTACAAACCTCTATAGCAAAGAATATATTCTCGCCTCTATGGTGGAGAGAGCAATACACCTTTGTAAACTGGATTGCCATGACACGACTCCCCTCGCAAAAGTAAGTACAAAACTGATGTAGATTTCCTTGTATCAATATCTCGACCATATCTCTGCATCTGTGTAACTCACTAACACAGGTGGTCCACCTCAAAGCTTAAACAAACCTTAGAGCTTCCTCTAAGATATCTCAATATCCACTTCTTTGCTACCCAAGTGCTCTTTACCTGGATTTGCAAGAAATGCTAGTAACACCCATTTGCATATGCGATGTCCGGCCTCGTACATACCATTGCATATATTAAACTTCCAACTCTCAAGCATAAGGAACCTTTTACATTTTCTCCTTCTCTTCATCACTTGACGGACTGCATTACGAGCACAACTTAAAGTGACCTGAAAGAGGAGAACCAAGCGGCTTTGCATTGCTCAAATCGAACCTTTCTAATACCTTCTCGATGTATTTCTCTTGTGACAACCAAATCTTCTTGTTTTTTCTGTCATGAGAAATCTGCATGCCCGAGATTGCTTTCTTTGGCTCCATGTCCTTTATTGCAAAGGACTCACTCAGTTCCTTCTTCAACCTGTCAATTATACACATATCTTTCCCAAGGATAAGCATATCATCAACATAAAGTAAGAGAATAATAAAATTCTCACCAAACCGTTTGATATACACACAATGATCTGAAGCCGTTCTTTTGTATCTATTTTCAATCATAAATGAATCAAACTTTCTGTACCACTTGTCTTAGAGCTTGCTTCAATCCATACAAACTCTTTCTTAACTTGCAGACAAAATTTTCTTTACCTTTGACTTTGAAACCTTCGGTTGCTCCATATAAATTTCCTCCTCCAAATCACCATGAAGGAAAGTTTGTCTTCACATCTAAGCTGCTCCACCTCCAAGCCCCCTGGCTAGCAGCAATACCTAGAGCAACACGAATAGAAGACATTTTAACAACGGAAAAAAAAATCTCTTCAAAGTCAATACCTTTCTTTTGACCAAAGCCTTTCACAACCAATCTGGCTTTGTACTTTGGTTGAGAACAATATTCTTGAGTCTTCAACCTGAAAACCCACTTGTTCTTCAAGGACTTCATTCCCTGTGGAAGTTGCACCAAATCATATGTATGATTCATCTGTAGAGCATCCATCTCTTCCTGCATAGCAACTAGCCACATTTTTTTCTACTCACTTTCAACTGCTTCCTGGTAACTCTCTGGTTCACCTACATCAGTAAGCATCACATATTCATCTGTAGAGTATCTTCTGGAAGGCTGACGTTGTCTAGAAGATCTTCTCAATTGAGGTTCTGCGGGAAGTTGCTCCTCAACTTCTTCTTGCTCAACATGTCCTACAGGTAGATTAATATCTGGCTCTACACCATCTTCTTGCACATCTCCCCCATCACCCTGATATACTGGAGGAACAACTGGGTCATAATCTGCTAATCCTTCTGTAGAAGTCTTGGCTGGTGCCTTCTTCTTTAAATCTTCAAGGGTTTGATCCTCAAAGAAGACCACATCTCTGCTTCTAAACACATTCTGCTTTTCTGGATCCCAAAGCCTATAACCAAATTGATCATGTGAGTAGCCAAGAAAAATACATTCTTTTGTCTTACCATCCAGCTTGGACCTTTCATTATCTGGAATATGTGCAAATGCACGACAACCAAATACTCTCAAATGCTTATAGGAAACATCTTTTCACGACCAAACATGCTCTGCAACATCAAAGCATCTAGGGTCATGACAGGAGATAAGTTGATCACATCAATCTGTAGTCCTCAAAGCTTCATCCCAAAACCTTTTGGGTAGCTTTGCTGTGAAAGCATACATCGATCTTTTCCATGATGGTGCGGTTCATCCTCTCTGCAATTGCATTATCTTTGAGGTGTACCAGAAGCTGTCATCTCATCTTTGGATGCCATGTGACCTGCAATAATCATCAAACAATCATGTATACTCACCATCATTATCGATCTTATGTATTTCAATTGTCTTCTGTCTCCCTTTCAACTATGGCATGAAACTCTTTGAAGACACCAATAATAACTGATCCTTGGTCTTCAAAGCATAAGCCCAAACTTTCCCGGAATAGTCATCTATAAAAGTAACAAAGTAAAGTACACCACTGATGCCAGGAACATTAGTAGAACTATTAGGAGTTTTTGTCCTCAAAGGACCACATACATCTGTATAAACACGGTCCAAGGCATGCATTTTTCTAGACAAAGCAGGACTAGCAAATGAAACTCTATGTCGTTTACCAGCTAAACAATCGATACAAGGGTTCAAACGTATACCTCTGAGGTCAGGCAATACCTCTCTCTTGGAAAGAGCTTGCAGTCCTTTCTCGCTCATGTGTCCCAATCGCCTAGCCACAACTCCATGCTGAAGTCTTTCTCTGTGGCATTTAATTGTTCACCACAAGCTTTAGCCTGCAACCTGTACAAAGTGTGACATTTCTTTCCATTAGCTATAACAAGAGAACCCTTACTGAGTTTCCACTGCCCTCTGTGAAACCTGCTATTATAGTCTTCATCATCTAATCTTCCAACTGAAATTAGATTCAACCTCAAGTCAACCACATGCCTCACATCCTTAAGCACCAATTTACATCCAAGATTGGTCTTTATAAGGATGTCACCCATGCCAATGATGTCTGCTGTGCCATGGTTGCCCATCTTGACAACACCAAAATTTCCAGACCTATACGTAGCAAAAAACTCCCTCCGTGGTGTAGCATGATAAGAAGCTCCTGTGTCAATTATCCACTCGAGATCCTGACACACATAAGAAAAAATATCATCAGAAGGAGACAAAATCAAATAATCACCAACCTGCACTGTAACTGTAGTATTCTCTTTTGACTCTGTAGACTCTACTTCTTTTCCTTTTTTCTTGCTCTTCTTAGGCTGCTTACACTGAATCTTATAATGTCCTTTCTCACCACAGTTATAGCAAATAATATCTTTCCTTGATCTTGACTTGCTTCTACCTATACGTGAACTGCTTCTATCTTTAGACCTTGACCTTCCTCTATTCTCTGAGATAAGTGCACGTGAATCAATCTGAGATACTACTGAGTTCTTTCTTCTCAACTCCTCATTCAACAAACTGCTTGTTACTTGACTCATGGTAACAATACCATCTGGCGCAGAATTACTGAGGGAAACCACCAGTGTCTCCCAACTTTCTAGCAATGAACTAAGAAGTAACAATGCCTGCAACTCATCATCAAGAGACATTTTCATAGAAGATAACTGGTTAGTAATACTCTGAATTTCATTCAAATGTTCAGCAATAGAAGCACCCTCTTTATATTTTAGGTTCACAAGTTTTCTGATCAAAAAAGCTTTGTTGCCAGTTGTTTTTCTTTCATAGAGACCTTCTAACTTTTTCCAAAGAGAATATGCAGAACTTTCAGTAGAAATATGATAAAAGACACTATCATCGAGCCACTGTCGAATAAATCCAACCGTTTTTCGATCTAATCTCTTCCACTCATCATCTGTCATAGTTATGGGTTTTTCACTATCCCCTTGTAAAGGTCCATACAAATCTTTGCAATACAAGAGATCTTCCATTCTTGGTTTCCATATCATCCAATTGTTTCCGTTCAAACTAATCATGCAAGAAACATTACCAGCCTCCGTGTTCAAATACAAAAGTTAAATCACCAAAACCTTGCTCTGATACCAGTTGATAGGAGAAAATAAAAGGATAGGTAACAAACAATAACTTTTGTCTATGAACAAATACTAGCAGGCCATAACACACAACGGTATTAAACAGAAATCACAATCAAATAGAACACCAAGATTTACGTGAAAAACCCCTTCAACGTGAAGGGTAAAAATCACGGGGCAAACCAGAGAAAATCCACTATAGAAATAATGAATATACAATTCTCGAATCTCTTGCCCAAAACCCAAGCAACAATCTCAAGAGAATAACTGTGATATAAGGATCAGGTCACTGTGCACAATATCCAAAACCTCCTCAAGAAATCACAGAAGAATTCACTAAAGATCTGATCTAACCTGAGATGAGAAACTGTTTGGATGAGTGAGAACAATTTTTGTGTTTTCCTTGTCTTCTTCCCTTTCTTTTTCTCTTGTTTTTCTGCCCTTTTCTCCTCTCTTTGAATCCCTAATGTTGCTGCAAATTTTTGCCCCTTGTTGCGATGTTAATCTCCTAATTTCGCAGCCACCATAGCCCCTATATATAATTAGAGATTAAGTGAATTAGGGTTTAAGGTTAATAAAGAGGAGGGCTATGGGCTGCTAAAGCCCATATGGGCTGAACTGGGCTCTTAGCCCAACAACCTCTCCCTTCAGCCCATAAGGGAGGCTATCCCATGACTCAGTATAAATCCATGCCGACCAACTGTCGGCACATCTCCTGTTTCTCTTTTGGTAAAGTTTTTGTTAACATATCTGCTCCATTATCATCTGTATGAATTTTCTGAAGTTGCAACTGCTTCTCTTCAAGTACATTTCGAATCCAGTGATATCTGACATCTATATGCTTTGACTTAGAATGAAAATGGCGGGTTTTACATAAATGGATGGCACTTTGTTTGTCATACAATACACCACATAATTTTTCTGTTTCAAGCCCCAATTCTTGTAAGAATTCATCATCCATAACATTTCTTTACAAACCTCTATAGCAAAGCAATATATTCGCCTCTATGGTGGAGAGAGCAATACACCTTTGCAACTGGATTGCCATGACACACAGACTCCCCCTGCAAAAGTAAGTACAAAACTGATGTAGATTTCCTTGTATCAATATCTCTGGCCATATCTGTATCTGTGTAACTCACTAACACAGGTGGTCCACCTCCAAAGCTTAAACAAACCTTAGAGTTTCCTCTGAGATATCTCAATATCCACTTCACTACTACCCAGTGCTCTTTACCGGATTTGCAAGAAATCTGCTAGTAACACCCACTTGCATATGCGATGTCCGGCCTCGTACATACCATTGCATACATTAAACTTCCAACTCTTTGAAGCATAAGGAACCTTTTACATTTTCTCCTTCTCTTCATCACTTGACGGACTTTGTTTACGAGCACAACTTGAAGTGACACGAAGAGGAGAACCAAGCGGCTTTGCATTGCTCATACTTGAACCTTTCTAATACCTTCTCGATGTATTTCTCTTGTGACAACCAAATCTTCTTGTTTTTCCTGTCACGAGAAATCTGCATGCCCAGTATTTGCTTTGCTGGCTCCATGTCCTTTATTGCAAAGGACTCACTCAGTTCCTTCTTCAACCTGTCAATTATACATATATCTTTCCCAAGGATAAGCATATCATCAACATAAAGTAAGAGAATAATAAAATTCTCACCAAACCGTTTGATATACACACAATGATCTGAAGCCGTTCTTTTGTATCCATTTTCAATCATAAATGAATCAAACTTTCTGTACCACTATCTTAGAGCTTGCTTCAATCCATACAAACTCTTTCTTAACTTGCAGACAAAATTTTCTTTACCTTTGACTTTGAAACCTTTTGGTTGCTCCATATAAATTTCCTCCTCCAAATCACCATGAAGGAAAGCTGTCTTCACATCTAACTGCTCCACCTCCAAGCCCTGGCTAGCAGCAATACCTAGAGCAACACGAATAGAAGACATTTTAACAACAGGAAAAAAAATCTCTTCAAAGTCAATACCTTTCTTTTGACCAAAGCCTTTCACAACCAATCTGGCTTTGTACTTTGGTTGAGAACAATATTCTTGAGTCTTCAACCTGAAAACCCACTTGTTCTTCAAGGACTTCATTCCCTGTGGAAGTTGCACCAAATCATATGTATGATTCATCTGTAGAGCATCCATCTCTTCCTGCATAGCAACTAGCCACATTTTTTTCTACTCACTTTCAACTGCTTCCTGGTAACTCTCGGTTCACCTACATCGATTAAGCATCACATATTCATCTCAGAGTATCTTCGGAAGGTGGCGTTGTCTAGAAGATCTTCTCAATTGAGGTTCTGCGGGAAGTTGCTCCTCAACTTCTTCTTGCTCAACATGTCCTACAGGTAGATTAATATCTGGCTCTACACCATCTTCTTGCACATCTCCCCCATCTCCCTGATATACTGGAGGAACAACAGTGTCACAATCTGCTAATCCTTCTGTAGAAGTCTTGGCTGGTGCCTTCTTCTTTAAATCTTCAAGGGTTTGATCCTCAAAGAAGACCACATCTCTGCTTCTAAACACATTCTGCTTTTCTGGATCCCAAAGCCTATAACCAAATTGATCATGTGAGTAGCCAAGAAAAATACATTCTTTTGTCTTACCATCCAGCTTGGACCTTTCATTATCTGGAATATGTGCAAATGCACGACAACCAAATACTCTCAAATGCTTATAGGAAACATCTTTTCCTGACCAAACATGCTCTGCAACATCAGCATCTAGGGCATGACAGGAGATAAGTTGATCACATCAATCTGCAGTCCTCAAAGCTTCATCCCAAAACCTTTTGGGTAGCTTTGCTGTGAAAGCATACATCGATCTTTTCCATGATGGTGCGGTTCATCCTCTCTGCAATTGCATTATCTTTGAGGTGTACCAGAAGCTGTCATCTCATCTTTGGATGCCATGTGACTGCAATAATCATCAAACAATCATGTATACTCACCACCATTATCGATCTTATGTATTTCAATTTGTCTTTTCTGTCTCCTTTCAACTATGGCATGAAACTCTTTGAAAGACACCAATAACTCGATCCTTGGTCTTTAAAGCATAAGCCCAAACTTTCTGGAATAGTCATCTATAAAAGTAACAAAGTAAAGTACACCATGATGCCGGGAACATTAGTAGAACTATTAGGAGTTTTTGTCCTCAAAGGACCACATACATCTGTATAAACACGGTCCAAGGCATGCATTTTTCTAGACAAAGCAGGACTAGCAAATGAAACTCTATGTCGTTTACCAGCTAAACAATCGATACAAGGGTTCAAACGTATACCTCTGAGGTCAGGCAATACCTCTCTCTTGGAAAGAGCTTGCAGTCCTTTCTCGCTCATGTGTCCCAATCGCCTAGCCACAACTCCATCTTTGAAGTCTTTCTCTGTGGCATTTAAGCTGTTTCACCACAAGCTTTAGCCTGCAACCTGCATAAAGTGTGACATTTCTTTCCATTAGCTATAACAAGAGAACCCTTACCGAGTTTCCACGCCCTCTGTGAAACTCTGCTATTATAGTCTTCATCATCTAATCTTCCAATGAAATTAGATTCAACCTCAAGTCAACCACATGCCTCACATCCTTAAGCACCAATTTGCATCCAAGATTGGTCTTTATAAGGATGTCACCCATGCCAATGATGTCTGCTGTGCCATGGTTGCCCATCTTGACAACACCAAAATTTCCGAGACCTATACGTAGCAAAAACTCCCTCCGTGGTGTAGCATGATAAGAAGCTCTGTGTCAATTATCCACTCGAGATCTGACACACAAGAAAAATATCATCGAAGGAGACAAAATCAAATAATCACCAACCTGCATTGAATGCTTGTGGTATTCTCTTTTGACTCTGTAGACTCCACTTCTTTTCCTTTTTCTTGCTCTTCTTAGGCGCTTACTCGAATCTTATAATGTCCTTTCTCACCACAGTTATAGTAAATAATATCTTTCCTTGATCTTGACTTGCTTCTACCTATACGTGAACCGCTTCTATCTTTAGACCTTGACCTTCCTCTATTCTCTCGAAATAAGTGCACGTGAATCAATCTGAGATACTCTGAGTTCTTTCTTCTCAACTCCTCATTCAACAAAGCGCTTGTTACTTGACTCATGGTAACAATACCATCCGCGCAGAATTGCGAGGGAAACCACTAGTGTCTCCCAACTTTCTAGCAATGAACGAGAAGTAACAATGCACGCAACTCATCATCAAGAGACATTTTCATAGAAGATAACTGGTTAGTAATACTCTGAATTTCATTCAAATGCTCAGCAATAGAAGCACCCTCTTTATATTTTAGGTTCACAAGTTTTCTGATCAAAAAAGCTTTGTTGCCAGTTGTTTTTCTTTCATAGAGACCTTCTAACTTTTTCCAAAGAGAATATGCAGAACTTCAGTAGAAATATGATGAAAGACACTATCATCGAGCCACTGTCGAATAAATCCAACCGTTTTTCGATCTAATCTCTTCCACTCATCATCTATCATAGTTATGGGTTTTTCACTATCCCCTTGTAAAGGTCCATACAAATCTTTACAATACAAGAGATCTTCCATTCTTGGTTTCCATATCATCCAATTGTTTCCGTTCAAACTAATCATGCAAGAAACATTACCAGCCTCCGTGTTCAAATACAAAAGTTAAATCACCAAAACCTTGCTTTGATACCAGTTGATAGGAGAAAATAAAAGGATAGGTAACAAACAATAACTTTTGTCTATGAACAAATACTAGCAGGCCATAACACACAACGGTATTAAACAGAAATCACAATCAAATAGAACACCAAGATTTACGTGAAAAACCCCTTCAACGTGAAGGGTAAAAACCACGGGGCAAACCAGAGAAAATCCACTATAGAAATAATGAATGTACAATTCTCGAATCTCTTGCCCAAAACCCAAGCAACAATCTCAAGAGAATAACTGTGATATAAGGATCACGTCACTGTGCACAATATCCAAAACCTCCTCAAGAAATCACAGAAGAATTCACTAAAGATCTGATCTAACCTGAGATGAGAAACTGTTTGGATGAGTGAGAACAATTTTTGTATTTTCCTTGTCTTCTTCCCTTTCTTTTTCTCTTGTTTTTCTGCCCTTTTCTCCTCTCTTTGAATCCCTAATGTTGCTGCAAATTTTTGCCCCTTGTTGCGATGTTAATCTCCTAATTTCGCAGCCACCATAGCCCCTATATATAATTAGAGATTAGGTGAATTAGGGTTTAAGGTTAATAAAGAGGAGGGCTATGGGCTGCTAAAGCCCATATGGGCTGAACTGGGCTCTTAGCCCAATAGTCGATCCAGTGCTACATGCTGGAGAGTGGTGTTCCAGAGATGACGGCACGTAAAAAGATCAGGGAACTGATAAAGGCCAACTGGAGAGGAATAAATGGAGATCGAGGCTCTTCGTTTGGGGAAATCTTCAAGATGGTGGCAGTCGGCCTCCCTCGGATGTCACAGTTCATCTACCAACATGGAGATGGATACAACGCACCCGATGGAAAGACTAGGAAACAAATCATGTCGTTGCTATTCGAGCCCCTCCAGCTCTCGAAATTGTAAGCTCGCTTTAACGTGGATGACCCATTCGTCGAAGGTTGCAACGGGGCATCACGTTCCATGAAATAAGTGATACTTAAGTTAGTTTTGGAGATTAAGAGTTAAAAAAAAGAAAAAAAATATTTATATTATATTAAACAGCGTATCTAAACTGGGATGCCTCGATATTAGGAAGGAGGGTCCTAACGGAGCTAGATTTGTGTGTGTATTTATATATATATATATGTATATATATATATATATATATATATATATATATATATATATATATATATATATGTATATATGTGTGTGTATATATGTACATATATATATGTACATATTTATATGTATATTTATATATATGTGTGTATATATATGTACATATATATATGTATATATATATATGTATATATATATATATATATATATATATATAGTTATATGTATATATATACATATATATATATATAGTTATATGTATATATATATATGTATATAATATATATTATAAACAAATATATATATATATACATATACATATATATTATGTAATATTATTTCATAGTCAACTTTTGATATGGTTTTCTTGACAAGGATACTTAATTTAATGATCTTTTAACAGTAATTTATGTATGACGAGTGTAGTTTCTTTCTTATGTGAATAAATTTAATTTGGTTATATGTATTTTGTTGCCACAAAATGAATTTAATTTATCTCCAATTTAAATAAATTTAATTAGTTTATGGGTAATACCTATAATAATTTTAATATAATTTTCTTGATAACAATATAATTTTAATCTTGTTTTCAAGATTGCTCGGAGAAAAATAAAATAAAATATAAAAATAAAATTATGATTGTTATTGAATATTTGCTCATAATTATTTTCTAATAAAATGATTCTATTATCCATGATAAATATACCGAGGTATGATGTCTTCATTTTAGTTGTTTATTTCTCTAGCCAAAGTTAGTTATATTTTTTAATATTATGTTGTCATTATTATCATTCTCTTCCTCTCTTTGTAGTCCTATATTATAAAATAAAAAATTTGTTATTACTCATCAATTTTTTTCAATTGTCTCTTAAAAAGTGTCATCGATCAAAAAAAAGAAAAAAAAGGCCAGCGGAATCAAAATTAAAACCGGAAATATTATCGAATAAGGTTTCTAGTAAAAGAAAGGTAGAAAGAAAAAATGATGAAAAAATGAAATAAAACGACAAAGAAATGTGGGATTGATTGCACACACAAATGTATTGGATCCTCCCATTACCTTTCCTTCCGCTTAATAAATCAGACGCACAGTAGCGTTATGATTTGATTAGCTTCACAAATATAGAAAATAAATGAAAATAATTTGTGAAAATTGGAAGTTCTCTTCAAATATAAAAGAAAAAACTTCTGTTGGAGGAAAATTTTTTGTTTCCTTTTTCTGAAGAAAGAGAAAAATAAATAAATCATGTATTGCATGCCTATCTAATCTTACAAGTCAAATCAATAGAATCACTAAAACACATGTCTAGCATTTAAATTCCCAACCTCCCAACTTTCCACAATAAGTGAGGAGAAGTCGATCGAGCACCTACGTGTCGCTTCTCTTACGGCGTGGTGATCACATCCCCAACACCATCCATGTAATGCACTCTAATGACTGCATTAATATCCCACAAAAACTACTACCTACTCCACCAGTATCTTTATTACACCTCCCAACGTACACACATCCTTCTCCTCCCATGCTTCATCTGTGATCTGAAGGAACCGGAAGGACAAGGCATGGGTTGGGTTGAAGCAGTGCTGGTGTTGGTGGTTCTCCAATCCGTCACCACTTCGCTGCCACATTGGGCAGATGCAGGAGATCTGCTCTCCCCTCTCATCAGTACATACTCTCATGTCTTTAAGATATCTGGTTTGACGGATGCCTTTCATTTCTACTCTCTGATTTCTTTACAATCGGTTTTCTTCTGCGACATCTTTTTCAGTACCTATGGATCGTTTTCTTCTCTTTGGTCTTTTTCATGTAAATTTCAATCCATGGGTTTCTGCGTGATCAATTCCATGGCTTCTTTGCTTCTCTCGTCTTTGTTATACAGATGAGATATGCGACAACAGCGTGGAGTGTGGGAAGGGGAGTTGTCAAGTGTCGACGGACGACTCCCTTGGATTCGTATGCAAGTGCAATCCTGGGTGGTCTCAGTTCCATATTGGAGACTACTTCCGGTTCCTCCCCTGCATCATCCCCAAATGTAAGTCTCTCTCTCTCTCTCTCTCTCTCTCTCTCTCTCTCTCTCTCTCTCTCTCTCTCGGCTCAAGTGGATGCCAACCGCTTGGGCATCAAAGTGACATTTGATTTCAGAATCAGATAGGCAGCATCACCATTTTGACTTGGTCTCTTCTAGCGATATGTGCAGTTTTGCAAAGTTGCTTTTGAGATAGCTCAAATATGTATTCTTTTATTCCCTGAGAAGAACTCATCTCTGTAGATTTCAGGTCTCTATGGAACTTAAGATTATAAACCATTTCAAAAGGGTGCTTAAACAATAAATCTGCTCTGCTCTCTGTATTATTTATAGGGTGATAATTCGATGCCTCGACTATAATTCATTGGTCATCCTTAATATTATGCTACAATGAGCTCACATATATTTTAGCTGCATATATATACATATTTCACCTTAAATACCGTGGACTTGCGTTGTCTTCTAGGTAGCATCAATTACTCATGCTCCAATGGTCCTTCGGCTCCGGCAGCATCCCCCTCACCTCATCCTATTAATATCTCCAAATTAGATCGTAAGTATCGGCGTCAACGCCTTCCTTCTTCTTCATCATCTTCTTCTCGCTCATCACTAAGCAGCGTAAGAACCACGTTGCTCTTCTCATCTCTCTCAATTCTCTCCGAAAGTTTTTGATAGGACCCTAGCAGGGTTAGGTCCTACTCAACCATGTAACAGCTAATAAAAACCCTGTGAGAATGTAATAAACCCCACCTAGCCGCCTCTATCCTATAAAGAAGAGAGGCTAGGGTTTATATTTGGGTCTTTGGGCTTCTTAGCCGCCGCCCCCCTTGTTACTGGGCCGGCCCACTAAGATTGAGGGCAAATTGGGTAGTTCACTTAGGAAGCAACCCCTAGGGTTAGGGTTTGGAGCTCTATATAAGCTTGTAGCCTCCACCTCTTTGGAATAAGAAAGATCAATCTACAATTGCAGCCACCAGGCTACTTGGAGGGTGGAACCCCTATAGCGTTCAAGGGTTGATCCCCTCAAAGATCAATCTCTATAGAATTCCTCTCGGGGTTCTATCATCGGTATCGAGCAGCGATCTTGTTGCTTTTGCTGCCATCCCTGCCGCCCACCATTAGCCAAGCAATTCCCACAATTGCTCTTGACGTCGTCGTCTCACCGTCATCTCTTGGCGTAGATCAAATCAATCTCTGATCGCCACCTCCAATTGCATCGAGAGATCTGGTATTTTTCTACCACCAATACCTTTTGATGCTGCAATTTTTCATCTAAAATATCAAAAGAAGTTTTTCTATCGATCCTTGCTGCGAATTCCTTGCGCCGCAAAAGTTACTATCTTTGCGAACGAAGGATTGCTGCAGAAAATTTCAGCCGCGTGTTGCTACCTTTAACCGATCTAATTGTTATCCTTTTTGAACGAAATTTTTTGTGCACCTCATAGATCATCTTGGCTCCCATCCGTGATTGATCTATTGTGGAATTCATCACAAAAACAAATTCGTGTGTTGCTGCAATCTCTCATCACAAACTGCTGAAATTTTTTGACGAGAATTCTGCTATCGCAACTTGCACCGATTTCTTACTGCTTTGCTGCCGAAATTTCTTGATCCAATTTGTTATCCTTGTTGCTATCTAAACTAAGATTCTACCATCAAAACCCCTCCTCAAATCCTTGAGTTTTCGCTGGAAATTTCATCGAGAAATCGCTATTTCTTCGATGACAATTCTGCTCTTACGAGGCAGCGCACATAGGCAGCAATTGCTACTGATTTTTGTCAAATCTTTGCTGTGATCTACCACAGATCTAAAACCCTCTTCCCTAACCTTTATCCACTACCATCTCAGCCCAAAACTCCATCAAATCGCAGCCCCAAACAGCACTCAAAACAGCCACAAAACAAGCCTAAACCGTAACCTACATCCACCGATCCACAAACCCTTTCAACCACCACTTTCCTCAAATAATTCATGCCTTTAACCCGGCAACAAAAGAGAGATATTAATATTACAGATTTTGAGACATATGCTATGGCATCCGAGGAGGCAATTGATGCTAAATTCGAAGCCTTCGAGACGCGAATAGAGGATAAGATTCGAGCTCTCTTTGTTGAACTCAGTTTCGGTAGAACACCGAGCCCAAAGAAATCTCATCAAAGAGAGAGCTCTGACCGAAGAGATGACTCCCAAGAGAAGGGAGGCTCTATGATCGATCCCTACTATCCACACATGAGGGTGGACTTCCCTAGATGGGAAGAAGGAGACCCGATTGGTTGGATCTCGCGCGCGGAGCGATATTTTCGGTACCACAAAACCGCAGATGCATCTATGGTAGAAATTGCAGCTATACATCTTGAAGGAGATGCCATACAATGGTTTGATTGGTTTGAACATACTCATGGAGTCCTCTCATGGCGACAATTCAAAGAAGGACTGCTGATCCGTTTCGGACCAACCGATTACGAGAACATCGACGGACAACTAGCAAAGATCCGACAAACCTCCACCATCCAGGAGTATCAAACCAGGTTTGAAAGGTTATCTAATCAAACTCGTGATTGGTCTGAAAAATAGTTATTGGGGGTATTTATTGAGGGCTTAAAGCCGGAGATCCGGGGAGAAGTTAAAGCGCGACAACCGTATACGCTTATGGCAGCCATTTCTTTCGCACGACTTCAGGAGGAGCGATTGAACCATGAAGCCCGGAGGACTAGGTCGCCCCGACCAGAAATATTGAAGCCCTCGGCCCGCCTACTATCGCCAAGCTCCTGCACCAAAAAGGTTGACAAGAGAAGAGCTTCGAGACCGATCTGCTAAGGGGTTATGTTGGCATTGTGACGAGCCGTGGAGCCGCGAGCATCGTTGTAAAAAGGGGAGACTTCTTGTGATTGAACCAGTGGAAGAAAAGATCAGTGAACAGCCAGAAGAGAGTGTTGAACATGAGGATGAAGATGTGGAAGAAGAGCCACGATCAACCAACTTTATGGTACATGCGCTAGCGACGGCTACTCAAATCCATAAGCGATGAAAGTTGGAGGCATGCTCAAACAACAACCAATCAACTGTTCTCATCGATACAGCAGTACTAATAATTTTCTAAATAGTAAGGTTGCTGCTCGGATGGTGCTCTATATCGAAGGTTGCAGCAAGTTCGACATAAAGGTTGCCGACTACCGAATCCTAAATGCGACCAAAGATGCCCACAGTGAAACTATTACGCAGGCCAAGAAATTGTTGCCGACTTCTTCCTCCTACCAATTAATGATTATGAGGCTGTGCTAGGCATAGAATGGTGACGACACTAGGTGATGTCTCTTGGAACTTTTCCAAATTGATTATGAAATTCTATTGCAAAGGTAAGCAGGTCACCCCCTACGCGGGAAGCGTGGAACCAACGTAACCACCGTTTCAACCCAACGAATGGAGAAAGTTTTACACAAGATAAATGGTGGCTTTCTTATGCATCTCCAAAGCACCAACCAGAGGGGGAGGAATGGAAGAAGGATCCAGAAACCAGCAACATCATCAAAAAATTAGAGGAGGATCCAAGCGTAATAGCTCACTATACTTGGGATTCGAGGGATCTATGCTATAAAGGGCACTCCAGATTTCTAAGAACCTACAAAAGAGTGAAGCAATACTTTTATTGGAAAGGGATGAAAAAAATTATTTCTGAATACGTAGCACAATGTGATATATGTCAACAGCAAAAAGGTGAAACAGTGGCGAGTCTAGGGAAACTACAACTACTACCTATACCAGACTCGGTATGGACTGACATCTCCATGGACTTCATCGAAGGGTTGCCACCTTCCAAAGGTAAAAGCACAATCCTTGTGATGGTTGATCGACTTACGAAATATGCTTATTTTTGTGCTGTGCGAAATCCCTACACTGCTATTAGTATTGCTCAGATTTTCATAGAAAATATTGTTAAACTACATGGGATGCCAAGGTCCATCGTAAGTGATCGTGTGTGGTCTTCACTAGTAAATTTTGGACCGAGTTATTTCAGTTACAGGGCACCAAACTCAAGATGAGCACTGCATATCATCCACAAACTGACGGCCAAACAGAAGTGGTGAACAGATGTTTAGAGACATACCTTCGGTGTTTCGCTAGTGATCGACCAAAGGAGTGGACGAAATGGCTCCCCTGGGCCGAATGGTGGTATAATACTACATATCATTCATCTACAAAATGTACCCCATATGAAGCATTATATGGTCGGCCGGCTCTTGTGATTCCAAAGTATGTAATTGGCTCAGCTAAGGTAGATCAGGTCGACCAAGATTTAATTGACAGGGACAAACTCCTACAATTTGCTAAAGAATAATCTCTCTACCACTCAAGCTAGAATGAAGCAGCAAGCTGACACACGAAGAAGTGAAAGAGAATTTTTAGTAGGAGACTGGGTTTATCTTCGCCTACAACCATACAAGCAACTATCCATCAACACACGAGCCTCCATGAAGCTATCTCCACGTTTTTATGGGCCCTATCAGATCATAGAGCGTATTGGAGCTGTGGCGTACAGACTTAAATTACCTAAAGATGCCAAAATTCACTATGTCTTCCACGTGTCATGCTTGAAGCCCAAGTTGGGAGAACACGAGGCATCCCAGATCCAACTGCCCAACACCACTGATGATGGAAATATTCAAGCCTAACCATAAGCCATCCTCGATCGCAGAGTCGTGATGCGTCGTCGGCGACCCCTCTTCAAGTACTAGTACATTGGACTAATTTACCACTTGAAGATGCCACATGGGAATCATATGAGGAGTGAAGTCCCGGTTCCCGAGTTCATGGAACCCTGACCTTGAGGACAAGGTGATTTGAAGAGGGCGGGCTTGATAGGACCCTAGCAGGGGTTAGGTCCTACTCAACCATGTAACGACTAATAAAACCCTGTGAGAATGTAATAAACCCCACCTAGCCGCCTCTATCCTATAAAGAAGAGAGGTTAGGGTTTATATTTGGGTCTTTGGGCTTCTTAGCCGCCCCCTGTTATTCTTGGGTGGCCCACTAAGATTGAGGGCAAATTGGGTAGTTCACTTAGGAAGCAACCCCTAGGGTTAGGGTTTGGAGCTCTATATAAGCTTGTAGCCTCCACCTCTTTGGAATAAGAAAGATCAATCTACAATTGCAGCCACCAGGCTACTTGGAGGGTGGAACCCCTATAGCGTTCCAAGGGTTGATCCCCCTCAAAGATCAATCTCTATAGAATTCCTCTGGGGTTCTATCAGTTTTCTCGTATTCCTACTGTGGGGCGGGCACCTGTGTGAGTAGGTCAACCTTCGGGTATCGCTGTGAGTGCAGAGAGGGTTTCAGCAATCTCCTCAACATGACCATTTTCCTTGCTCTACAGAGACTGTAAGCACATAATTGCTCTTTTCTTCAGAAAACCTATACGAGTTTGTCATCATCATAAGACAAGTGATCTTATTTCGAGTTCTCTTGGAGGTGATTGTGCAAACTGGGCATCACCTGTCGAATTCCTCTTCATCTTCTCCACCCAGTCTATCTGACAACGGTAGCTCATCATCAGGTGGAGATCAAAATTTATGTTGACTAAAATAATGCCTTTGAATGACTGAAAAACCGATGCATTAGACATTCTTGTTTTGTTTTCTGAACAGATACGATTGGCCCCAAGAATCTTTTGATGGTGATGTTGGTGATTGGTCTTATCTTCGTCCGGACGAGATAGGCAGAGATCAGTGTCTCATGATAGAATTCTTCTGGCCACACACGCAGCATAGTTCAATAGTTTCATATGCAGATTGCTCCATATGAGTTCACAGTTCAGTCGGTATTTTTGTTTGGCGTCTGATTGATGTATATAGCAACTAGAACAACCATTTGCTTTGATTCTGGGTGGTGGCTTACCTTTTTAGATTGATATACATCTAATAAAGTACGCTCGTAGTATTTCTATGATATCCCCTGATGGGGTGTGTATTGACGTCACCCACCCATGGGTAGCGGCCCATCGCTACGTCGGCATGAAGCCCAAGGTGGCAGGCAGTATCAACACAACTCAGCAACCCACGGTCATATCGAAACAGGCGTCGATCGTGGGGCGACACAGCACCATCCCGAATAGCTCAGCAACCCACGGTCATACCAAAATAGGTGTCGATCGTGGGGCGACATAGCATCGCCCCGGAAAGCTCGAGACGGTGCCTCGACGGCTCCACCGAGCATGTGCCCGTATGGGTACAGGCATCGTCCGAGGTGCAGTGTTGTCCCAAGAAGCTCGGGATGGCGCCTTCACAGTATCGCTCAAAAACTCGGGATGGTACTATACGATACATCGGGAACCCACACCCTTTTTGGTATAAAAACCCAAGACCGACACCACTCTGGGGGACTTTTTTTTCTAAACAAACATCTTCATCAAAAGGATTAACTTAAGCATCAGAGGAGTCGAGTCGTAAAACTCTAACTCGATCTGTGTGCAGGAATAAAAAGACACGTGACAGGTCAAATAATGGAAGGGGGCATCATCTTTGAGCAGACTGACAAATTGCTTCACCCGACCCGATGTCGGCTTCCTACTCGGAGATCAACTAAGGTGACCCCAGCACATCTGGACTCAGACCTAACTGTGCTGACTTAGTGGTCACAGCATAAAGGTATACTAACAGATTGGCTTTAGAAGGAGGGCTCGGATGTCACAAGATCAACAGACAAACCCGACCGAATGCTCGATAGAAGGATCTAACTCGACTTGCGAGCCCGACGAACATCCCCCACTTTCCCGCGAGCTTCAGACCGAGGACCCTATTGCGATTTCGAGATGTTACTAGTGGTTGTTCACCGACCCGGGGTTGTCATCTCCTAGGGCCGCCCCGACCAGCCAACTACCCATCTCATACGAGGCATTCTGTGACCTCGCCCACCAAGTCCAAACTTTAGCTGGGATGATGCAGGCTATTATCTCATTTATCCCTCAACTAGTGCAATAATCGACGTCTCCACCCCTATAGCGATCAGAGTCGCCGACCTCGGCCCTCACTGCGCCTCCGATCCTGAGGGCGTCGTCGATTCCACCGGAGGCAGATGTATTTTTGTTCCCATAAGATGCATCAGGAAATCCGAGGATGGTGCAGGAGCCCGATACGCTATCATCTGAGTCAATGGACTCCCTCCGAGCCTAGTTGCGCTTCGTCAACTAGCAACTCTATGAAGTGTTGAATCTCGGATTTTGATGATGAAACTAATTGAATGTGATTTGTGGTCTAACTACGTTTTGAGTTACGCAGGTCTACTATCGATCAGGATTAGACAGTTGATGCTGGAGGAATTGACGTTGCACCAGAGGTGTTCACGTCAGGATATTGGATGTCGAGCCGGAGGTTCGGTCGACTATCGGCAGGAGGCTTCGTACATCGGGCATCGGGCCAAGAAGTGTGGAGTTGCACCATGGATATCGGGGTTGCAGAGGTCAACTGCCGATTGGGCAACAAGCCGCTAGAGAGGGCGATATGCCGAAGGATCGGACGAAGTGCCGACCAATGATGTGCCGGGCAACTGAATGTCAATTCGCGTTATAATAACTGTCTAGATCGAAGTAGAGTGTTTGGTGTTTGTTTGTGCAGGAGTAACTACGAAAGGGATGAAGACGTAAAGCGAAACCAAGGGCCGAAGTCAAGTGCAATGGGTCGTTGGGAGTTCGAGAGTTTGACGGAAGTCCAAAGATTCATCGGAAGTTCATGGAGCTTGCCAAGAAAGATCAGAGCTTGCCAAAGAAGCTCGGGGGAACTCGCCAAAATTATCGTGGAGTCCGAGAGGTTGCCGGGAGTCCGCAGGATGGTTTCCGAGGGATCGTCGGAAGACCGCCGGAAGTTCGTCGGAAGCTCGCCGGAAGAAGACTTGACTTACGGACTTTGTAATAGCTTAGGAATGTCTTTAAATTTCATAGTTAGCACATCAATTTAGGTTAGGATTAGGGTTAATCCTTTAACCAAGTATGGGCCCATTGGGCCTTGTTAAATCGGTTTGGGCCAAGTTTTACCCCAAACCAAATGTAGATTGTGTTTTGGCGGTGGAGCCCAGCAGCCAATGTGCCCAAAGAAGCATGTGTGCATGCATGCATTTGGGCTACGTGCATGCACATCTTTGGCGGTAGCACCGCCGTGCCAGAACAACTGTTTGCTGGTTGGGGCGTAGTATCGCCAAAGAAATTGCGGTGTGTCTTTGGCAGAGTAGCACCACCCGAAATTTCTTGGCTGGGGTGGTAGCACCGCCAGCAACACAGCAAAGAACATGCATCCATGCTACGTGCATGGTGTCAGAGTTGCATCTTAGCTTTCGAACGCTTTGTAGCCCAGCTACTATAGCCATCGGTAGCACCGCCCAGTTACTATTGTGTCAGTTTGACACTGTGCAGGCGGTGGCACCGCCTCTGACAGGCGGTAGCACCACCTGGCATCGGGAAACACCAATTTGATTTCAAATTTGGAGCCCAAATTTGAAACCATTTTGGATCTATAAATACCCCCTCTTTTTCAATTGGAAGAGGACCCTTTGAGAGCTAGATTTTGAAAATAAGTCTTGGGAAAGTCTTGTTCTTCATTTGCTTAAGTGTTCACCTCATTTCCTTCTTCTTGTGAAATCTTGTAAGAGTGTGAACCACTTGTAAAGGGTTGTAAGAGGGGTATTTGGTCCTTCCCCTACAAAAGGATTTGCTAGTGGAAGTTGGGAGCCTCATTGGAGAAGGCTTCGGAAGTGGATGTAGGTCACTTTGACCGAACCACTATACATCGCTGCGTCTTGATTGTGTGAGTGTTTAAATTTCTGTTTTACTTTGCTGCAAGCCTTTACTTTACTTGCTCCACTTCCTTTTTATCTTTGTACGCATGCTTTAAAGTTAGAACGCAAAAATCGATTTCAAACGAAACGTTGCTTTCATCGTATGAAGTTTCCAAAGCTTGTTTTAAATCGCTGAAAAATCCATCGTTTTATCCGCTGCACTAATTCATCCCCCCTCTTAGTGCCGCTCAATCCCTAACATGAAGTACAAATGGAAGTCCACAAGTCCAAGGAGGAACTGGGGGAGGACGTCCATCGCGGATCTCCTTTCACCCCCGAGATACAAGATAAGCTTGTTCCATCGAGCTTCCGCCTCCCTTCGCTCGATGCGTATGATGGTAGCTTTGACCCAACCGATTATCTGACTGTCTTCCGGGCCCAAATGACATTGTACGGGACTTCCGACACTCTCATGTTACAGCCAGTTGAGAGCCGGGTCGATCGCATCTGTTAGGACTCTAGCTATGAGAGTCTTAATTGATAAGGGCATTCATGTAAATCCTATCTAGCCTACCCCTATTAAAGAGGTGAAGAGGTCGACTAGGTTAAGGTTAGGTTGCTTCTTAGAGAAGAAGTCCTATTAGAAGTAGAACTCCTATTAGAAAAAGAATCCTATTAAAAGTAGGAGTCCTATTAGGAAAAAAGTCATATTAGAATTAGGAGTCCTATTAGAGAAGGAGTCATAATTAGAAGTACGAGTCTTGAGTAAGAGTCCTATTAAGAGTTGGGATTTAGAAGCCTTATAAATAGCCATGTATTCACTCTTTTTTCATCATGAATAGATCATCTTTTTAGCAGCCTTTGAACAGTAACTAGGAGGAAGGAACCCCTATAGAGTTCCAAGGAGGCCAATCCCCTAAAGAGATTAACCCCAAGCTTAGAATCCACAAGGGTTCTAACACTTGGGTATGATTATGTTATCTTCCCCCGAGTAGCAAAAATGGGTAACAATGCTTCTTGGGTATGATTATGAAATAACTTACAAAAAGGGAAAAGATAATGTTGTTGCAGATGCGCTTTCACGGCTGCCTGAACAAGCTGAAATTTTGGTTGTTTCACTTTCGACCAGCGACTTCCTTGAAGATATTAGGAGGGAATTATAAGATAATCCGGAAACAAGTAAAATCATAGAAAAAATTAGAGGAAGCACCAAGCTCTGTGGCTAATTATAGTTGGGACTCAAAGGACTTGCGATATAAGGGATGCATTGTGCTTATGCCAAATTCTACTTGCATAAAGACCATCCTTCAAAAGATGCATTCGACACCTACGGCCGGGCACTCTGGGTTCCTTAGAACCTATAAAAGAATTAAATAAAATTTTTATTAGATAGGGATGAAAAATATTATTACTGAATCTGTAGCACAATGTGATGTATGTCAACGACACAAAGGTGAGACAATGGCAAGTCCCGGAAAGTTGCAACCTCTACCCATTCCAAAATCAATATGGACTAATATATCAATGGATTTCATCGAAGGGCTTCCCTCATCACAAGGAAAAGGTATAATTTTTGTCATGGTTGATCGCCTTACAAAGTATGCTCACTTTTGTGCCATCCGTAATTCCTACTCTGCTTTTAGTATTGCTCGAATCTTTATGGAGAATATTATAAAATTATATGGGATGCCGAAATCTATTGTAAGTGATTGTGATAGGGTCTTCATGAGCAGATTTTGGATAGAGTTATTCCAGATGCAGAGCACTAAATTAAAGATGAGAACGGCATATCACCCACAAACGGACGGTCAAACTGAAGTGGTGAACAGGTATTTAGAGACATACCTCAAATGCTTCACCAGTGATCGATCAAAAGAATGGACAAAGTGGCTTCCCTGGGCTGAGTGGTGGTATAATATAACTTATCATTCATCCACAAAATGTATTCCCTATGAGGCCATATTTGGCCGACCCCCCCTGTAATTCCAAAATATATGTTGGGCACCTCTAAAGTAGAACAAGTAGACAGGGAACTACAGGACATAGACAAAATGCTGAAGTTGCTAAAAGATAATCTCATTGTAGCACAAGCAAGAATGAAACAATAATATGATCAACACAAAAGCGAAATAGAATTTTCAATAGGAGATTGGGTCTTCCTACGGCTCTAGCCACACAAGCAAACATCAATCCAAACCAAAGTATCTATGAAGCTTTCACCTCGATTCTATGGACCCTACCAAATTTTAGAGTGCATCGAAGCAGTAGCCTACAGATTGGACTTACCCGCCAGATCCCGAATCCATCCAGTCTTCCATGTATCGTATTTGAAGCTCAAGTTGGGACAATATGAGACAGCCCAAAGCCATCTACCAAATATGACTACCTAAGGAGAGCTTCAGACCCAACCAAATGTCATTATTGATTGACGGATCATGACTCGATGATGACGACCTACTATTGAAGTGTTAATACAGTCGGTGAACCTACTAGCAAAAGATGCCACTTGGGAGAACTATGATAACTTGATCAAATTTTCAAAATTCATGGAATGTTAACCTCGAGAACAAGGCTGATTTGAAGAGGACGGGTCTGTTAGGACTCTAGCTATGAGAGTCCTAATTGATAAGGGCATTCATGTAAATCCTATCAAGTCGACCCCGATTAAAGAGGTGAAGAGGCCGACTAGGTTAGGGTTAGGTTGCTTCTTAGAGAATGAGTCATATTAGAAGCAAGAGTCCTATTAGAGAAAGAGTCCTATTAGAAGTAGGAGTCCTATTAGAATTAGGAGTCCTACTAGAGAAGGAGTCCTAATTAGAAGTAGGAGTTGGTTAGAAGTAGGAGTCTTAAGTTAGAGTTTTATTATGAGTTAGGGTTTAGAAGCCCTATAAATAGCCATGTATTCACCCTCTTTTCATCGTGAATAGATCATCTTTTTAGTAGTCTTTGAGCAGTAATTACGAGGAAGGAACCCCTATAGAGTTCCAAGGAGGTCGATCTCCTAAAGAGATCAACCCTAAGCTTAGAATCCGCATGGGTTCTAATAGCATCCTTCAACCAACTTGTCAAAGATTTCGAGCTCAACTTCCTGGCCTATGCTCGGCCGAAGCCATCCGCCACCCTGCTCCTCGGTCTCAATCAAAAGGCTGACGAGCCCCTTTCTCACTTTTTAACATGTTTCGCTACAGAAATCCGAGGACTTCCCGATGCTCACCCCTCTTTGATAATGCAGGCATTCATGATGGGATTGTGATGCTCTAGGTTTTTCTAGTCGCTCATCGATTGGCCACCTGCAGCAGTCCCGAAGATGCTCTAGTGCGTAAATTGATATGTTATGATGGACTCCTTGATGGTCGTGAAGTAGAAGGAGCACAAAAAAGGCAGGGTAGAGTCCTCCCGGGGGCAAACATCAGCTACCTCGAGGAGGAGGGTGGATTGACCCGATGCGCCACCCCCAAGGTCTCCCTTTCCAGCCTTGGGTGCGACTAGAATAGAGATATTCCTCCAAATTAAAGAAAAGGGACTCCTGAAAGCTCCCAACCTGATGAAGAGCCTTCGGGAGCTTCGAGACCAGACAAAGTACTATCGGTTTCATCGGGAGCACGACCATGACATCGAGGAGTGCCGCGACTTGAGGCTTCAGATTGAAGAACTCATCCACCGAGGGCATCTCGGTCGCTATTTGAAAGGGAACTTAGACCCCTTGCCATGCCCTGCAGGCCCCATCAAGTGGCAAATTGATATGATCATAGGTGGTCTAGCCTCGGGGGGAGACAGTATGTCGGGACGAAAGGCCTACACCCGAGCAGCTATGAGCGAGTCCCCGAGACAACAGCACGACCCTGAAATTACATTCCCGACCGAAGAGATGGAACACTTCAAGCATGATGACGCACTGGTGATCACAACCAGGATCACCAACGCCCATGTGAAAAGGATCATGATAGACACGGGGAGCTCTACCGACGTTCTCTACTTCGACGCTTTCCAGAAGCTCGACCTGCTCAAGGAAGCCCTAACACCGATGCACTCGTCACTCACCGGGTTCACGGGTAATTCGATCTCCCCACTCAACATAATCACCCTGCCCATAACCTTGGGAGAAGAGCCAAGGTCAAAGACAATAATGACAACCTTCATGGTGGTGGACCTCCTTGTTGAATCTCAGATTTTGATGATGAAACTAATTGAGTGTGATTTGTGGTCTAATTGCATTTTGAGTTACACAGGTCTACTGTCGATCAGGATTAGACAGTTGACGCTGGAGGAATTGACGTTGCGCCGGAGGTGATCACGTCAGGATATTAGATGTTGAGCCAGAGGTTCGATCGACTATCGGCAGGAGGCTTCGTACGTCGGGCATCGGGCCAAGAAGTGCGGAGTTGCGCCATGGATATCGAGGTTGCGGAGGTCAACCGTCGATTGGGCAATAAGCCGCTAGAGAGGGCGATATGCCGAAGGATCGGACGAAGCGCCGACCAATGATGTGCCGGGCAACTGAATATTAATTCGCGTTGTAATAACTGTCTAGATCGAAGTAGAGTGTTTGGTGTTTGTTTGTGCAGGAGTAACTACGAAAGGGATGAAGGCGTAAAGCGAAACCAAGGGCCGAAGTCAAGTGCAATGGATCGTTGGGAGTTTGAGAGTTTGACGGAAGTCCGAAGATTCATTGGGAGTGTTGCAGGAACCAGCCAAGAACGAGTAGGGACCTTGCTGAAGGGTTTTCGGAAGTTCGCTGGGAGGTTCGTCAGAAGTTCACGGAGCTTGCCAAGAAAGATCGAAGCTTGCCAAAGAAGCTCGGGGGAACTTCCCAAAATCATCGTGGAGTCCGAGAGCTTGCCGGGAGTCCGTAGGATGGTTTCCGAGGGATCGTCGGAAGACCGCCGGAAGTTCGCCGGAAGCTCGAGGGAAGAAGACTTGACTTGCGGACTTTGTAATAGCTTAGGAATATCTTTAATTTCATAGTTAGCACATTAATTTGGGTTAGGATTAGGGGTTAATCCTCTAACCCAAGTATGGGCTCATTGGGCCTTGTTCGGAACCGGTTTGGGCCAAGTTTTCTGCCCAAACCAAATGTAGATTTGTGTTGGGCGGTGGAGCCCAATAGCCAATGTGGCCAGCAGCATGTGTGCATGCATGCATGCATGCTGGGCTACGTGCATGCTACATGCATGCTATCAGAGTCTGCCATCGTAGTAGCGCCGGCCATCGTAGTAGCGCCCGCCACTCTTATGTAGCGGTAGCACCGCCTGGCCAAAGGTGCGTAGCACCGCCGGCCATCTTGTAGCGCCCTATTCTTGTAGCGCATTCGACATCGTAGCAGACACCGCATCAGAGCGATCGGTAGCACCGCCTAGAAGCGAGCACCGCGCTTTGTGTCGATCGACACTATGCAAGCAGTAGCACCGCCTCTGATAAGCGATAGCACCGCCTGGCACCGGGAAACTAAAAAAAAATCAAATTTGGAGCCCAAATTTGAATCCTCTTGAGCTATATAAATTCCCCTCTTGCAGGTTCAAAGTGCAGTAAGAAGAGTGAAAATCTTGAGGGAAAACTCTGCTCAAATAGTGTCAAAAACTTCCCTCTTACTCTTAAGTGTTTTCTTGTTCAAGAGAGGGGTGAGAGCTTTGTAAGGGTTATCTTCTAAGCCCGTCAAAAGAAGAGGTGTTGCAAGGGAGTTCTTCCTCGCCCATTGGAAGGAGGAAAGCTAGTGGAAAGCCGGTGTCCTCAAGCGAAGAGGAATCAGAAGTGGATGTAGGTCGGATGATCGAACCACTATAAAAATCTGGTTTGCATTTACGTTCTTGCTATTTACTTTGCTGCAAACCATTTTTACTTGCTACGTTATTTACTCAACTTCCTTATCATCTTATTACGTATGCTTTAAAGTTAAAACGTAATCTTTCCGGGTTCAAACGAAATGTTGCATTTATTCGTATGAAGTTTCCAAAGCTTGTTTTAAATCGCTGAAAATCTATCGTTTTATCCGCTGCACTAATTCACCCCCCCCCTCTTAGTGCCGCTCGATCCCTAACACTCCTCTCGGCGTATAATGCGATCCTGGGCGGACCAACTCTTAACAAGTTCTACGCTATCGTCTCCACTTACCATCGAACGATGAAATTCCTGACCCGAGGCGGAGTCGAGGAAGCTAGGGGAAATCCTCGTGAGTCCAAGCGATGCTACTTGACGGTGGTCTCGTTACCCAAAAGGCTAATATGTGAGCAACCACTGGAAGACCTGTGGGATATCAAAAAACTACCTCAGCAACCCGAAAAGACAGAGCCCACTATGGACGTATTGCTCTATAACGACCGACCCAATCAGGTCGTGAGGGTCGGATCGGAGCTCCTAGAGCAAGAGCGAGTGCAACTCATCAGCTTCCTGACCAACAACGCCAATATCTTCACTTGGTCACCGGTGGACATGCCCGGGATCGACCGTGGAGTAACACAACATCACCTGAGCATCTCCCCCGAAGCCCGTCTGGTAAAACAGAAACCCCGGAGGTTGGCCCCTGACCAGCAGCAAGCAGTCCACGGTGAAGTAGAGCGCCTCCTGGCAGTAGCTTCATAGCCGAGGCCAAGTATCCTTAGTGGCTATCAAATGTAGTCCTTGTCAAAAAATCTAATAGAAGTTGGAGAATGTGTGTTAACTATACCGACCTCAACCGAGCATACCCGAAGGATTGTTATCTCCTCTCAAGGATTGATCAGCTGGTCGACATGACCTCCGGACACAAACTCCTTTTGTTTATGGACACCTTCTCAGGTTATAACCAGATCAAGATGGCGCCCGAGGACCAGGAGCATACGGCCATTATCACTGACTAAGGAGTATATTTCTATCAGGTCATTCCATTCGAATTAAAGAATGTCGGAGCCACGTACCAGAGAATGGTGAACAAAATGTTCGCCCAATAGATCAAGCGAAACATGGAGGTATACATAGACGACATGATCGTCAAAAGCAAGATAGCCTCGGCACACCTAGTAGATCTTGCTGAGGTGTTCACCACACTACGAAAGTTTGGCATGCATCTCAATCTCGCAAAGTGTGCCTATGGCGTCCGCTCGAAAAATTTTCTCGGTTTCATCATCCACAGAAGAGGGATTGATGCAAACCTAGAGAAGGTTCGAGCCATCATCGATATGCAGCCACCTCGGACAATCAAAGAGGTGCTGCGGTTGACTGGGAGACTCACCGTTTTGTCTCGATTCCTATCCCGATCGAGCGAAAAATGTCTTCCCTTCTTCTGAGCCTTAAAGAGCCCAAGGAACTTCAAATGGACGAAGGAATGCGAGGAGGCATTTGTGCATGTCAAGCAACATTTGGCCGGTCTCCCTCGCCTTGCCACGGTCCCCGCAGGAGGGGTAGCTCAGCCAATACTTGACCACTTCCAAATAGTTGGTCATCTCCGTCCTGGTTGAGGAGACCTCTGGAGTACAGCACCCGGCCTACTACACCAGCCATGTATTGAACGGACCCGAGGAACGATACCAGTTGATCAAAAAGCTGGCTCTGGCACTCGTGCTGATGGTCCGAAAGCTGTGACCATACTTTTAGGTTCACCCGATCAAGGTAATCATTGACCACCTGCTTCGACAAGTTTTATCTAAGTTTGACATCTCAGGTCGCCTACTCAAGTGGTCAGTTGAGCTTAGCAAATTCGGCATACAATTTGCCCCGAGGGCCACAATCAAGGCTCAAGCAGTCTATCACGAACGGTCGTCGCGCACTCACAGCAACTTCGTTCAACGTTCCATTCGTCACTTGCCCATGCTTGTACATATCCTTGGCAGCCTGTTTTGCCATGTTTTGGTGTGTTTTTCATTGTAAAAATGTAGGAAACAGCAGTTGCAGCGCAGCAGAATGATCGCTCGCTGCATCTGCCCAGAAATCCAAAAACAGCTCTGTTTTCGTGTGCCACGGGCTAATTTCTGTAGCCCACGGCCATGAAAATTTTGTCAGCCATCTCAGCACCCTAGAACCCCCCGGGTGGCACATGGCTGGATGGGGCTTCAGTATAGTGTCGGACGTTGAACACTTTCACAAGTTTGCACGTCAACTTGATGGAAACTTGCCTTCGCGCCCGGCACTTGGGGAGTAGTTGTTTGCGAACTTACAGCTGCTCATTCACCCCTCTAAAGTCCTTGTTTTCCTCCTCTCTTTCTCTGCTTTCTTGCACTCCAAGTGCTTGCTCAATTGCTTGTAAAGCTTCCCTCTTCACGAGACGTCGGGACTTGTCCGCCGCTCATTCCAACAACTAATCAACTTCTCTTTTACAGGTCCTACGGGACTGCGACGAGGTGGCTCGGTGACCCTTTCATGGACGCGTATGTCGCAAGGGCGCCTCAAGACTTAGGCAATCCAAGCTAAGTCCGATCGAAGTGGGCGCAAAGGCGATTCTTGACTTAGGCAACTTCAGCTAAGTCGGTGGCTTGCCGCAAGGGTGCCTCACCACTTAGGCAATTCTTGCTAAGTGCGTGACATTGTGGTATCAGAGCAGGCAAGCAATTTGAGCAAGCAGCGAAGAAATTTCGTAATCTCACCATGGCGAAACAGCGTGGTGAATCGAGCAAGATGGGGCAAGCCGGAATGTTGCCCCAAGCAGCTACAGGAGGGCTACATGTGCAAACTCGCTCTCACGCTGCAGGAGCCGCTCATGAGGAGCGGGGCAGTGAGCATGAGGAGCGAGAAGTGGGTTGCTCGTCACGAGCGGAGGAGGCACAATCTGGAGCGCCAACCGGAAGGAAGAGCCATAGAGAGAGGGTCACAGCGGTGGAAACCCGCTTGGATGTTCTTGAAGCGAGCTTGGATGAACTCTACCAAGGCCAAAGTAGGCTTCTTGGCATAGAGAGCTTGCAAGAAGCTGAATCCTGGATCGACAAGGTTGAAGCCTTAGTCGACCGATTGACGGATGACACAAAGGACTCCGTGCAACATTTGCAAGAAATGGTGACGGAACTCACTTCCAAAGTGGCAATGCTCACAAGGGCGTTGAATGCGGGGGTAAGCAACACCCGCGTTGCGCCAACACAAAGCTTCAGAGCGCCCGACCCACATTGTTATGGGGGTGCTAGAGATGCGAAGGAGCTCGAGAATTTCCTGTTTGATATGGAACAGTACTTTCGAGCTACGCGGCCAGACTCTGAGGACACTAAAGTTTTGATAGTGACTATGTATCTGAACGGTGATGCAAAACTTTGGTGGAGAACCCGTTGGGAAGAGATTCAGCAAGGTCGGTGCCGAGTGGACACATGGGACGACTTGAAGCGTGAGTTGAGAACTCAATTCCTGCCCGAGAACACTAAGTTCGTCGCAAGGAGGAAGTTGAGACAACTCCACCAAACGACTTCCATTCGGGACTATGTGAAGCAATTTTCTGCACTAATGCTGGACATTCAAGATATGTCTCGAAAAGATAAGTCATTCAGCTTTCTTGATGGCACTGAAGCCATGGGCTCAACAGGAACTTCATCGACGGAATGTCACTGATTTGGTCGGAGCAATTACAGCCGCAGAAAGGCTTACCGACTTTGCTTCTTCAGAGGACCCGAGGAAGAAGTAGTCCACAGGAAATCACCAACCAAGGCACCCACCCGGGAAGGAACCTAGGGGTGAGCAAAGGAAGAAGAGCTTCCATAAGGGGCCGAACTCAAACGGTAGGGCCTCAAAACCTAGGAGATGTTTCTTGTGCGGAGGACCACATAGTGTATGGGAGTGCCCGCAAAAACAAGCACTCAATGCCTTGTCGACTTCCTGTTAGAACCCTCCGCGGATTCTAAGCTTGGGGTTGATCTCTATAGGGGATCGGCCTCCTTGGAACTCTATAGGGGTTCCTTCCTCCAAGTTGCTGCTCAAAGGCTGCTAAAAGATTGATCTATTCATTATTTTTAAGAGGATGAATACATGGCTATTTATAGGGCTTCTAAGGCCCAACTCCTAATAGGACTCTTACTCAAGACTCCTACTTCTAACCAACTTCTAATTAGGACTCCTTCTTTAGTAGGATTCTTAATTCTAATAGGACTTTTTACCTTATAGGACTTCTACTTCTAATAGGACTCTTTTCCTAATAGGACTCCTACTTCTAATAGGACTTTTTACCTAATAGGACTTCTACTTCTAATATGACTCTTTTCCTAGTAGGACTTCTACTTCTAATAGGACTATTTTCCTAATAGGATTCCTACTTCTAATAAGACTCTTTTCCTAAGAAGTAACCTAACCCTAACCTAGCCGACCTCTTCACCTCTTTAACAAGGGTCGGCTAGATAGGATTTACATGAATGCCCTTATCAATGAAACTAAATTTGGACTCTCACAGCTAGAGTCCTAACAGACTCGCCCTCTTCAAATTAGCCTTGTCCTCGAGGCTGACGTTCCATGAATTCTGGGAATTTGATCTTCAAGTCGTCGTAGTTCTCCCAAGTGGCATCTTCTGCTGGTAGGTTTGTCCACTCTATTAACACTTCAGTAGCAGGTCGTCATCGTCGAGTCACGATTCGTCGATCAATAATGGCACTTGGTTGGGTCTGGAGCTCTCCTTGGGTAGTTATATTTGGTAGATGGCTTTGGGCTGTCTCGTGTTGTCCCAACTTGAGCTTCAAACATGATATATGGAAGACTGGATGGATTCGGGAGCTGGCGGGTAAGTCCAATCTATATGCTACTGCTCCGATGCGCTTCAAAATCTGGTAGGGTCCAAAGAACCGAGGTGAAAGCTTCATAGACGCTCTGGTTTGGATTGATGTTTGCTTGTATGGCTGGAGCCGTAGGAAGACCCAATCTCCTACTGAAAATTCTCTTTCGCCTCTGTGTTAATCATATTGCTGTTTCATCCTTGCTTGTACTGTAGTGAGATTATCTTTTAGCAACTTCAGCATTTTGTCTCTATCTTGGAGTTCCCTGTCTACTTGTTCTACTTTAGAGGTGCCCAACACATATTTTGGAATTACAGGGGGGGTCGGCCATAGGGAGTACATTTTGTGGAGGAATGATAAGTTGTATTATACCACCACTGTCACAGACTTAGCTGGTTTTGCCTAAGCCGTGCGGCACCAATGCGTATCACCGCAAAGGTCAGCCTACCCGAAATCTCTTATAGTCCCTTAGGACCTGCAAAAGAGAAGACGGGACAGAGAAAGCGCTTCACACGGGATCCGCAAGCCACTCTTTTAGCAAACACTATATAGCCAATGTACATTCCAACCATGGATATTACAAGCTCATAACAGTTACTGTCACGGACTTAGCTGGTTTTGCCTAAGCCGTGCGGCACCAATGCGTATCACCGCAAAGGTCAGCCTACCCGAAATCTCCTATAGTCCCTTAGGACCTGCAAAAGAGAAGACGGGACAGAGAAAGTGCTTCACACGGGATCCGCAAGCCACTCTTTTAGCAAACACTATATAGCCAATGCACATTCCAACCATGGATATTACAAGCTCAGAACAGTTGCACAACAAAGGTATAGATTTGGTCCACTACAGACCGAATTCTATTACAAGTATTCCCTCGATGCGTACTTTATGTACAAGCCTACAATGGCTGTCAAACTCACTCAAATAGGGCATTTTGCCTTTGGCAAGCCCTTTACAAGCTTTACAAGTGACAACCAACCAAAAGGGACACGGACAAGCACAAGCATTACACCGAACAAGCCGTTTACAATTTTGTCCGTGACATTCTCCCCCACTTAATCCTTCGACGTCCTCATCGAAGCCTTTGCTGACGCTGCAACTTCTTTTCTTTGTTGGATCTTCGATCTTACGCTCCGCCGCGATGCGCCCCTTGGCTCCCATTTGTTCTCCGCTTGTTGTTGAGTCGTCGAACTTTAATCCGCCGTGCTGCTTCAACTCGCCAATGACTCTGACTTTGGTGTGGGGTTGGCAAAGTTGTCTTGATCCTTGCCGTTCTTGCGGATTCATCGATGAAGGAAAAGACCCTCTTTCATATGCGCCAGTCTTCAAATTCTTCTTGTCAATTAAACTGGATAGATGTTTGTTGGAGCTTTAACGAACATCGCCTCGCAACCATTGAAGTTTTCAGGTCTTTCCTCGTAAAATTTGCCCATCGAATCTTCTTCCACTTAGTTGTCTTGAAGGGTCTTCACATCTGTCTGAGCTCCTCTGTTTGGATAACTAAGAGAGTGGGTATCTTGGAGTTCCGCCCATTCTCTTGGGAGTTGAGAAGGCAAAGGTTACTTGTCTTCGCCGCCTCCTCGAGTTTGTACTTCGTGCGTCGAGTAGTTCTTTGGACTTCGCCGCTCTTAGCTCACACTTCCAAGCACTTGAAGTGTTTGCAATCCTTGTTGAGTCACATCTGTGATTCACCTTCTCATTGCCATTGAACTTCTAGAATGCAAGAAGTTATCACTCCAACTTGGAGTAAGTCTCCGATAGATTTGGTCGCCTTTGGGATTGTACCGCCTTCTCCATCATTTCATCGCCGACTCTCTAAGTAGTAAAGGTACAAAGACGCAGCGTCATCGTCGCTCCGATCCTTGGTCATGCACTCTTGCATCGACCAAGTCCTTCACTCATGGCTATCTTGATGGAAAGTCGTTGACATTGGTCTTACGAAGTTCTCGGCCTTCGCCCTTCACCTTGTCTTGGTACATGGAGTTTGCCAAAGCATTCTCCTCCTCCACGGCCCATATCACGACCAAGTGCTCTCCTCTAAGAGAGCAAGGGATTGATGACTCCCGGAAGTCCCGCCTCGGCGGTACCATGGCATCGCGACGCCAATGGCACTACTATCCGTTGTCTCGCATCTCGCATCCCTTCTTCGTGATCGGTAGATCTGCCTCTGTGGCATTGTGACACTCCTCCGAGTTCACCTTCAATCTAACCGATGATCGATATTGGGTAGTGAGTCCCATTGGACTCGTCATTGCTTCCACGCCCTATTCCGACCCCCTACTTCAACACCTCTGTGTTCTCTGAGCAGTTCCGCTTGGTCGATGGAAATACAGACTGTAACTCCCATGTGTGGCCACCGCCACTCATGTTGTAGGACTTGCACAATTTCTGTTCTCCTTAGCTTCATTGGCTGCAATGTTCGCTTACTCGGCCTTGTCCTCTGACTTGCCGGGCTCCCTTAAAGTGAGCTCTGAAGTAGTTCCACTCTTCAGCAGCTCCGATCATACCTCAGCATGATCCAGTCCCCACATGGGACTCACTGGTACTTGCATCTGAACTTCTTCCTCGACAGGGCACAGCCCCCATAAGCTGATGTCCAAGGCTTCCATTCAATGCAACATTCGGTGCACGCACGGAAGACCCGCCTCTGCGGTACCATGGCATTCACTGCTTGAATCCATAGCTCTTCTTACCGTCGTGTTGTTCACCAACTTGGAGCTCCTTGTCGCGCTCCCGGTCATATCTCCAGATGACCATGTCCTCACGGGACCTTTGTGTGTGTCGTCTTGCCACGAACCATTCCACCCCGATCCCCGCATCATGTCGCCTCCTGGTGACATCTCCTTGCATTCTGATCCCTGTGGTATGAACTCGAACTGCGATATCTCCATGTGTGGACTTCGCCAACACATCGCAGGGCCTTCGCCAGCTTCGATTCTGTTCGCTTCTTTGGCAATTGACCTTCGTCCACCCTCTCTCGGGTCACACTCGGACGAAGGCTAGCTCTAGGACAATCCATTGCCTAGCAGCTCCTCTGAAGTCCCCTGACTTCGCTGAAATAGGTGCACCATTGTCTGGATCCTGGGACTCTGCCCCTACCAGCACAATCTCTGCTGCGCACCGCTTTCCTCATGACAACTTGAATAGCAACACTGTGGCATATTCTTCAAGAGTAGCTGTCTCTGCATCCTCTTGCCCCGTGCTAAGGCCTTTTGACACCAACTTTGCCTCAGCAAACTGCGTCACCTTAGAATCTCCACCAAGTGCTTCATCGAGATAAGATGTATGTGCCTCGAAGCTCCCTTCGTCTTTGGCACCATGCAAGATGAGTTTGCTCCATCTGAATATGAAACCCATGGAACGACATGATCCGATTCTTGCCTCGGCAAGAGTCCATGTCCTTGACCTCGTGTAAGGAAAGCACCAAGCCTCCGCTCCATGTTCCGTCTTCAAAGCCAACTCCCTTCATGCGATTTGGGTACTTCACCAAGTTTTCCCAAGTTGCTCGCTTCTCGATTAGCATTGGATTAATGGTGGCCCTCACGCCCACCATTCCACGGGTCAGCCCTCTGTTGAGTCCGATCTCACTATCGGCTCTTAGTGTGCCTTCACTTTGTGTTGCCCTGGGTTGCTCCCCCACTTGATCTCGCTATGCGTCCACCAACGCATTGCCACTTGCGAGATCATGCGATGACTCCTCACCGCTCACTCGATCCATCGAGCTCTGTCTTGAGGTACTCCTCAAGCAGTTCATTGCACCAGATTCACATTCTGGAGAGCGGGACTTATCCCTCTGGATATCCGCCCGTTGGAGCAACATCTCTCTTCGCATCCTTCCCTCTGGAAGTTTTGGAGACCACCGCCCCTTGGACTACTCCGCCTTTGCTGAACAAAGCGTGCCCATTCGCCTTCGCAAATGCACCTGCTAGATTGTGACACCTCACCAATACAGCTCGCAGACTTTGCACCCCTCTCGGGTCTAGCAACATCTGCACTGTTGCACATTTCAGCTTCCACGAAAGTATCCTGCACATGCCGAAGAGAAAGTTTCAATGCTCCAATGCACGGACCTTCAGCCGCCTTGGGATGGCCACGGACAGTCCATCGTCCGCATGCAAGACCTTGCATGAGTATCGAATTCCTTGAGTTTGCAACTTTCCTCACCTCGTGAGCTTTGCACAACTCTTTCGATCATTGAGCAACCCACTCCAAATTGCACGGTCTCATCCTTTGCAAAGCACCCCGCTTGCCTCGAGCACCGTCAAGTTTGGGTGTCAATGTCGAGCCACTGCTCGAACTCAGCCATCCCCACCTTTGTGCGCTCCGCAATTCTTCTTAGCTTGTTGTCCTCGTGGTGCCTGACAAGGTCCCCCACGTTTGCATGCTAAGTGTTTCTAAGTGAGCTTGTCCCGCTCTGATACCAACTGTCACGGACTTAGCTGGTTTTGCCTAAGCCGTGCGGCACCAATGCGTATCACCGCAAAGGTCAGCCTACCCGAAATCTCCTATAGTCCCTTAGGACTGCAAAAGAGAAGACGGGACAGAGAAAGCGCTTCACACGGGATCCGCAAGCCACTCTTTTAGCAAACACTATATAGCCAATGCACATTCCAACCATGGATATTACAAGCTCAGAACAGTTGCACAACAAAGGTATAGATTTGGTCCACTACAGACCGAATTCTATTACAAGTATTCCCTCGATGCGTACTTTATGTACAAGCCTACAATGGCTGTCAAACTCACTCAAATAGGGCATTTTGCCTTTGGCAAGCCCTTTACAAGCTTTACAAGTGACAACCAACCAAAAGGGACACGGACAAGCACAAGCATTACACCGAACAAGCCGTTTACAATTTTGTCCGTGACAACTCGGCCCAGGGAAGCCACTTTGTCCATTCTTTTGGTCGGTCACTGGTGAAGCATCTAAGGTATGTCTCCAAGCACCTGTTCACCACTTGGGGTTTGGTAGTCGGTTTATGGGTGATATGCCGTACTCATCTTTAATTTAGTGCCTTGCATCTGGAATAACTCTGTCCAAAATTTGCTCGTGAAGACCCTATCACGATCACTTACAATAGATCTCGGCATCCCATGTAATTTTACAATATTCTCCATAAAGATTCGAGCAATACTAGAAGTAGTGTAGGGATTATAGATGGCACAAAAGTGAGCATACTTTGTAAGGCGATCAACCACGACAAAAATTGTACCTTTTCCTTGTGATGAGGGAAGCCCTTCGATGAAATCCATTGATATATTAGTCCATATTGATTCTGGGATGGGTAGAGGTTGTAACTAAGGGACTTGCCATTGTCTCACCTTTGTGTCGTTGACATATATCACATTGTGCTACAAATTCAGCAATAATATTTTTCATCCCTATCCAATAAAAATTTTGCTTAATTCTTTTATAGGTTCTAAGGAACCCGGAGTGCCCGGCCACAGGTGTGGAATGCATCTCTTGAAGGATGGTCTTTATGCAAGTAGAATTTGGCACAAGCACAATGCGTCCTTTATATCGCAAGTCCTTTGAGTCCCAACTGTAATGAGCCATAGAGCTTGGTGCTTCCTTTAATTTTTTTATGATTTTATTTGTTTCTGGATTATCTTGCCATTCCCTCCTAATATCCTCAAGGAAGTCGCTGATCGGAAGTGAAACAGCCGAAAATTCAACTTGCTCGGGTAGCCGTGAAAGCGCATCTGCAACAACATTATCTTTCCCTTTTTTGTAAGTTATTTCATAATCATATCCAAGAAGCTTTGTTACTCATTTTTGCTGCTTAAGTTGTACCAAAAAGCCGCTGCATGCTTTGTGCAAAATTTTCTCCATTCGTTGTGTGCAAATTGTCGTTACGCCGCCCCCACGTTTCCCGTACAATATCACCTGTTTCCCCTTGCTGTAAAATTTCATAATTAATTTTAAAAAATTCCAAGAAACATCACCTAATGTCGTCAACCATTTGATGTCAAGCACGGCCTCATAATCATTGAGAGAGAGGAGGAAAAAATCTGCAATTATCTCTTGGTCCTGCAACAACAATTTCACTCGTGGGCACTTACGATCACACTTCAAAATTCGTCCATCTGCAACTTTAACATCGAACCTGCTGCAATTCTCAATAGGTAGGCCATCCGGACAGCAACCTTGCTGTTCATAAAATTATTAGTGCTCCCGGTGTCAATAAGAACGGTGATTGGTTGTTGCTTCAGAAATCCTCCCACTTTCATTGTTTTCGGGTTCGCATAACCGGCAAGGGCATGCATCATAATATCAATTGGCTGATGTTCTTCATCCGTGACCTCTTCCTCATGCTCCTGGACCTCCTCCTCCCTATCTTCAAGAGGTTCAATCAATAGGAGGCGGCCCCTTTTGCAGCGATGATCGCGGTTCCACGGCTCGTCGCAATGCCAACAAAGACCCTTTGCTGATCGATCACGTAGTTCTTCTCTTGTCAATTTTTGGGCAGCGAAGGATGGCTGGAAGCAGAAGGGGTTTATATGTTGAGGTTCTAGGAGTGGTTCTCATCCTTGAGAATCTTGGTTGAGTCGTTCTTCTTGTATTCGGGCAAAAGAAATCGCAGATCATCACGATGCGGGAACATCGTGCCTTAACTTCCCCTTTTATCTCTGGCTTGAGTCCTTCGATAAATGTTCCTAACAATTGATGGTCAGTCCAATCACGAGCAAGGTAAGATAGCTTCTCAAACCTGGTTTGGTACTCTTGAATCGTAGAGGTTTATCGAATCTTTGCGAGTTGGTCGCGTCGATATTTTCATACTCGTAGGTCCAAAGCAGTTCAGCAAAGTGCATTCTTAAATTGATTCCATGTCGGAGCCTCATGATTATATTCCAGCCAATTGTATCATTGAATAGCATCTCCTTCAAGGTGGATGACAGTAATCTCCACCATAGCATTATCCGACGTTCGGTAGTAGCGAAAGTAACGTTCTGCGCGCGAAATCCACCCCGCTAGGTCTCCTTCTTCCCATCGTGGGAAGTCCACCCTCATGCGTGGCTGAAGCACGTCTGAGGCTTGTCCCTCCTTCTCTAGGGTCCTTTCTAAATTCTCTCCTTGCTGCAATTTGGTTGGACTCGATGGTTGTCTAATTCTGAATTCTGCAAACAAAGCACGCAATTTGTCTTCCAAGCGCGATTCAAGCCGTGATTCAATCCAAGATTCCCATGCTTCAAATTTGGCATCAATTGGATCTTGGGAAGCCATAGCATATGTCTGTAGATCAGAGATGCCCTTGTCTTTTTTCTGTTGATGGGTTAATGGCATGGGGTGGTGGAAGGTTCAGACAATAGATCGGTGATTGAAGGGTTCAGCTGTAATGGTTTACTGTTTTGGGCTGTGGTTTTTGATGATGTTAGGGTTATGAAACTAGGTTATGATGGCTGCATCTTAAGGCTAGAGGGATGCCCTAAAGACGTCTTGGTTTGTGGCAGCAAGGTGGCTAGGGTTTGGTAGGTTACGGAGAAGAAAAAAGAACCAAGGTGCAATACCAGATTTTTTGCCAAAAAAATTCCAGCAGTAAAGATGTAATTTTTCCAGAAATTTTCAAAAGAGATTCAAGTAAAACTCAAAGGGGATCTACTGATAAGGAAGAGGTAATACTGTAAAAAATTTCGTAGGAAGAAACGACAGCAAGAGGTTTAGCAAAATTGAGAATCACGGAGAGGTATTATAGCAGATTTTTACGTCTAAAGTGCAGTAGATTGGACGTAAAAGATAAGTGATTTTTATTGAGAATTTTTCGACAAAACCAAAGGAAAAACCACTATTAGGAAGTGTCAAAGCCGCCGTAAAAATTCCATAGAGATTTGGATAGAAAAAATGCAGTAGCAAGATCAAAAAGGCAGTGCTATGCGGTTGAAATTCTACAGTGCGACTTTCGTTGTAGAGATGAAAACTTTGCGACGAAAAGTTTATGCAGCAATTATAGGAACGAATTTTTTTGGATTTTTGAATAAGGATAACTAAATTGCAGCAGCAGTAGGGTAGATAACCAGAACCTGTTGCAATTCACGGGAAGATCAAAGGATGATCTACGGTGGTGGAGATGACGGCGGAATTCAGCGATGATCTTCTAAGCAATTGTGGGAATTGCTTTGCGCGGTTGTGGAGGGCTGGTGGATGGCTGTGGAAGGGCAGCGAGACACCAAGAACGCTGCTCTGATACCAAGTGTTAGAACCCTCCGCGGATTCTAAGCTTGGGGTTGATCTCTATAGGGGATCGGCCTCCTTGGAGCTTTATAGGGGTTCCTTCCTCCAAGTTCTGCTCAAAGGCTGCTAAAAGATTGATCTATTCATTATTTTTAAGAGGATGAATACATGGCTATTTATAGGGCTTCTAAGCCCCAACTCCTAATAGGACTCTTACTCAAGACTCCTACTTCTAACCAACTTCTAATTAGGACTCCTTTTTTAGTAGGATTCCTAATTCTAATATGACTTTTTACCTAATAGGACTTCTACTTCTAATAGGACTCTTTTCCTAATAGGACTCCTACTTCTAATAGGACTTTTTACCTAATAGGACTTCTACTTCTAATAGGACTCTTTTCCTAATAGGACTCCTACTTCTAATAGGACTCTTTTCCTAATAGGATTCCTACTTCTAATAAAACTCTTTTCCTAAGAAGTAACCTAACCCTAACCTAGCCGGCCTCTTCACCTCTTTAATAAGGGTCGGCTAGATAGGATTTACATGAATGCCCTTATTAATGAAACTAAATTAGGACTCTCATAGCTAGAGTCCTAACACTTCCATCAAAACCCCTAAGCCAGACAAGGGCAAGGCAGTTGCCCTCAGTTCGAGTAGCTCCGAGTCGGGCAGCGACGATGAGAAGTCGCAAGGACCCCGAATGGGTGCGATGCGTTTGTTGAATGCATTGCGGGGTCAAGTGGGGGAGAACCTGAAGCCAAAGCAACAAAAAGCAGGAAGCAGTGAGCTAATGTACGTAAACATCAGACTCAATGGCCAAACCACCCGAGCAATGGTGGACACGGGTGCTACTCACAACTTCATCGCCGACCGAGAAGCAAAGCGACTTGGGTTAATCTTAGAGAAGAACCCAAGTCGGATGAAGGCGGTTAACTCGGAGGCTAAGCGAATCTCTGGGCTAGCAAAGGGAGTCTCCATCAAGATCGGATCGTGGAGCGGGCAAGACAAACATGATGGCGGTGCCATTGGATGACTTCCAAGTGATTCTTGGAATGGAGTTCATGCATGCAGCAAAGTTGGTGCCGATGCCATTCCTAGACTCCATATGTCTAATGGGAGGTGATAACCCCTGTGTGGTTTCTGTCACTCGAAGAGGAACCCAGGATCCCCAGCAACTATCAGCGTTACAACTGAAGAAGGGTGTACGCAAAGGAGAGTTAACCTTTGTGGCTGTGATGAAGCTAGAAACACTCGATGGGGAGGCCCACAAAGAACCTGATACGGTGGCAAATGTCCTGAAGGAGTTCGAAGATATTATGCCACCTGAGTTGCTGAAAACTCTGCCACCACGTAGAGGCGTGGATCATCTTATTGAGCTGGAGCCAGGAGTGAAGCCTCCAGCGAGACCACCATACCGCATGCCCCCTCCTAAGTTGGCAGAGCTCAGAAAGCAGTTAGATGAACTGCTAAGCGGTGGTCTCATCCGTAGTTTCAAAGCACCATTCGGAGCTCCAGTTCTCTTCCAGAAGAAACAAGATGGGAGTCTCCGACTATGCGTCGACTATCGAGCCCTTAACAAGGTGACTATGAAGAATAAATATCTCATCCCTCTTATTACGGACTTATTCGACCAACTGGGCAAAGCAAAGTATTTCTCAAAACTCGACCTTCGGTCGGGGTATTGGCAGTGCGCATTCTTTGAAGGTGATGAAGTTTAAGACTACCTGTGTGACCAGGTATGGAGCGTTTGAATTCTTGGTGATGCCTTTCGGCTTAACCAACGCTCCAGCCACATTCTGCACCCTTATGAACCAGCTATTCAAGGAGTATCTGGACAAGTTTGTGGTTGTCTACTTGGACGATATCGTCGTCTACAGCCGAACACTTGAGGAGCATATTGAACACCTCCGAACAATCTTCAAAGTTCTCAGAGAGAATTCTTTGTTCGTAAAAAGAGAGAAGTGCTACTTTGCTCAGAAAGAGATCTTATTCTTGGGGCATCAGATCTGCGACGGTTCCATTCAGATGGATAAAGCAAAGGTGCAAGTAGTTGTGGACTGGCAAACTCCAAAGAAGGTGCCTGAACTGAGATCCTTCCTTGGGTTTGTAAACTACTATCGACGCTTCATACTGGGGTATTCGAAGCGCACAACTCCACTAACAGAGTTGCTGAAGAAAGAGCAGCCTTGGAGATGGTCTGACAAATGTGAAGCGGCATTCCAAGACCCAAAGGCTGTCATTTTGGAAGAACCGGTGCTCAAATTGCCAGACTATGGGAAGCCTTTCGAAGTCCATACAGATGCTTCAGACTTTGCCATTGGGGGAGTACTCATGCAGGAGGGCCATCCAGTGGCCTATGAAAGCCGCAAGCTCAATGAGACCGAGCGGCGGTATCTAGTGCACGAGAAGGAGATGACAGCGGTGATCCACTGTTTACGAGTGTGGCGACACTATCTTCTCGGCTCGCGATTTGTGCTGAGGACAGACAACATCGCTTTGAGTTACTTTCAGACTCAAAAGAAACTCTCCCCAAAGCAGGCACGATGGCAGGACTTTCTGGCGGAATTTGACATGGCAATGGAGTACAAGCCTGGAAAAGCAAATGTCGTAGCCGATGCCTTGAGTCGAAAAGTGGAGGCAGTGAATGTTATGCAACTGGAGGGCAGAGGCCAAACGAGTCAGTTGCACTCTAACTTCCTTTCTCGGATCAAGGATGGACTGTACAGTGATCCCCAGGCAGTTACCTTAATGCAATTGATCTAAGAAGGCAAGGCACGACGATTTTGGGTCCAGGAGAGACTTATCTACACCAAAGGGAATAGAGTTTATGTCCCTCGAGTGGACAATTTGAGGCGTGAACTCTTGAAGGAGTGTCATGATTCCCTTTGGGCAGGACATCCGGGCATTCACAGAACATTGGCTCTCATGGAGAGGGCCTTTTATTGGCCAAAGATGGGGACAGACGTGGAGGAATATGTTCGAACGTGCCTAACTTATCAACAAGACAAAGTGGAGCAACGTAAGCTGGTGGGACTTTTAGAGCCGTTGCCTGTATCAGAAAGGCTGTGGGAGAGCATTTCTCTGGACTTCATATCTAGCTTATCGGCAGTAGGGGGACTCGAATCGATACTTGTGGTGGTCGATCGATTTTCGAAGTATGCAACCTTCATTGCTGCACCCCTACACTGTTCAGTAGAGGAAGCGGCGAAGCTAATGATGAAGAATGTGGTGAAGTATTGGGGAGTCCCGCACAATATTATAAGTGATCGAGATGCTCGGTTTCTAGGATGATTCTGGACCAAGTTGTTCAAATTGTTGGGGTCGAAGCTATACTTCTCCACAAGCCTCCACCCCCAGACGGATGGCCAAACTGAGAGAATAAACTCACTCCTAGAGTAATATCTTCGGCACTACGTGAGTGCCAACCAACGAGATTGGGTGAAGTTGTTGGACATAGCCCAATTCTCCTACAACTTGCAGCGGAGCTCTGCATCCAACAAGAGCCCCTTTGAGATCATCACTGGACAACAGCCGTCGACTCCTCACACTTTGGCTATTAGATATACAGGGAGTAGTCCGTCCGCATATCACTTGGCAAAAGAATGGTATCGAAATGCAGATATTGCACGGGCCTACTTGGAGAAGGCGGCCAGAAAGATGAAGAAGTGGGCAGACTTGGGAAGGTGACCCCAGGAATACAAAGTCGGCGATTTGGTGTTGGTGAAGCTCCAACCAGCATCACTCCAATTCTTTAGAAACAAGGTGCATAAAGGATTGGTGCTCAAGTATGATGGCCCCTTCCCAATTATCAATAGGGTGGGCAATGTTTCCTACAAGTTACAACTGCTGGCGTGGCTCAAGATTCATAATGTTTTCCATGCCAACAACTTGAAAGCCTACCACTCCGATCCGCAAGATGCTTCTCGAGGCGTTTCAACTCGTCAACCTCCCATCAGAGCTTCCTACGAGAAGAGAGTTGAAACCATTTTAGCAGATCGCAGACAAGGCTACCCAATGGAGCTGAACATATTGAATACTTGGTGAAGTGGCAGAAATTTTCCAAAACCGAAGCCAGTTGGGAGCCAGAAGACACCCTCCGACATGGAGAAGCAGCTATCAAAGCCTACCAAAGAGTGTCAACGAGGGCGTCGACGGCTTAAGTGGGGGAGAATGTCACGAACAGTCGTCGCGCACTCACAGCAACTTCGTTCAACGTTCCGTTCGTTGCTTGCCCATGCTTGTACATATCCTTGGCAGCCTATTTTGCCATGTTTTGGTGTGTTTTTCCTTGTAAAAATGTAGGAAGCTTGATGAGCTGCAGCAGCGAGAGCGATCACTCATTTGCATCTACCCAGAAATCCAAAAACAGCTCCGTTTTCGTGTGCCACGGGCTGATTTCTGCAGCCCACGACCATGAAAATTTTATCAGCCATCTCAGCACCCTAGAACCCCCCAGGTGGCACATGGCTAGATGGGGCTTCAGTATAGTGTCGGGCGTTGAACACTTTCATAAGTTTGCACGTCAACTTGACGGAAACTTGCCTTCGCGCCCCGCACTTGGGGAGTAGTTGTTTGTAGACTTGCAGCTGCTCATTCACCCCTCTAAAGTCCTTGTTTTTCTCCTCTCTTTCTCTGCTTTCTTGCACTCTAAATGCTCGCTCAATTTCTTGTAAAGCTTCCCTCTTCGCGAGACGTCGGGACTTGTTCGCCGCTCGTTCCAACAACTAATCAACTTCTCTTTTACAGGTCCTACGGGACCTGCACAAGGTTGCAGCTCGGCTGACCCTTTGCGGACGCGTATGTCGCAAGGGCGCCTCAAGACTTAGGCAATCCAAGCTAAGTCCGATCGAAGTGGGCGCAAAGGCGATTCTTGACTTAGGCAACTTCAGCTAAGTCGGTGGCTTGCCGTAAGGGTGCCTCACCACTTAGGCAATTCTTGCTAAGTGCGTGATAAGTCGCCGACTTCATATCGAAACTAACCTCACTCGAGGATGACACATCGGGGCATCCTGAGAGGAGTTGGAGCTTGCGTGTGGACTGGTTAGCCAACTCTAGGAGCGCTGGTGTAGGACTGGTGTTAGAAGGCCTCGACGGACAATTGTTCGAGTGCTCCCTTTGCTTTGGTTTCAAGGTCACTAACCATGAAGCAGAATATGAGGTACTCTTGGCCGGGCTCAAGCTAGCCATCGAGCTACAAGTAGCAGACATTGAAGTCTACACTGACTCACAACTGGTGGCTGAACACATCGACGGGGGCTACGAAGTTCGGGACCCAAATATGTCAAAATATCTTACCGAGGCGAAGAAGCTTGCCGCAAGCTTCCTACGCTTTTACTATCTAGGGTGCCATAGGACCAAAATGGGCAGGCCAACACACTAGCAAAACTCGCCTCAGGATCTGACACCAACTCAGGGCTCAAGGTCGAGGAGCTCCCATCTCGCATAATCACAACCGGGGTGATGGCCTTAGCCGATGCGCGACCGATGTGGAAGTAGGAGATACTATGGTATAAGAGAGACGAGATATTGCCCACGGATAAGGTCGCGGCCCAACGCCTATGGCGCACTCAAGCCTGGTATTGTGAGATGAACGGGCGACTCTACCAAAGGTCGTTCACTCGACCACTCTTACGGTGCTTGGACCCCGAAGAGGCTCAGTCAGTCTTGGCCAAAGTACACGAGGGAATCTATGATGAACACATCGGAGGGCAGACCCTAGCCTTCAAAATTCTTTGCCAAGGACATTATTGGCCAACCATACATCAGGACATGAAGGCCTACGTACAACGATACATCCCGTGCCAAAAGCATGCTAGAACACCCCGACAACCTACAGTCCCACTTATGCCCATCGACTATGCATGGCCCTTCATGCAGTGGGGAATGGACCTCCTCGGGCCTTTCTCGCTAACCTTAAGAAAGCGAAGGTACGTGATCGTTGGGGTAGATTACTTCACCAAATAGGTAGAGGCTAAGCCATTAGCAATGATTACCAAGCACTAGGTGGAGAGGTTCATTTGGAAAAACATATTAACCTACTTCGGTATCCCGAGGGTCATCATCACGAATGATGGAACTCAGTTTAACAATGACAGGTTCAAAGAATTTTGCTTAGGTTATGAAATATAGTTGAGATTCAGCTCGGTGGCCCATCCCCAGATGAATGGCTTGGTAGAGGTAACCAACCGAGCTATCCTAGAGGGACTTAAGAAGAGGGTGTCTGGGGCTCGGGGTGCTTGGGTAGAAGAGCTCCCGAGCATTCTATGGTCTTCTCAGACCACACCGAAAACCATCATGAGGGAATCCCCCTACAGCCTCGTATTCGGCACCGAAGCCATCCTACCACCCGAGATCGTCTTCCCGATGCCTCGGGTGAAAAATTACTAGGAAGAAGCATCATCAAAGGGGCTGCAAGTCAGGCTCGACTTGGTGGAAGAGTGACGGGCCAATGCCCACCTTAAAGCCCTCACCTATAAAGGGGTCGTCGCCAAGCTCTATAACCGAAAGCTGTGCGCCTGATCGATCAGGTTAAACGACTTGGTCCTATAAAGGGCTGAGGTCAGCGATCTGACTCGATCGCATGGCAAGCTCTCCCCAAGTTGGGAAGAACCTTATTGGGTGATCGATGTTGTTTGGGATGGCACCTACCGGTTGGCCACAATTGAGGGTGGCCCGATACCAAGGTTGTGGAACGTGTCTAACCTGAAAAAAATTTTCATGTAGCTAACCGAGCAACGCAAGGATGTATGTAAGAGTTAAAGAAAAAAAGTTCTCAATAAGTTCAAAATTTGATTACATAATTAGGTTGACCATGGTTTACAAAATGTGGCTATGCCCGATCGTCCCCTTACAAAACTGAAAGTTAAAATTAGGCCTCAGGCAGATTCGCACTATCGTCAAAAGGGACTTCCTAGGGCATGTTGACAATTTCATCCTCGAGCAGGTTGGCGTAGGGATCCTCTTCAAGCTGGAGGTTCAGATACTAGGCCATCGCAACCTGATACCCATATTCATAGGTAACCTGCCCCGACCTAGCTAGCCCGAGCTGAAACCCTTGAGATTCCTTATAGGCCTCGATCAGCTTCTTGTCTTTCTCGGGCCTCTGTTGAGCCTCTTCTGCCAATGCCTCGATGGATGCTCTGGCCTCGGCCCGGGCCACCTTTAAGTTCCAGGAAAGCTCGAGCAGTTCGTTCTCCATTAAACAAACTCAGGTGTGAGACTCCTTCAGCTGCTGCCAAGGCTCCCCCTCTACCGCGTGGCCTCCCCGAGCTTGAACTTCAGACGTGTGACTTATGCTTCTAGCTCGGTCACACGCTGCTCGGCAGTTGCAACGGCCTCAGACGTGGCCCTAGCCTAAAGCTCCTCAATCTGACTACGGAGCTTGGCAATCCGATCACCCATTCAACTGATGATTCGATCGACATCCTGCACACTGTCGATTAGCGCCATAAAATAATGTTGGCCCTACGCAAAAGATTAGGTTAAAGCGAAGAAAGATCCCGAGCAACATGAGAAACTAAGGATATGACCCTTACCCATACTAGTGACTTCGTTGACTTCACGATCAGGACCTCCGAGGTAGAGCTATATAGTTGCCAAGCCAGATCAAGATGGAGTCCCCCACGGATGATCGAAGTCACGGACTGGCCATCGGTCCATACCCGATCCCTGTGGGTCAGACCTGCCCAACGGGGCACAATCGGGTCAGATGCCTCCCCTTCTAGAAGGTTACCCATGAACAGAGCATGGTATGGCTCATCCTTGGTGCGGGCTCGGGTGTGGCAAAGATCGCGCACAGAAGGCAAACGGGCAGCTTTCCCTGTCTCTTTCCATTTGGGCCCTGCTTTGCCTTGCCCACGACCGATCCTCGCACCAGGCACGCGCTTAGCTGAGGCCGCCCCTGCCCTAGCCACGATCGACTCAGATTTCTTCGAGGCACAGATCTTTGTCTTCTTCTATGGTCAATCAGCCGCACTCCTAGGCTGTTCGCGAGGCTCCGAGGACGATTCTATCGTTGGGTGAGGGGTGGGAACTGAAGAAGCCCACGACATCCCTTGTACCATCTTGAGATTCACCATGTCTGCACAAATGTAGGAGGTTAGGAAAAATACCAAACAACAGGTGGTAAAAAACCAAATAGGCAGATGCAGCTATAGGCATACATCGAGATGCCGGGCTAAGCCCCGCCTCGACAAGCCACTGCTCAGTCATGTTTTTAATCACTCAAGAAGAAGAGAGTATCTCCTTCAATCTCCCGAGGTTCTCGTACTCCTCATCAGTCAATTCCAGGGCGGAGTTATTTATCATACGTGACGACCACCGAAGGCCAAAGCTCCACCCCCATGCATAACTAACAAAGAAAAACTAACCCTTCCATCCCTTATTGTTGGAAGGAGCCCCGCTAACCCTAAAGCCCGATCGGGCCGACAAATAATATCCGCCCGACCCCTTAGAAAGATAAAAGTAAGAAAAGAAGAGGGGTCGGGTCGGAGTGATACCCGCATTATGGTATTCCCAGAGAAACACCACCAGGTAACACTAGGAGTTAGACACCATCTGGGACGGGGAGAAGCACTACCAAGAAAGATAGGACTCAATGATAGGATGTATGGGGAATTGAACTCCCGCCTCAAGCGCGTCCAAGGTAAGACCGAACCCTTGTGGGAATGGATCGCAAGTGCACTACCCTGACCAAGGAGCATGAAGTGCATAGTCTGCCGGGATGTTATAGGCTCCCGGACATGACCGAGCAACTCCTCGATCATGATGGAGTCGAGGTCATGCCATGACTTGAGGGCCTCATGTCCCTGCATCATCTTCTCGTTGATGAGGGAGTCACAACACTAGAGCAGTGGACTACCCTCGACATCGCTAGAGGACGAGGACGAAGAAGATGAAGAGGAAGAGGAGGTCAGCCCAATTGACCTAAGAGGGGGAAAGGAAATGACCGAAGAGAAGGATCGAGGAAGATGGCAATCGAAGAGGATGAAGATGATGGAGACCGAGGAAGGGATGACCGAGGAGGCAAATCGATTGGAAGCACAGAAATAAAATGAGCTGTAGATTGCCCGAGTCATTTACCTTGGTCACAGGCTGCCCAAATCACACACCTCGGTCGCAGGCGACCTGAGTCGTATACCTCGGCCATAGGTTGCCCAAGTCGTATACCTTGGTCGCGAGCTACCCGAGTCATACACATCGGTCATAGGCTACCCGAGTCATATACCTCGGTCGCAGGCTGCCCGAGTCATACACCTCGACCGCAGGCTACCCGAGTCTTATACCTCAGCCGCAGGCTGCCCGAGTCATGTACCTCGACCGCAGGCTACTAGAGTCATACACATCAGCCGTAGGCTACCCAAGTCTTATACCTCGACTGCAGGCTGCTCGAGTCATGTATCTCGGTCGCAGGCTGCCCGAGTCATGTACCTTGGTCACAGGCTGCTAGAGTCGTACACCTCGACCGCAGCCTGCCCGAGTCGTACACCTCGATCATAGGCTGCCCGGGTCATGTACCTTGGCCGCAGGCTACTCGAGTCATACACCTTAGCCCTAGGCTATCCGAGTCTTGCACCTCGACTGTAGGTTGCCTAGTCATGCCTCTCATCTGTAGGCTACCCGTGATGTCGATCAATCACCAACCATCGGATCAACCCGATCGGTTACCAATCAAAAGACCCCTCCAACGTCAACCGAGAGTCAAACCGACGACTTCCACTTCTAGAGACGAAAGCCACACCTCAGGGTCTCCCCCGATAAGAGCTGACGCATGGCTTTCGTCGTGAAGAGGGCGGGGGAATGATGGGGCATGTATTGACGTCACCCACCCGTGGGTGATACCCCACCACCACGTCAGCATGAAGCCTAGTGTGGCAGGTAGCATCAACATAGTTCGACAACCCACAGTCGTACCAAAACAGGCGTCGACCGTGGGGCGACACAGTACCACGCCGGAAAGCTCGGGACGATGCCTCGACGGCTCCACCGAGCATGCGTCCGTATGGGTATGGGCACCATCCAAGGTGCAGCGCTGTCCCAGGAAACCCGAGACAGTGCCTCTATAGTGCTGCCCGAAGAGTAGGGACGGTACTCAACAATACATCAGGAACCCGTACCCTTTTTGGTATAAAAACCCCAAACTGACATCATTCTAAGGGACTTCTTTTTTTGAACAAACATCTCTCTCAAAAGGACTAACTTAAGCATTAGAGGGGTCGGGTCATAAAACCCCAACCTAACCTGTGTGCAGAAATAGAAAGACGCGTAATGAGCCGAACAATGGAAGGAGGCATCATCCCTGAGTAGACTGACAAATTGCTTCACTTGACCCAATGCCGGCTTCCTACCTGGAGATCAACTAAGGTGACCCCAGCACATCCAGACTCGGACCTAGCCGTGCTGACTCAGCGACCACGACGTAAAGGTACACTAACATTCCCCAAATCTTATTCTAATTTGATCAAATTGATTTTTAAGTTATGAATTTATAATATAATTTAGTAATTGTACATATATATATATATAAGTGGGTTAAATCATTTAATAATGACTAAATGGTATTGATTCTTAAATAAAAATCTCATCCAACGTCATTTGTGTGATTAACATTTAATTAAATTTTACGAAAAGAAATCATTGATTTTGAATTAATATAAATTTCATATTGTTTAAAATTAATATGACAACTATGCCCATTTAGATTTGTGACACATAGATGTTCAATATACATTTGTAAAAAGAGGAATAGGGTTTTTATTATTATCATACTTTAGTTATTGATTCTTGAAAGAAAAATTAAAAGAGAAACACACAAACCCTAGCCTCCACCACAATGACTCGTGCCCTTGGTGTGAAAGAATGAGGAGATTTTTAGTGAGGTCACAATGAGAAATTGATAATGATACACCTTAAATATTGATTTGATGTAATGTCGCAGAATAGTATGAGTCACATTTTGAGGACCCATGAGATTCAGATTTATTTTGGTGAGTTGTTTTGATAAAACTAAAAAGAAGGTTGGTGAATTGTTCTTGTCAAAATCCATAGTTATCGTGTTTAGATAGTTTGAAAGAGATCAAAATTGCTGAATTGATAAATATAAGTCATATAATTTAAGATGAATTATTGTTTCCTAAGAAATAATAATTAAAGCATCAAATATAATAAAGAAAGATATACTGAGAAGATATTATAATCTACTTAAAAAAATTTGGAATCAACTAATGATCTGATATATGATGGAAATATTATCTATTATTGTAGGAGATCTAGATAAGGCTTTTTTTTTTCTGATAATGGCAATGAGGGCGGTGGCAATGATAGAGTTATAAAAGAGAATATTGTCGATCAATGATAATAGCAGTGATGCACAAATCTAGGAGGAAGAAAATTACAAATCTATACTGAATATTGCATATTTGGATGAAGGCCATTGAGCAAAATAATAAGTAGCGATGGCTAGTGTTTTGCATAGGAAAACGAGAACAATCACCAAGCTATCTATCGAACAATATTATTCATCATTGAGGAGGAGCCGCTAGCACTATGTGAATGAGGTTGTCAATAGTTGATGATAATAGTAAGGTGTCAAGGGCACAAACATAGGAGTATCTAGTAGGTTTAACTAACAATCCACAGATTTGGGATCTACATCGAATGAGGTATTCGAGGATGCCAAGAAAGTTAGCAATGATGTTCGTGGTCGATAAGAAGGTCAACGATCAATTATGGCGATGGCAAGAATGGTCGTGATGACAACCGTGTAGTTGACATGGAAATAGACGAGGTTTTTGTGAAGAGAAGATGTGACATTCACGAGAGAATCTAGGTAGGAGAAGGTAGAGAGATCGACGAGCTCCAACCACAAGCAAAAGTTGGAAAAAGAGTAGTGGATGGAGTCAAAAAGGTATGAGAGAAAGAGGTAGAAGGTTGAAGTTACAACAGGAGCTCCTAAAGAAGCAATGATAGCGAGGGCACCCGGGGTGGTGGTGGACAGAGCTTGTCAGTGGTACAAAAGATAAGAGAGAAGACTCTATTACGATCCTTTTATTTTCTAAGCTTTGAATAATGTTTATATAGTTATTTAGCAGGGAGTCAGTTACTGATTCGGTTAGTGATTTATTTAATATTTATTTATTAATAAGAGTCCAAGTCTTGATGGACTCTAGGTGGAGTTCTATAAATAGGGATATAACTATTTCTTTCAGATAATGAGAAAGAAATGAAGAATTATTTAGTCTTTTGGCTAAACTAAGGAAGTCAATCCCCTCAAAACAATCAAAGGAGACCAATCCCCTTGAAGCGATCAAGGAGGTCGATCCCCTCGAAGTGATCAAAACTCTTTTTCTCCCTTTTCTCTTCATTACTCCTTCGCCTACGCTAAACCCTAAGAGAGCTCCCTCAAGGAACTTCAATACTGGTATAAATAATCGAGGAAAGGGATTATTATTACAATGACAATAGTGGTAGCAAATGGTAAGATGATTACTATTGCTGGGTAGATTGGCTAGTTTCGATGGAAAAAAGATAAAGGAAGAAAGGAAAAAAAGTATTTTGCTTGAACTAAGAGAACTCTATTACCATAAAAAATTGAGAAGTCTATTATTTTATTCATTAAGGTAATGTATATTTATATAGTTTTGAAGGAAAAAATTTTCTCACTTATATACTCAAATTACATAATCAAATTATATACTCTAGTTAATTCTTACATAATACATTGTTTGATAATATAAAAAATATAATAATATTATTTTATATTTATTTTTATCATAATTTTTATCACTAATGATACCAGGAGAGTGTTGATAATAAAGACAGCGAGGAGTGTGCGTGCATATTATGCTATCATTCGAGGAGCATATCTCATTTTATACGCAGATTTGTTTGCGCTCGTCTCCAAAAAAAAAAAAATAATAATAATAATAATAAATTATATATATTCATATTCATTTACTATATTTATGATTACTCAAAAGAGGAGTCCTTGGAAAATACCAAAAGAAAATACTCCAAATCCGTGGCAGGCGACGGATTTGACTTTGATGTGACCAAAATTTGACGCATTCCAAGTTGAACGTCCGCTATAGGGAACGTCGTCATTCACAGTAAATTGTGAGCAACGTGGGCGTAATGTGATGGGTTCGCAAGGCACGGCTGCAAGCGCGGAGACGTCCATAAAACCATGGGAGGATTGAAGGCTGTAGGAGTGGCGCATGCTAGTGTTGCAAATGGCTACTTCTTCCTCTTACTCCGCGGCAGCAGGCGAATGGAGCGAGGTGGGAGGCACCAAGAAACCCTTCCGGGTATTCTTTATCCCCTTTTTTGCCTCGGGCCACATGATCCCTACGGTGGACCTCGCCTGCCTCTTCGCAGTCCGCCCCGGCGTCGAGCCCACCCTCGTGCTCACCCCCGCCAACGCTGCCCTCGTTCGCCCCACCCTCAACCGCTCCGCTACCGCCGGCCGCCCCGTTGGGCTCCTCCTCTTTCCCTTCCCCTCTGTCGGCCTCCCTGACGGCGTCGAGAACCTCGCCACCGCCCCTGCCTCCGAGTCCTGGCGCGTGTATAAGGCCGTCGACCTCGCCCAGACCGCTCACGACGAGATCCTTCGTCGCCATCGCCCCGACGCCGTCGTCGCCGACATCCCTTACTGGTGGACCACCGCCATCGCCGCCGTCCTCGGCATTCCCCGCATTACCTTCCACGCCGTCGGGGTTTTTCCCCAGCTCGTGATGAACAACCTCTTCCGCCTTCGTTCGGAGATCCAGGATCGTCAGGTCGTCGCCGTCCCGGATCTGCCGGGCCGGCCCATCGAGATCCCGCGCGCCGAGCTGCCCGAGTTCTTGTTGGAGCAGAACCACATAGCGACACATGGACCGGATGAAGGAGGCGCAGCTGACTTGTCATGGCGTGGTGGTCAACACTTTCTACGGGTTCGAGCCGGAGCACTGTGACGACTACCGTCGGGTGGATGCCCGGCAGGCCTGGTTCGTGGGACCCGTCGCTCTTGCTTCATGCGGCGGCGACGAAAGGGGTGGTGGCACGGCGGCAAAGGAGGATGGCGACCGATGCATGGCATGGTTGGACACGAGGGAGGATGGGTCGGTGCTGTTCGTTTGCTTCGGGAGCTCGTGCCACTTCACAGCGGCGCAGCTCAGGGAGATGGTAGCGGGGCTGGAGGCGTCGGGGCAGCCGTTCCTTTGGGCAGTTAGAAAAGACGGGGACGCCTCCGAGGAAGAGAGTAATTGGATGCCGGAGGGATGGGAGGACAGGGTGGCCGGGCGAGGCCTGGTGGTGAGGGGGTGGGCGCCGCAGGTGGCCATCCTGGGCCACAGGGCGGTGGGGGCGTTCCTGAGCCACTGCGGGTGGAACTCGGTGCTGGAGGCGGTCGCGGCGGGGAAGCCGATGCTGACGTGGCCGCTGGTGTTCGAGCAGTTCATCAACGAGAGGCTGGTGGTGGAGGTGGCGGGGGCAGGGATGCGGGTGTGGGAGGGGCATCGGAGCGTGGCAGAACACGAGAAGACGGTGGTGCCTGGGGAAGCAATCGTGAGGGCGGTGTCCGGGCTCATGAAGGCGGGAATGGAGGGGGAGACGGCAAGGAAAAAGACCATGGAGCTGTCAGTGGTGGCGAGGGCAGCGGTGGCGAAGGGCGGATCATCGCACCGGGATCTCGATAGCCTGATCGACGAGCTGCTTGCCACCTGCGTTGGGTGGCGCCACACAGCAGGACGCCCGAGTGTAGAAGTTTGACCGAGTCGTGAGCCGAACCTTCCGTTTTCATACGATTGTGCACTTATCCGTGGGTTCCATCAGTAATCAGTGTCAAATAAATTTCATGTGGTCTCTCTAATTCTACAATGTCCAATCTGTCTTGTATCAAATAAATGTCAATTAAGTCCCGACTACCCAGTCTGATCGTGACAAGTGACTTAACGAATATTTTTAATGCTTTCGGTTTCCCTTTGCGCCGGGAATGTTTCTCGTGTTTCTGATTTTTTATGGATATGTTTGAATAAGACAACTCAAGAATCTTATTCATGGATATAGATAAAGATTTATTCAATTATATTATTATATATATATATATATTTTATTCATCTCTGATTTTTTTTTTTCGATTTGACTCTTCGTTCTTAACTAACCGGGTGAGATGTGCTACGAGAAAGAAGGTGACGAGTTTTCTTTTTTTCGGTTTATTTCGACCTTCACATGCTCACAACGTATATTTATGTATATTCATTAAATTAAGATAAATATAATAAATAATTAGATGGGATAGCTTTATAGTTGAAAGGACTATTACTCTAATGGATGACTTTATCCACATGTATATATCCACAAGAGTCACATTTTATTGTTTGGTATTGGATATCAATCCATTACTATCGAATAGGTAATGGAGATTAAGTTGTCATGGCAAAATTGAGATGTCAAGATATAGAGGATTATTTATAAACATAAGAATTATAATATTATTATTATATTATAAAAATTAATATTAAAATTTAAAATTAAATTTTAATATATTTTTAAATTTATAATATGTACTTTTCGATGCTGCTCATCTTTATTTGATCTGTAAGTATATTATTTTCGGATCTGAGATTTATAGTGATACCTAAAGAAAATTAAACTCGTCTTTTTATATTTTCTTATCTTTCATAAGACTATTATGAATCTCTCACTTTGATTGACTGATTCATGTGACTAAAAGGAGATGAGATAAGATCTGTAATATCTCAATTGATTGATTCATGTAACTAAGGGGAGATAAGATAAGATTTGTAATCTCTTAATCATGTTATATATCTTAATCTCCTTATATATATATTTAATTATTATGTATATTATACTTAAGAGGTGTATTTATAAGTGAGAGTAGAGGGTGTAGGATAAATAATTAGAAAAATCTCTCCCATTAAGGTAATCTTCTAAGGAATTCTATTATAATTGAACTTTCTTTATATTAGCTGATAACTGTAATTAAAATCCAATCATATTCATAATATATCTTTTCTAATTAGGTAGGGTCACATAATCTAACATTCTCCATTTAACTCATTAATTTGTAAGATGCAAAAGGGTTCAAATTAAAAAATAAATAAAATAAAATTTATTTAAAAATAACTTTATCCAACTAGATTTTGAATCTTGAAAATCATTTATATGCGTACAAATTAGAAATATAGACCAATAAATCTAATATATATAGTAATACTATATTAAGTCATAGCGGTTATATATCATCAATATCATACTTTCTCATATGTACCATAACATTGTTAACTCTTTCTAATGTAATTCAAAATGACCCATATAATTTATTTTATCAAGATAATCTTGTCATTACATTCAACCATAATATGTACCTACATAAATGTGAACATAATAGTAGAATAAATAACTTTAAATACATAAGGAAGAATATCAATTATAATATCCACTCAAATATGCATCATCAGATCTTTTATAGGTTGCTCACAAACCTAATCTAAGAACATGTTCTTTTAAATATTTTCAACTATAAATCCAAATGAATGAATCAACAATCAATATAGTGAAGTTTAAATTATTAATTGATATTAGTTATTTTTGGATTTTTTTTCTTTTACCATCAAATAATTTATACCATAATTCATAGATCTATAACAGTACTTGTCATTCTAAAAAAATTATTATGATATATCATAAAGTATCTTCAATGACTTAACAACTAACCACACTAAGTCCTAAATTAAAATTTCATAATCATAAAACTTGATTGGTCACCTCAAAGTATATCACAAAATCAAATTCTATTAATAATAATATAATAATATATTACTTATATATTTTTCTATAAATTGCCTATCCAATTAATATAGATATAAACCATAATGTGGACTTCCAATTATCAAAATAATTTATAGAATCAACACCTGAAATACCATTAGTTCAAGTTGATCTAATTTCATATATGTGAGGATATAATTCATTGTCACTTTTAGATATCTTATTACATTATTTGTAGTTTTTAGTATTTTCATTCTTAGATAACTCTAGTATCTATCCAGTATTTTAACTACAGAATTGATATCTGATCTAGCATTGGCTTAAGTATATAATAAATTTTCAATTACGCATGCATAAAGAATATTTTTCTTTATTTAATTATTTTTTAAGTCATTAAAAATACTTATTTTGACTAAAACTTTTAATTTTGTTATTTGTTAAATAAAGCTATATACTAAATATCTCGATCGGTATATCCTTTCTAAGATAATCCAAGTAATCTTTCAAATGTATCTCTAAATATATCAATGCTAAGAATATAAGACGTCTCATTCATATCAACTATCTTAAAATTCTTATGAAAAATTTCTTGGTTCATTATAATAAACTAAGATCACTACTAACAAATAAAATATTATCCATATATAATACTAATATAATAAACTTTCTCCCATTGATCTTTCGATAAAATATTGATCAACAATATTTTTTTCAAATCTGAAGAAAGTAATGATATTACGAAGCTTTATATACCATTGTTTAGAAGCTTGTTTAAGGTCATAAATCAATTTTTTTTAATTTACATATCAAATTTTATATTTTTTTTATTTTCTCTATGAATCATTTAAGTAAACACATATAAATTTAGATTCTCAATTTGAAAACTTATTTTCATATTCTTATAATATAACTCAAAATTATAATTAGTCAATTCTTTATGTGTAAATTCGTTGACCATAAGTTTGATCATTATATCATTCGATATTCTTTTCTCAGTTATTAATAAACTTTTTTTATAATTATTAGATAATTAGATGAGTTCTCATATACTAACTGATTAATCATCTCAACTCTTCTTTTATTGCATTATACTATTTTTCAGAATTACTATTTTTAATAACTTATGAAAATAATGAAGGATTCTTTTGATTCTTAAATCATAATCTGATACTTATAGATATACTATATAATAACCAGAAATAACATGTCTTCTTTCCCTTTGAGATATTCTCAAAACTATTGGTTGTGATTATTTTACAAGATCAGTACTAATGATATCAATATTATGTGAGAATTCGCTAATGTTATTTTTTTGTTCATCTTTATTAAGTCATTTAATAATTTGAGTAACAATAATCTCTCAAATGATAAAGTAGTATTAATTTACATCTCCTTAATATCAAAATTAAATTTTAAGATTCTTTACTTTCACTGATTTACTATTTTCAAGAAATCTTGCATTATTAAATTCTATTATCTATGTGCTATGATTATGATAATAAAATATGTATCCCTTTGAATTTTTTAAATAAATAATAAAATATCTAAAAATACTCCTTAAATTTAATTTCTTTTCATATGAATTAAAAACTCCTCTCTCTATAAGATAATCCTAAATACATAAATATCTTAAGTTGAGTTTTATATCAATCTATAACTTAAAAGAAGTTGATAGAATTAACTTACTATAAACTCTATTCAATATACATAATTATCCTTAGAGCTCCTCCTCATAATAATTCGAGTACAAAATTATAACTCATCATGTTTTTAACTATATCTATAAAAGTATGATTTTACCTTTTAGTAATTCTATTTTATTATAACACATATGATAAATAAAACTCAGTACAAATACTCTATTTTTTTTAGGAATCTAGCAAAAGAAGTAGAATTGCTAACGGATTCATCATAAGTACTATAAAATTTATCATCGATGTTAGATATGATAATCTTGATTTCACTTTATTTATGTATACCTAAAAGTATCAATAGCATGAGACCTCACATGAATTATAATTATATATATATATAATCAAACCTCAATAGGTTATTTAAAAGTAATAAAATATCTCTCTTCACTAAAATAGAAACATATAGTGACCCATAGAAATAAGTATATATAATCTCAAAGAGTTTACGAACTTATATTTCATCCTAATATTTAATTATATGATTATTGTAAACTCAAGGTTCACATTAATTCTGTATAGACTATCATACAAAATTCAAATGTTAACTTTTATTGAATCATGAATATATGAAGTTTATAACCACTAAAAGAGAAATAATATTCTAATAATTCTAAGTAAAGAACCTAAATTTCTAGAATTATAAAAATATAGTATGTATCTGCTAGGAAATCTAAGGGCAACATCACATATGCAGTAGAAGAACATAAAACAAAAATTCTTGATTTCCATGAAACGGTTTCGTCATCGTGCGAAGATCGGTGTGTAAAAAATAAATTCGCAAAATTGAAAACTACGTATGTTAGAAAGATAGTACCTAGGGAGATCTTATATTCCTAAATTTCTGTAGATCCGTGGGGTAGATGAAGGAGGTCAAGCGTCCTCCTCCCTAGCGATAATCCACATGGTAAGCACTTCGAAGATGCTCCTCTCTGGGGAGAAGAGAATAGGAGGTGGCCACCAAGAAGCCCTAGCCTATGGACCTTTGGTTCCCTCCTATTTATGGAGGCCCCTTGTAAACCCTAATGGATCTTGCCCTATTGGGTATTGGATCTCAATCCAATTACACAAACCTCTTAGATTAATGAGTTTCTACTCAATAATATCTTATTAGCTCTTATTAGATCTCATCCTTGGGATCTAATAATTCAGGAGTTTATTGGATATCCAATGAGATAGGAGTTTCGGCGGATATCTTATATCCGAACATTTGCTTGTCGTAACACCTACGATATGTGTGTGACCCTCTAGGCCCAATATCGAGCTGGCCATGAGTCATACCTGTCAGAACTCCATCTGACTCAATAAATTATTATCTCTATAATAATTCACTAGACTCATCGACTACGGACGTACTAGGCCACTATGCCATAGTCTCCAGACGATATAGGGGAATCCAATTCTTTGGACCTATCTGTCCTTAGTTATCATGTACCTATAGTCTCTTATCCATCTAATATCCCAAAGATAATATATCGGGCATAGTGTTGTCAGACCCATACAGTTTCTAATCGAGTCTCACTCTAATCGGATTCTTCCGAAGAACTCTTTCTCTCTCAATCTGAATAACCCTAGCTAAGGATTTGTCTAAGCAAGAACATATTGGATATTCCTCTTATGATATCGAGAGTGGATGATCCTCTATTAACACTCAGTTGCCTTTATAAAATTGGCTACAATTCTTGAGAACCAGCTATACTAGATCTGAAACTTTCCAAACCTGTAAGTCCGGCATCAAAGAATGGAGTACTCATATAAGACAACTTTAGTGTCTCAAGTCTAAGGGCTAGATATACTATTTGGACTACAGAACTGCTGTCTGACATCAGGTATCAATAACTATCCAGTATTCTATAAGCGGATCAATCAGTAAACTTATTCTCCAATGAGCACCTATGCTATACCCTTAGTGTCCCCACATGAGTAGCTATAAGACTAACCACCTCCATCATATGGATGGGTATTCAACACACTAGTTTATCTGGTTATCTCAATATCCATCTTGAGTAACTTACGACCAGGATTATTTAGGGTCTGTGTTTAAAGGTGAATTGATCTCAATATTATGATCTCATCACGATCTGATTCTCATTGCATAGATCCAAGGACATCACAACATACATCTAGATAATGTGAGAAAATATCAATAATCATAAACAAAGAGATTAACGTAACGTATTACAAGTATCATCACTCATGTTATTGGCTTGTAGGGCACCTATAACTAGTAGTATCTTTAAGATTCATTTTATGTATCTTCAAGATTTATCTAATGAATCATATCTAGGCATAGGCGATAAGTACCAACTACTATCACTTTCATTTTAAGATAATTTCTTATAATAATAAATATTTTATTCTATTTTAATTTTTATATTAAAATAAATCTCTATTATTAGAAATATATATTGAAACATCAGAATCAATCTATCAAGTATTAAAAAAATCCTTTGTAATATTTGATTTGAAACATAAAAAGGTCAAACTTATGTTTTTCTCTTTCAAAACAAATATTATAGTTCTTCTTCACATAATTTTTTTTACTATAGAAGTAGCACTTGACTGTGAAGATTTTTCTTTTATGACTTTATATAATATTATAAATTTAATTGATTTGTACTTTAATTTTCTTTTATTATTATACACTTCTTGAGTAGTAGTCAAAATATTATGTATATTTTCTATGTTAATTTTAATTCTTTCTAAACACATATACTACTAATAGGTTTATTTAAGTTTTACTTATCCTTAATTTATTATAGGGAATTTTAAATAAGCCAAACTAAGAAGAAATAAAATTAAAAATAAATTATATAAGAAATGATTCAACTATATTCATGCTCAATATTCTTGAGCTTACAGCTTTGTTAGCCATACTGAAGTTATAATATTGATTTTCTTAAATATTATCATACTGAATTTTAGTCAGTTCATTCATCAATATATCAGCTAATTACTTGTTAACAAATTTAAATTGATCTTTAAAATATTCTAGTATGCTAATTGTAAACTGTAACGAAGTCTAAATATTATTAGCAATTATCATAAAACTAGTCTAATCAAAGTCTAACACACCTAATGTAATTTCATATGCTCATGCCATTTAATCCATAAAATATAAGAACATTTATAAGAATACAATGAAGTACCATTGTAATAATATCATATAAAATTAATATTTTTATTTTTTAAGTAATGTTAAACTATTAATATTATCTTTATTTTACTTTTAGATGCAATATTGACATTTCTAATATTCACACAAAATTATTTATATAGGACTGCTACCATCCTTATAGAATAGTATTACTATCTTTTGATATACAATCCTAAACTATAAGAATATCCAAAAATAATAACATCCTATCCTATCATATAATTATTTGAATTAGACTATCCTTTGAAATTATCTAAATCTCCTAATTATGTATATTATTATTATTATTATTTTATCATTTATGATTAATTATTTAATATAATTTTATAAGTTATTAATCTAGACTACTTTAGTAGCTATTAGTCAAATAAAACTTAGAGATATAAGTTTCAAATAATATTAATCAGATTTCTTTAATATGTTGAAAGAGGTTAATAATAAAATAATAACTATAATAATTTTTAAATATTAATTAATATTAAAAAATATATGATAAATTAATCATGATGAAATATAAATCATATCTTAATATGAAAAATAAATATTATTTCATAATTTTAAACATATACATATGAATAATCAAATAAATATCTAAGAAAAATAATTAGATTTTTATTTATCATATGCAAAATGTCATCAATATGTTATATAAGAAAACTATCAAATAAACCATAATTTATATTTTATTTTAAAATTTTACGTAAAACTCTTATACCAATTAACCTTATTTAATTGGGAAAGCCCAGAAGTGGGCTAAACATCTACCCAAATAAGTTAGTCAAAATTTAAAATCATTCAAAATAAAAAATTAAAAATTAATTATTTTTTTAAATTCGATCAAGATTTAATTGATTAAATCTAAATCCAATAAAAAATACAGTTATGATTAAAGAATTTATTAAAATAAATCAAATTAGTTAATTTTATAATTGAGGATATAAATAAAAAAATTTAAATTTTAGAAGGGTAAAACTACAATGATGACTTAGGATATACGAAGGAAATTTTTAGTTGTTGAAAAGCATAAATAGAACGTAAATAAAGGGATACAAATTAGCATTTTATTTATTTTTAAAGAGTAACAATGTTATTTTAATAAAAATCGTAATTCACCCCTTCTATGGCTGTTGCGTGAGGCACAACTGTTAGATAATATGGCCCTTTATAATTGAATAAGATATATGATCGAACTAATTGAATTCTGATGATAATATTGGCTAATAGAAAAGAAGTCCATATTATAGTAGGATTCCTCAAGGGATGCCCTTGATGGAAGGAACTCCTCTGATAACTTATCCTAGACCCTTTGCTCTCGCCTATAAATAGACAGGATCTCTAGGGATCTATATAGAGACATAAATGCATCTAAGAGTTGCATAAAAGAAAAGCATCTCACAAGCATTAATTGAAAGATTATGATTTCTCTCTCAATCTCCCTAAGCCATTAATCTAAGTGGTTTTGTGAAAAGATAGGAAGAGGAGGAGTCTAGTTCCTCTTGCAGATTGACAGCGATATTAGATCTAAAGAAGGTACTTAGATTATATAGAGATTTTTTTCTTTCTTTCACATGACATTAAAAGGTACACATCGTCAAACTGATCTATTGTAATTTGATTTCAATCCTAGCATAAAAGTTTTTTCGCATTACAGAAAGTATGATTATAATTTTTATGCTTATAATTGGTATCAGAGCCTAGGTTCTTAAAATTAAAACTTTAGATCTATTTTTTTATTTATGATGTTTAGATGACTTGTATTCTGTCGATTTGTATTCCTATTTATTTTGGTTTTGTCGTCTGATTGTGTTTTGTCACTTGCTTGCCGGCGATGTTAGTGAAGCAGCGACGATCGTTGTGACCTCGCAGCGTACGACCATAGAGGCCATGGGTGACCGTGCAAATGCGGCGGTCGTGCGAGGGCAGCAGCCGTGTGCCGATTGGAGTTGCAAAGGGGCTACACAATCTGCAGCCATCCGTAAGCAGTTGTCCCGTAGGTTGCACGCGCGAGAACAACTGCACCCAGGTGACAACCGCGTGCAGGCAGGCCGCGTGTGGGCGTGGGCAGAGGTCGTGCGCCAGGCGGCGGTCGCATAGCGCAACGCCCACCCATGGGCACCGGTGGCAACCGCACACGCAGGCCATTGCATCGGCGGCAACCGCGCACCCGTAGGCCGTTGCACTAGCAGCGACATCACAAGCAAAGGTAATTTTAGTAAAATTATAGTTTTGCCATTAGGGATTTAAATAAAAATTTTATAGTTTTACCCTTAAGTATTTTATTAATACTTTTAGTAATTTGACAATTTTACCCTTTGTAAATCTGATAATTACAATATGTCCTGGCAACATATTTACAATTTTGCCCTTATAAAATTGAGAATTTTTTATTTATATTCTCAATTATAAAATTGATCAATAAAATTTAATTAAATTTGATCATGATTATATTCTGATTATTTATTGATTAAATTTAATTTTGATCAAATTTAGAAAGAATTAAATTTTGATTAATTTTTGGTTTTAATTAACTTATTTAATTAGGCTAATATTTAGTTCAATTCTCGGCTTGTCTAAATTAAATAAAATCAATTAGTTTTATTTAATATATTAAAAAATATAAATTCTTGTTCTTTTTATAGTTTTTCTCATATGATTTATTGATTACATGTGGTAAATAAATAAAAAATCTAATTATTGTTCTTAGATATTTCTTTAGTTATTCACATATATATAATTAAAATTATGAAATAATATTTACCTTTCACATGAAGGCATGATTTATATGTTATCTTGATTTACAGTTATCATATGAGTTTTTCCTTTTGCTGATTAAAGTTCAATAATTATTATGATTATTATTGTATTATTGAATTTCTTAGCATGAATTAAATTGAAGAAATTTGATGAATATTATTTGTAACTCATCTCCCTGGGTTTTATCTGACCAGTAGCTGCCAAAGTGACCGAGGATGATAGGTTTTTGGGATGTAAATTATAATAAAAATCTTATCATTTGTAGGATATTTTAAATTATATTTTATATTATTATATTGGTCTTGTAGCTACCAAAGTGACCTAGGCCAATAACTTATAAAATGACATTAAGGAACTAGTCCTAAATGATATCAAGGAAATAATAATCATAATGACACATAATTAGGAGATTAGATAATCCCAAAGGAAAATCTACTTTAAATAGTTATGTGATGAGGTAGAATGATACTGTTTTGGATATCCTTATAGTTTATGGTTGTATACCCAAAGGTAACAATACTATTCTACAAGGATAGTATCAATTCTCCATAGATGATTTTGAGTGAACACAAGATATGTCAATATTTCACCCAAAGGTGAAATGTAGATGATATCAATAGTTCATCATATTTTGGAACTCAAAACATTAATGTTATTTTATATTTTATAATGATACTTCCGTCCATGCATTCTTATGCTTCCAGTGTCCCTGTACTCTCTGGATCAAATTATTCAGAATGGTTAGAGCATGTGCAATTCACACTATGCGTATTAGATTTTGATTTGGCATTGCTTGTTGAAAAGCCTACAGACTTGACTGATAAAAGTACTGTAGAACAAGTTAATGAAATGAAGGCTTAGGAAAGATCTGATAGGCTTATTTTAATGTTCATAAGAATGGCAATTGCAAATAATATAAAGACTTCATTACCGATTACAACTAGCTTACGGGAATATTTAAAGGTTATTGAAGACAGATTTAAATCTACTGATAAGTCATTGGCTAGCACACTAATGAAAAAACTAACTACACTTAATACGATGGCACTCGAGAAATTCAGGATCATATCCTCAATATGGCTGATAAAGCTGCAAAACTTAAAGTATTATGCATGAATGTTGATGAGTCTTTCAGTTCATTCTTAATTCTCTTCCTTCTCAGTTTGGCCCATCCAAGATTCACTATAATACAAATAAGGATAAGTGCAATTTGAATGAGTTAACTAGTATGTGTGTTTAGGAAAAATCAAGATTAAGGCAGGAAAGTTCATATAATGTCATGACTATTACTCAAGGAGTTAGTAACAAGAAAAGAAAATTGAAGTGTCATCCATCAAAGAAAATTGAAGTGTCATCCATCAAAGAAATGTTAAATAGACTAATGAAAAAAAACTTTTATAGTAAAGTGTTTCTTTTGTAGTAAGAAAAGATATATGAAGAAGGACTGTATTAAACGTAAAACTTGGTTCGAAAGAAAAGGTATGAATTCGACATTTGTATGTTTTGAATCAAACATTACAGAAGTTCCTTCTAATACTTGGTGGATTGATTCTGGTGCTTTAACTCATGTTACCAATAATATGCAGGGATTTCTTTCAATCCGGAAACCAAAAGAACATGAAAGATTCATCATTATAAGAAATCGTCTCAAAGCGAAAGTGATATCAGTAGGGACTTATCGCCTATGCATAGAGACGGGTCATCTGATGGATCTTATTGATACATGTTATGTTCCTACTATTTCTAGAAATTTGGTTTCTCTATCTAGAATTGATGAGTTAGGATATTATCTTTCTTTTAGAAATGGTAAACTCAATATATTTTATGATTCAATAAAAATTGGTTCTAGAATTCTATGTGATGGTTTATACAAAATTAATTTAAATCTTGAGTTTACAAAGACATTATTGACCCTGTAATCAAATGTCGGATTGAAATGTAGTTTCAATAATGAAAGATCTTCTACACTGTGGCATAGACAATTAGGGTATATCTCCAAGGAAAGAATTGAAAAATTAGTGAAGGATAATATTTTGAAAAATTTAGACTTCACTAATTTTAATGTTTGTATAGATTGCATTAAGGGAAAGCAAACTAAACATATAAAGAAAAATGCCACAAGAAGTAAAAAACTCCTTGAGATTATTCATATTGATATCTGCGAACCACTCCATATTCCTTGTTTTAGTGAAAAATGGTATTTCATCACATTTATAGATGACCTATCCAGATATGACTATATTTACCTAATACATAAAAAGTCTCAGGCCATTGACACTCTTGAAGTATACATAAATGAAGTCGAGAGACAATTAGATAGAAAAGTTAAAATTATTAGATATGATAAGGGTGATGAATTTTATGATAGTTATGATGAATTTGGTCAGAATATTGGTCCTTTTGCTAGATTCCTAGAACAAAGGGGTTTTTGTGCTCAATATGCTAGGAAATCGAGAGTTTTGGCATCTCATGCTCAGCGAAAAACAAAAATAAGATTAGATTTTCTATAGTTACGTACTTGGCCATCGTGCGACGATTGGTGCGTAAAAATTGTAAATCCGAAAAATTTGTATGCATCATGTCAGAAGTGTTACTTGGGGGGATCATATATCCCTGAAAATTTCAGATCCGATGAAGAGGATGAAGGAGCACTAGCGTACTCCTCTCTAGCGGTAATCCACATAGCGAATGTAGCAATGACACTCCTCAAATCACTACGGGATCTCTCTCCACGTACACCACAAGGCTGTTGGAGCCAAGGAGGAGGAGAGGAGACTAAGGAGAATAGGAGGATGACTACCAAGAGCTCTTAGCCTATGAATCAGGAGGTTCCTCCTATTTATAGAGGTGGACAAAGCTTATCCTTAACAGATCCTGTTCATACTAGATCATTATCCAATTAGATCTTATTGGATCTTATCCATAGGATCCAATTTGATCTCATCCAATTGGATCTTATCCAATCATTTAATTTGATCTCATCCAATTACCCAATTGGATCTCATCCACAGGATCCAAACTAGGGGCTTCGTAGATATCTGATATCTGCACCTCTACTCGTCGCAACATCCACCTTATATGTGTGACCCTCTAGGCCCGATACCGAGTTGGCCATGAGTCACTCCCGTCAGAACTCCTTCTGACTTATAACACCTTCTGATATAGTGAATTATTATCTCCATAATAATTCACTCGACTCATCGACTATAGACATACTAGGCCACTACACCATAGTCCCCAAACAGTATAAGGGGGATCTAATCCATCGGATTTGTCTATCCTCAGTTACCATGTATCTATAGTCCCTTATCCATCTAATATCCCAGAGACCATATATTAGGCATGGTAAAGTTAGGCCCATACAGAATCCTGTTCGAGTCTCGCCCTAATCGGCTTCTCTCGAAGAATTTCTCTCTCAATCCGAACGACCTTGGCTAGGGATTTTGCCTGAGCGAGCACACGCGGGATATATTTCTCACGATACCAAGAGTGGATGATCCTCTATTGATAAGTAAATACCTTCGTAAGGTTGGCTACAATTCCCGAGAATCAGCTATACTAGATCTAGAACTCTCTAAACCTGTAAGTTCGACGTCAAAGAATGGAGTACTCAAACAAGGTATCTTTGGTGTCTTAAGTCTAAAGACCAAACACACTAGTGGCACTACGGAATCGCTGTCTGATATTAGGTATCGTTAACCATACAGCGTTATGTAAGCAGATCAATCAGTGAACTCATTCTCCAATGAGCACCTGCACTATACCTCTAGTGTCCCCACACAATCGACTATAAGACGAGTCGCCTCTATCATATAGATGAGTATACAACACACTAGTTTATCCGATTATCTCGATGTCCTCATCGAGTAACCTATGACCAGAATGATTTAGAATCTATGTTTAAAGGTATATCGGTCTTATTATTATGATCTCATCACGATCCGATTCCCATTGCACAGATCCATGGACATCACAATATTCATCCAGATAATATGAGAAAATGTCAATAATAATATGCGAAGAGATCGATATAATATATCACAGGTGCCATTACTCATATAATTAGCTTGTAGGGCACCTACAACCAACAATCTCCCACTTGACCTAAAGTCAATTACTTACGTGTCGAATCCCCATTAAACTCCTGTGACACTCAAATATAATCTGAGTCAATGGCTTTGTCAGTGGATCTGCAATGTTATCTTCGGATGGAACTCTTTCTACTGTTACATCTCCTCGGGTCACGATCTCTCTGATCAAGTGGAACCTCCTCAGAATATGCTTAGATTTCTGATAAGACCTAGGTTCCTTTGCTTGAGCAATTGCCCCATTGTTATCACAATATAAGGTAATCAGCTCCTCACTATTCGGCACGACTCCTAGATCTATGATGAATTTCTTTATCCAGACTCCCTCCTTTACTGCCTCTACTACAGCAATGTATTCCGCCTCTGTAGTCAAGTCAATAGTAGTATCTTGCTTGGAACTTTTCTAGCATACTGCTCCTCCATTTAGAGTGAAGATATACCCTGAATTCGACTTGCTATCATCGACATCAGACTGGAAGCTCGAGTTCATGTAGCCCTCAACTCGAGGCTACTGCCTCCATATACCAATAAAAGATCTTTAGTCATTCTTAAGTACTTAAGGATACACTTTACTATTTTCTAGTGCTCCAAGCCTGGATCTGCCTGATACCTGCTCGTGACACTTAGAGCATGCGCTACGTGAGGCCTGGTACATAGCATAGTATACATGATAGACTCTATCACTGAGGCATATGGTATTCTATCCATGTGTGCCATTTCTTTAGGAGTCTTTGGAGACATACTCCTAGAAAATGATATTCTATGTCTCATAGGTATGAGACATCTCTTGGAATTTTCCATACCAAACCTTTTTGACAATGGAGTCTATGTACCTAGACTGAGACAAGCCAAGCATCCTCTTGGATCTATCTCTATAGATCTGAATCCCCAGAATATCGGATGCTTCTCCTAAGTTCTTCATGGAGAAGTGTCTAGATAGCCAAGTTTTTTACTGTGGAGACCATTCCTACATCATTCCCAATGATTAAGATGTCACCCATATATAACACCAAGAAGATGATAGCTCTCTCACTTACCTTCCTATATACACAAGGCTTATCTTCATTCTTAACGAAGTTATAAGATCTGATCGCCTCATCAAATCTTATGTTCTAACTTCCAGAAGCTTGCTTTAGACCATAAATGGACTTAAGCAATCTACATACCTTATCTGGACTGTACTTGGATATGAACCCCTCATGCTGTATCATATACACTTCCTCTTCGAGGTTGCCATTGAGGAATGCAGTTTTCACGTCCATCTGCCAGATCTCATAGTCATAATGTACTACAATAGCCAATAGAATTCGGATATATTTCAGCATAGCTATGGGTGCAAAGGTTTCATCATAGTCAACATATTACCTCTGACGATACCTATTAGCCACTAGCCTTACCTTATAGGTCTCTACCTTTTCATCTCAGAATTCATGGCTTCTTATAACTTCCCGAAGTCTATACTCATAATAGCCTCCTCGTTGGTCTGAGGATCAATGTCCTAAATATCCTCTCTACTAATATGTCCCACATATCTTTTAGGAGGGTGTGACACTCTACCAGTCCAACGTAAAATTGGAAGTTGTGTGTTAGGTATCTGAACAGACTCGAACTCTAGAATGGTGCCTAAGCTAGGTTCTCTAACCTCACTCAATTCTATCATGCTTCCACTGTCTCCGCCAAAAATATGTTCCTTCTCAAGAAACAATACTCTCTTGGCAACAAAGATCTTTTGGTCCTCAGGATGATAAAAATAATAACCATAAGTTTCCTTGGGGTATCCCATGAACTTGCATCGTTCTGTCCTGTATTCCAACTTATCGGGGTCGTGTCTTTTAATGTGGGCAGGGCAGCCTCAATTCTTAACAACCTTAAGATCGGGCTTCTTCCCTCTCCATATCTCATATGGTGTAGACACTATCGATTTAGATGGAACTCTGTTCAGAAGGTAAATTATGGTCTATAGGGCATATCCCTAAAATGAGATGGGTAGGTCAGCAAAACTCATCATGGACCGCACTATATCTAATAGTGTGTGATTCCTCCTTTTTAATACACCATTGAGTTGTGGTGTATAAGGAGGTGTCCATTGGGATAGAATCCCATGGTCCTTGAGGAACTGGGTGAATTCTGTACTCAAGTATTCTCCTCCTCGATCTAATCGAAGAGTTTTAATACTCTTTCCAGTTTGATTCTCTACTTTATTCTTATACTCCTTGAATTTCTCGAAGGCTTCAAACTTATACTTCATCAAGTATACATATCCATACCTAGAGAAATCATCAGTAAAAGTAATGAGGTAGGAATAACTATTGAATCTCGAATTTTGATTATGAAACTAATTGATTGTATTTTATGATCTATCTGCATTTTGAGTGACGCAGGTCTACTATCGATCAGGATTAGATAGTTGATGCTAGAGGAATTGACATTGTGCCAGGTGATTATGCCAGGATATTAGATGTCGAGTCGGAGATTCGGTTGATAATCGGTAGAAGGCTTCAGATGTTGGGCATTATGCCAAGAGCGTGTTGCGCCAAGGATATCGGGGTTATAGAGGTCAACCGCCGATTGGACAACAAAACGCAAGAGAGGATGATACGTCGAAGAATCGGACGAAGCACCGACCAATGACGTGCCGGGCAACTGAATGTCAATTCACATTGTAATAATTGTTTAGATCGAATTAGAGTTTTGTTTATGTGTGTGCAGGATTAAATATGATAATGATGAAGATATAAAGTGAAATAAAGTGCTGAAAGACAAGTGTGATGGATCATTGGGAGTTTGAGAGTTCGATGAAAGTCCGAAGATTCATTGGGAGTGCTATTGGAACTAGCTGAGAACAAGTAGGGAGCTTACCGAAGGATTTTCGAAAGTTCACCAAAAGGTTCGTCGGAAGTTCACGGAGCTTGCCAAGAAAGATTGAAGCTTGCCAAAGAAGCTCGTTGGAACTCGCCAAGATCATCATAAAGTCTAGGAGCTTACCGGGAGTCCGTAGAATGGTTTCCGAGGGTTTGTCATAAGATCGTCGAAAGTTCGCTAGAAGCTCGCTAGAAGAAGTCTTGACTTGTGGACTTTGTAATAGCTTAGGAAATATCTTTAAAATTCATAGTTAGCATGTAATTTGATTTATGATTAGGTGTTAATTCTATAAACCAAGTAGGGGCCACATGGGTCTTGTTTCGGACTGGTTTGGATCGAGTTTAAGGCTCAACCAGTGAGCTGGAATGAGCCGGGTAGCACCGCCCAATGGCCAAGAGCCCGAGCGGTGGCACCACCGGGCTAGGGCGGTGGCACCGCCCAATGGCCGAGAGCCCGGGCGGTGGTACTGCCGCTGGGCGGCAAGCCTAGGCGGTGGCACCACCCAGTACACTGTTAGTGTCTAACACTGACAAGTGGTGGCACCGTCATTGACAGGCAATGGCACCGCCAGCACCGGGAAACATGAAAGTAATTCAAATTTGGGCTCCAAATTTGAATCCTCTTAAGGCCTATAAATACCCCTCTCATTCATGGTTGAAAGAGGGTCTAGAACTGAGAAAGAAAAAGAGAAAACTCTTATCAAAATCTTCCCTCTAAACCTTAAGTTTATTCTAGTCCAAGAGAGGGGTGAGAGGCCTTGTAAAGGTTACCTCCTAAGCCCGTCAAAAGGAGTGGTGTTGTAAGGGAGTTCATCCTTGCCCGTTGGAAGGAGGATAGCTAATAGAAAGCCGGTGGCTTCAAGCAAAGAGGAATCGGGAGTGGATATAGGTCGGATGACCGAACCACTATAAAAATGGTTTGTGTTTATGTTCATGCATTTATCTTTCTGCAAACCTTTACTTTGCTAAGTTCACTACCCTCATCTTCTTACGTACCCTTTCAATATAATCGAAATGGTTTTAATCGAAATGTTATTCTTTTCGTAATAAGTTTCTGAAACTTATTTTAAATCGCAGAAAGTTTATCGTTCTTTACTGTTGCACTAATTCAACTACCCCCCCTCTTAGTGTCGCTCGATCCCTAACAATTGGTATTAGAGCCTTGTTATTTCTGATTCAGATTCACACTTGTGAGAAATGACTCTTAATGGTTTTCTAGAGGGTTTTTCGATTGTTCGTCCTCCGTTGTTTAACGGTTTGGACTACACTTATTGGAAAACTTGAATGAGAGTTTTCTTGCTTTCAATGGATTTGGATTTGTGGAACGTTGTTGAAAACCATTTTCAACTTCCCTCTAAACCAACGAATGAATGGTCAAACTTAGAGAAAAAATCTTTTTCTTTAAATGCAAAGACTATGAATGCCTTATTTTGCGCTTTGGATAAGAACGAGTTTAATCGGATTTCTATGTGCGAAATGGCTTTTGACATTTGACGAATACTTGAAATCATGCACGAGGGAACTAGTAGAGTCAAAGACTCAAAAGTAAATCTCTTATTGCATGATTTTAAGCTTTTTCGAATGAAACCAAGCGAAACTATCGGTGACATGTACACCTATTTCACGAATGTCATCAATAGTCTAAGAGCTCTTGGTAATTATTTTTTAAATTTTGAACTCACTAATAAGATCTTAAGATACCTTCCAAAAAAGTGGGATCCTAAAATAACGATGATACAAGAAATTAAAAATTTAAATGATTATTCTATTGAAGAACTCATTGGATCTTTAATGACATATGAAATGAGTATTTTGGAACATATTGAACATGATGAACATATGAACCACCTTCTAAAGAACAAGAAGGATTTGGAACTCTGAACTATGAAATGCCACTTGAGTGATGACTCAAGTGATGAGGACAATGAAGAGGACATTGAACTTTTAATAAGTTCATTAAACAAGAATCTATAACTAAAAATGAACTTAAACGGTGGAAGAGGCCAAAGATGAAGAAGAAGCGCAAAGAAGAATCAAACGATGAAACGGCAAATTGGGCTTTGACGGGCTTCGATTATAAGGTAAGCAACTTAACTCCCTCGAATTATTTTAAAATTGCATGATGTTTTTCATGAGTACTTAATTTACTTAGTAGGAAATAAAAATTGTTTAAAAAAAAATTATACTATGTTTTTTCTTCTAGAAATTTTCAAAAATTAAAAATTTATACAATGATTGCATGTTGATGCTTAAAATGTCAAATCTTTTGTGAATGATAATTCTTGTACAAGAAAATTTTCATGTATGCTTTCCGTATCGGTTTTTGACTTTAAATATCATGCACATCTATGTATGTTATTCTTGAAAGTATTTTGATGATAAATGCTTGTATCATGCTTATGATATGAAATCTTTTATTTTAGATTAATTGGTCTAAATTATTTTTATGATGAAATTTTTAGATGACATGTTACATTTTTTTTTATGAAACTTGAGTTTCGGTTTTAAACTTGATAAATATCGTTTATACAAAAGAATTGAGCATGCTTACATCTAATCAATGTACTTCACTCCTAACAAATTTTTGGAATGAAAGATTTTGATAATAATTTCAAATTTATATGATGGTTGGCTTTTGTGTGAAAATGTAAACATGCTTATATGAGATCAACCACATAAAATAAAACACATAAAAATTAAAAATGTGATGTTTTATTTTTGATGTGTTTGGTCTTGACGAGTTTATGACTAAACTTATATCTTGTTGATACATGTTTTCATAAAAAGATTTGAATATGCTCATATGAAAACAATTGCATGAAATGAAAATTCATTTTCTATCCTATTGAGGTTAATGAATTCACTTTACCAATCTTGTGAATCTCATGAAAATAATCATGATAAATATTTTGAAAATAAATGAGTGTATTATGCATTTGGTTTAAATAATTTTTCTTAAAACTTAATTTTTGAATCTATATAATGATACATGAATCTAGTAGAAAAAGATAAGAGCATGCTTACATGTAGACCATTTCCATTGCTTATAATAAAATTTTCGTATGAAATATTTTTGATGTATTTGATCTTGATGGCTTTAATGACAACTTGTATTTCAAAGTTATACGATAATAGCTTTCATGTAAATAATTGAACATACCCTATGAAATCATCATTGATAATGATGAAATGAAAATATTAAAAGTTTGTTGTCATGATTAATGATTTTATGAGAATTTAAGTGTGTTATATATTGATGAAAAACTTATGTTCTATTTTAAAATTTGATACACATCTTTTGAAACATGAGTACACTTATATGGAACAAACAACTTAAAATGAAACACATTATCATGATAAATTGAATCTCATGTCTTGAAATAATGTGTTATATTTTTGTCTTGATGATTTTTATAATAAAACTTGCCTTTCATTTTTGAATATTTATTTTGATTTGGCATAAAAAGACAAATGATGAATCCATGTATACTATGTTCATATAAGTCTCTTGAATCTCGAGAATAATTTTGATAATTTGATTATGAGTTTTGAGTTGACAAAATGAGTTTGAATGATTTTATAACTCCTCTCTTGATCTCTTGAAATCTTGACTTTAAATTCTTGAATTGAGATATTTTTGTGAATCAAAATATTTTCCTCTATGATTGCTTCTTTTTATCATTTACCAAAGAGGAAAATAATTCAAATCTATGTCATTTATCACAATCTCTTGAATCTCCCTACTTGTTCTTGGCCAGTTCCGGCAGCACTCCCAATGAATCTTCGAACTTCCGTCGAACTCTCAAACTTCCAATGATCCATCACACTTGTCTTCCGGGACTTTGTTTCACTTTACATCTTTATCGTTATTATAGTTAATCATGCACACACACAAATAAAAATCTATTTCGATCTAGATAATTATTACAACGTGAATTGACATTCAGTTGCCTGGCACGTCATTAGTCGGCACTTTATTCGATTCTTCGGCGCATCGTCCTCTCTTGTGTTTTGTTGCCCAATCGGCGGTTGACCTCTGCAACCCTGATATCCTTGGCACAACACGCTCTTCTTGGCTAGATGCCTGACGTCCGAAGCCTTCTGCCGATTATCAACTGGACCTCCGGCTCGACATTCAATATCCCGACGTAATCACCCGGTGCAACGTCAATTCCTCCAACATCAACTATCTAATCCTGATCGATAGTAGACCTGCGTCACTCAAAACACAATTAGATCACAAAACACGATCAATTAGTTTCATCATCAAAATCTAAGATTTAACAATCTCCCCCTTTTTGATGATGATAACTAATTGATGACTAACGAAGTTAACCATAACTCCCCGGAGTTTAACCAAACTCCTCCTATCAATATGCCATTGATAGAACACTTGGATTATCCCAAATCCAAGTAACATTCATAACAAATTATGAGAATTAACAAACCATCATGCAAATATATAAAATATTCAATTCAATGCATGAAGTCATTAATCTACTTCTCCCCCTATGTCATCAACAAAAAGGAGAAGTTGCATCATAGCTAGTTTAAAAGATATATAAGTTTTACAACACACTAGCTATTAATCACATCATATAATATTTAAGCATAGCTTTGCAATCATAGCAAGAATTTTAAAGATGTCCAAGCATAGCAATTCAACACTTGCTTCTTTTGCAAATTTACACTTTACTTTTCTTGAAATTGCAAGGTAACAATTTTTGATATTCAAGTTCTTTTCCTCTTTTGTAGGCTAGCAAGATAGCAAGTTTGCACTTTGATTTCTTTGTGATATGCCAAGCTAGCAATTTTCTTCCTCTTGAATGAGCTAGCAAAATTTTCATTTAAGGTGTAAGCTAGCAATAAACTTTCTTCCCCTTTATCAATGTCAAAAAGAAAGGGAGGATCAAATATGATGATATAAACTTTTCACATAAGTTTGCATAAAAAAAAGTTTACATCAATCTTCAAATCATGATACAAATATATCAATATAATGGATCAAGTCATGATTCGTGATTCATCATAAAAGATATCAAGAAGAACATAATTTCTTTTACTTCAATATTTAAATCATGACAAGTGATACATATCAAAATTCTACAAGAATATTTCAATCATTAAGTCATGAATCATATAAAGAAGTATTGAAGCATATGAGAAAAAATCAATTTAAGCATGCAATCAAGTTCAAGTCATGGATACCAATGCTAGCATATTTTACATGTATTTTTATGCCATAATAAAAAGAATAAATCAATGATTCAATCATATCATGTAATGAAAGATATCAATATGAAAAATCAATAAGGATCAAAAGATATCATTCATGGTTCATAATTATTCTTTTTAGCAAGATCAAAATCATGATTTTAAAACAAATTCTAAGCATATAGTTCCGAGAAATCAAAATCATGGTTCACAAATATTTTCTTTATCATCAATTTTCAATTCATGATAAAGGATATACAACCAAGAATCATGATATAAAAACATAGCATTCTCATAGATCAAGTCATGATTCAATGATTCATCATAAAGCAAATTAATTTTCATCATCACATAAGGCATGCAAGCCAAAATAATCATGTCATTTCTAAGTCATGAAAGATATGACATCAAAGCTTAAGAAGAATATAATTCATTTGAGAATAGATAGTAAATGATTCATGCATAATAGTTTTCATCAAGATTACATTTTAAAAGAAATTTCAAGTATATAGATGTTAAGATATCAAGACTTGGATTGTGATAAAACTCATTCAAGTTCAAATCATCAAAATCATTAACATAGTTGTTGAATTCAAAGATTTGAGGGGTGAGAGGTCTTGTAAGGGTTACCTCCTAAGCCCGTCAAAAGGAGAGGTATTGTAAAGGAGTTCATCCTCACCCGTTGGAAGGAGGATAGCTAGTGAAAAGCCAGTGGCCTCAAGCGAAGAGGAATCAGAAGTGGATGTAGGTCAGATCACCAAACCACTATAAAAACGGTTTGCGTTTATGTTCATGCATTTATCTTTTTGCAAACCTTTACTTTGCTAAGTTCACTACCCTCATCTTCTTACATACAATTTCAACATAATCGAAATTATTTTAATCGAAATATTATTCTTTTCGTAACAAGTTTCTAAAACTTGTTTTAAATCGCAGAAAGTTTATCGTTCTTTACCGCTGCACTAATTCACCCCCCGCTTGATCCCTAGCAATAACCACCTATAGCATGAGTTAACATAGGACCACATACATCACTATGTATAAGTTCTAGTAACTTGATGGCTCTCTCTCTCTCTAGTTCTACTAAATGGAGAGTTGGTCATTTTTTCACGAAGGCAAGGCTCGCAAGTTGTATATGACTCGTAGTCAAATGGATCTAAGTATCCATTTTTTAACAACTTTTGAATTTTTCCCTCATGGATATGACTTAGCCTACAATGCCACAAATATGTATTGTTCACATCTTCTCATTTTCTCTTAGCCATGCTTACATTCATAATGTGTGAAGCAGTATTTAGCATAAACAAACCATTATGCAATGTCCCTCTAGTAATGATCTTATCATTCTTACTAATTGAACAATAATTATTCTCAAAAAATACTTTATAACCATTTAATGTCAAACATGAAATGGAAATAACATTTTTGATAATAGAGGAAACAAAATAACACATATCTAATGCAATAATAGCTCCATCAAGCAAATGTAGAGTGACCTCGCCGATAGCAACAGCAGCAACTCTTGCTCTATTACCCATCTTGAGGTCCATCTCGCCTTTTGCCAATCTCCTATGCTTTATCAGAACCTACAACAAATTACAGATATGATAAGCACTACCAGTATCCAATACCCATACATTATTACAAGAATCTGGCACATGGAGACTGATTATGAAAGTACCTGAAGCTTTTCCAAGCTTCTGTTTCACATTTTTACAAGATATGCCTTGCAGTTCCTCTTCCAATGCTCATCTTGACCACAGTGGAAGCACTGGCCTTTATCCTTTGCTGTGTCAATTTTGGCAACCTTTGCCTTACCCCGTTTGCCTTTACCCTTCTCAAGGGTCTTCCCAGCTTTCCTTTTCTTTTTGGTCTCACTAATATAGAGAACTAATTTCTCTTTCTTGATTGTGCCCTCTACCTCCCTCAACATATTGAGGAGCTTAGAGAGAGATACCTAAAGTTTGTTCATATTAAAATTCATAATGAACCAAGAAAAAAAATATGGTAGGGACTAAAGTATAAGATCAACACAGGTTATCATCTAGGACCATTCCTAGACTTATGAGTTTTTCAATCCACTCTATCATCTTCAGGACATGGTTCTGAACCAGTGTCCCCTCAATCATCTTAGCATGGAAGAGACTCTTGGATATCTTATATCGTTGAGTTCTTCCCTGTTCCTAAAACAATTTGTGGAGGTGCAAGAGTATGGAATGAGCATCCATATTTTCATATTATCTCTGTAACTCATTAGTCATAGAGACTAACATGTAATACTGAGCGAGAGTGGAATCATCTATATACTTTGCATATTGGGCAAACTCTTCTTGAGGAGCTTCTATCTTAGGTTGGGGCATGACCGTATCCAGGACATATGTGATTTTTTCCACTATGAGAACTATTCTCAAGTTATAGAGCCAATCTGCATAGTTTGGACCAGTGAGACGGTTGGCATTAAGTATGCTACGTAGAGGGTCTGATAGCAACATATTTCTGATAAACAAGAGATATAGCATAAGTAAATAATATACAGATTTTGTAAAAATAAACAATCAAGATATGGACTTCTATCTTGACGTGCTCCCACTAATTTTCTAGCGAGTCATGCGACACCCTCAACACATAAAACAGAAGTCTCCGATAGACTTCTAGTGGGGATCAGGATCCAATCGACATCTTAGTGTAAACTCGAGGGACTCGATCAATCACACTAAGTCCAAAAGGTAGGCAACTCTTGCCAATCACAACTTATGATTCCTGTCATATTTGACCTCCGAACCACCATGGCCTCGAGGGACTCAATGTTAGGACTCTAGCTATGAGAGTCCTAATTTAGTTTCATTGATAAGGGCATTCATGTAAATCCTATCTAGCCGACCCTTATTAAAGAGGTAAAGAGGCCGGCTAGGTTAGGGTTAGGTTACTTCTTAGGAAAGGAGTCCTATTAGAGAAAGAATCCTATTAGAAGTAGGAGTTCTATTAGGAAAAGAGTCCTATTAGAAGTAGGAGTCCTATTAGGAAAAGAGTCCTATTAGAAGTAAGAGTCCTATTAGGAAAAGAGTCCTATTAGAAGTAGGAGTCCTATTAGGAAAAGAGCCATATTAGAATTAGGAATCCTACTAGAGAAGGAGTCCTAATCAGAAGTTGGTTAGAAGTAGGAGTCTTGAGTAAGAGTCCTATTAGGAGTTGGGGCTTAGAAGCCCTATAAATAACCATGTATTCATCCTCTTTAATCAATGAATAGATCAATCCTTTAGCAACCTTTGTGCAGCAACTTGGAGGAAGGAACCCCTATAGAGTTCCAAGGAGGCCGATCCCTTATAGAGATCAACCCCAAGCTTAGAATCCGCGGAGGGTTCTAACACTCAACCAACCATGATGTCCAATTAAATCATCACCATCGTTACAAGATGAGTCTAATTCGGTAATATGCCCTCGAGGGACTCGATCAAGCATACCATATCCTTAAGTCACCGGTGACATCTCTATGTCGAAGATAAAATAGCGAGATGCGAAATAGGTGAGCCTCGAGGGACTCGACCAACTCAGCCTCCGTCGGGAATCGGTTCCTGCCCCTAATGATGGAAGGCCACGTGGGTCAATCTTACTGCCTCATGCTTACCGACTTAATATTATTATAAGAGGGGTTTTAGGTTCGGTCTCGTGATATAACATGTCACACACATACATATTTAATATATTTACATCGCATACAAATATATATATATATATATATATATATATATATACTTATCTAGTAGGTGTATAGTATTCATATGCACAAGCATACCAGATGATCATGGACTTCAACCTAATATGGTTAGGCTTGAGCTAGTAGGCCTAATCACTTACATCATGATCTATGTGCATATCAATGCATCTCTATGTATGGTGATCATCCATCTCATCATCGTCGGATCTGCTGGCACCTCGATGCATCTCCATGCATCGTGATCATCTGAATCGACCTCAGGGGTCTCGCTACCACCTCGAGGCTTCTGTCGCACCTCTAAGATAATTACAACATAATTACAAGTACGCAGGCCCGATAATCAACGAAAAATGAAGGCTCGCAGGCCCCAATAATCAATCACATACACATCACAAAGTCCATGATCATCTTCCCACATCACATCATATGTATATATCATGTAGGATTACTAGATAAATAATAATAGTTACTTAAACCTTTTAAATAATAAAATATTAAAATCAGGGATATGTAGGAAATTTTTTAAATTTAGAAGAGTATTTTGGTCATTCTGTCATAAGGGACAAAATTGAAATTTTTAAAATTTTGAGGGACAAAATTATCTTTTGATCGAGAAACCCTAATTCCCATTCCCTCTGCTTTCTACAGCACTATGGCTGTGACCGCTGCCACCCTGTTAGCAGCGGCCATGCGTGTGGCTTGCCTACGGGTGCCATCACTCACGTGATTGGCTTGTAGGGCACCTACAACCAACACAATATGCCTTACCAAGTGTGCCATAGTAGAATGGTGTTACTGAAAAGTAAAATCGTACACTTATGGATATGGTTAGGAGCATGATGAGTTATTCCTCTGTATTTGAGTCAATGTGGGGTAAAGCTCTTAGGACAACTATGTACATCTTGAACAGGGTTCTTAGTAAGTTGGTTTCATCAACTCCATTTGAGTTATGGATTGGTAGGAAGCTCAATTTGAGACATTTACATATTTGGGAGTGTCCTACAAAGATAAGAGTATTCAATCCACATGAAAAGAAATTGGATCCAAGAACTATTTTTTGATATTTTATTGGTTATCTAGAAAAGTCCAAGGGATATAGATTTTATTGCCCTAATCATAGTACGAGGATAGTAGAATCTGGTAATGCAAGATTCCTAGAAAATGTCAAAATTAGTGGGAGTGAAAAATCTCAAAGGATCAATTTCGATATTGAAGAGATTCAGATTAATTCTCTCGTATCTCTCCTATTCGAGAAATTATTGTTCCTCGAATCAATGAGAGAATTGATGAGGGTGAATAACAAAATAACATTGATGAACTCTCACATGATGTTAATGTCGTCGCTGATGATCTTGTAGAACAATCACAATTGGCAACTTTGAGAATGTCTCAAAAGAAGAGGAAACATGTCATTTCTGATTATTATGTGATAATCAAATTATGATATAGGAATAAAAAGAGATCCCTTGTCATTTTCATAAGCCATAGAAAGTAATGATTCTGAAAAGTCATATGATGCAATGAAAGAAGAGTTAAAATCAATGAACCAGAATGGTGTTTGGGAACTCATTGAATTGCCTAATAATTGTAAAAGAGTCAGTTGTAAATAGGTCTTTAAGATAAAACGTGACTCAATAGGTAATATCGAATGATATAAAGCTAGACTTATGGCCAAAGGTTTTTCTCAGAAAGAAGGCATCGACTACAACGAGACTTTTTCTCCGATTTCTAGAAAGGACTCGTTAAGAATCGTCATGTCACTAGTAGCTCATTATGATTTTGAATTACATCAGATGGATGTGAAAATAATATTTCTGAATGGGAATCTAGATGAGGAAATCTATATGTAATAACCTGAAGGATTCATAGAAAAGGAAAAAGAAAGTTGGGCTTTGATAGGACCCTAGCAGGGTAAGGTCCTACTCAACCATGTAGCAGCTAATAAAAACCCTATGAGAATGTAATAAACCCCATCTAGCCACCTCTATCCTATAAAGAAGAGAGGCTAGGGTTTATATTTGGGTCTTTGGGCTTCTTAGCCGTCGCCCCCTTGTTATTGGGCCGGCCCGCTAAGGTTGAGGGCAAATTGGGTAGTTCACTTATGAAGCAACCCCTAGGGCTAGGGTTTGGAGCTCTATATAAGCTTGTAGCCTCCACCTCTTTGGAATAAGAAAGATCAATCTATAATTGCAGCCACCAGGCTATTTGGAGGGTGGAACCCCTATAACGTTCCAAGGGTTGATCCCCCTCAAAGATCAATCTCTATAGAATTCCTCTCGGGTTCTATCATCTGGTATCAGAGCAACGATCTTGCTGCTTTTGCTGCCATCCCTGCTGCCCACCATTAGCCAAGCAATTCCCACAATTGCTCTTGACGTCGTCGTCTCCACCGTCATCTCTTGACGTAGATCAAATCAATCTACAGTCGCCACCTCTAATTGCATCAGAGATCCGGTATTTTTCTACCACCAATACCTTTCGCTGCTGCAATTTTTCATCTAAAATATCAAAAAGAAGTTTTTCTATCGATCCCTTACTGCGAATTCCTTGCATCGCAAAAGTTACCATCTTTGCGAACGAAGGATTGCTACAGAAAATTTCAGCCGTGTGTTGCTGCCTTTAACCGATCTAATTGTTATCCTTTTTGAACGAAATTTTTTGTGCACCTCATAGATCATCTTGGCTCCCATCCATGATTGATCTATTATGGAATTCATCACAAAAACAAATTCGTGTGTTGCTGCAATCTCTCATCGCAAACTGCTGAAATTTTTCGACGAGAATTCTGCTATCGCAACTTGCACCGATTTCTTTACTGCTTTGCTGCCAAAATTTCTTGATCCAATTTGTTATCCTTGTTGCTATCTAAACTAAGATTCTGCTGTCAAACCCCCTCCTCAAATCCCTGAGTTTTCACTAAAAATTTCATCGAGAAATCGCTATTTCTTCGACGATAATTCTGCTCTTACGAGGCAGCGCACATAGGCAGCAATTGCCACTGATTTTTATCAAATCTTTGCTGCGATCTACCACAGATCTAAAACCCTCTTCCCTAACCTTTATCCACTACCATCTCAGCCCAAAACTCCATCAAATCGCACCCCAAATAGCACCCAAAACAACCATAAAATAAGCCTAAACCGCAGCCTACATCCACCGATCCACAAACCCTTTCGGCCACCACTTCCCTCAAATAATTCATGCTTTTAACCTGGCAACAAAAGAGAGAACTTAATATTATAGATCTGGAGGCATATACTATGGTATCCGAGGAGGCGATAAATGCTAAATTCGAAGCCTTTGAGACGCGAATAGAGGATAAGATTCGGGCTCTCTTTGCCGAATTCAGTTTCGGTCGAACACCGAGCCCAAAGAAATCTCATCAAGGAGAGAGCTCTGACCGAAGAGATGACTCCCAAGAGAAGGGAGGCTCTATGACCGATCCCTACTATCCACGCATGAGGGTGGACTTCCCTAGATGGGAAGAAAGAGACCCGATTGGTTGGATCTCACGCGCGGAGCGATATTTTCGGTATCACAAAACCGCGGATGCATCTATGGTAGAAATTGCAGCTATACATCTTGAAGGGGATGCCATACAATGGTTTGATTAGTTTGAACACACTCATGGAGTCCTCTCATAGTGACAATTCAAAGAAGGACTGCTGATCCGCTTCGGACCAACCGATTACGAGAACATCGACGGACAACTAGCAAAGATCCGACAAACCTCCACCATCCAGGAGTATCAAACCAGGTTTGAAAGGTTATCTAATCAAACTCATGATTGGTCTAAAAAATAGTTATTAGGGACATTTATTGAGGGCTTGAAGCCGGAGATCCGGGGAGAAGTTAAAGCACGATAACCGTACACGCTTATGGCAGCCATCTCTTTCGCACGACTTCAGGAGGAGCGATTGAACCATGAAGCTCAGAGGACTAGGGTCATTCCCCAACCAGCAATATCAAATCCCTTAGCCCCCCCTACTATCAGTCGAGCTCCTGCACCAAAAAGGTTGACAAGAGAAGAGCTTTGAGACCAATCTGCCAAGGGGTTATGTTGGTATTGTGATGAGCCGTGGAGCCGCGAGCATCGCTGTAAAAAAGAGAGACTTCTTGTGATTGAACCAGTGGAAGAAGAGATCAGTGAATAGCCAGAAGAGAGTCTTGAACATAAGGATGAAGATGTAGAAGAAGAGCCACAATCAACCGACTTTATGGTACATGCGCTAGCCGGCTACTCAAATCCGCAAACGATGAAAGTTGGAGGCCTGCTTAAACAACAACCAATCACCATTCTCATCGATACAGGCAGTACTAATAATTTTCTAAATAGTAAGGTTGCTGCTCGGATGGCGCTCTATATCGAAGGTTGCAGCAAGTTCGACGTAAAGGTTGCCGATGGTCGAATCCTAAAATGCGACCAAAGATGCCCACAGGTGAAACTATTACTGCAGGGCCAAGAAATTGTTGCCAACTTCTTCCTCCTACCAATTGATGATTATGAGGCTATGCTAGGCATAGAATGGCTAACGATGCTAGGTGATGTCTCTTGAAACTTTTCCAAATTGATTATGAAATTCTATTGCAAAGGTAAACAGGTCACCCTACGTGGGAAGCACGGAAGCAACGTAACCACCATTTCAACCCAACGAATGGAGAAAGTTTTTCACAAGATAAATGGTGGCTTTCTTATGCATCTCAAGCAGCAACCAGAGGGGGAGGAATGGAAGAAGGATCCAAAAACCAGCAACATCATCAAAAAATTGGAGGAGGATCCAAGCGCAATAGCTCACTATACTTGGGATTCGAGGGATCTACGCTATAAAGGTCGTATTGTGCTTATACCAAACTCTCCTTGCATCAAAGTCATTCTGCACGAAATGCACTCCACACCTTTAGCAAGGCACTCCGGATTTCTAAGAACCTACAAAAGAGTGAAGCAAAACTTTTATTGGAAAGGGATGAAAAAATTATTTCTGAATACGTAGCACAATGTGATGTATGTCAACAAAGAAAAGGTGAAACAAAGAGCGAGTCCAGTGGAAACTACAACCACTACCCATACCAGACTCGGTGTGGACTGACATCTCCATGGACTTCATCGAAGGGCTGCCACCTTCCAAAGGTAAAAGCACAATCCTTGTGGTGGTTGATCGACTTACGAAATATGCTCATTTTTGTGCTGTGCGAAATCCCTATATTGTTGTTAGTATTGCTCAGATTTTCATAGAAAATATTGTCAAACTACATGGGATGCCAAGGTCCATCATAAGTGATCATGACAGGGTCTTCACTAGTAAATTTTGGACCAAATTATTTCAGTTACAGGGCACCAAACTCAAGATGAGCACTGCATATCATCCACAAACTGACGGCCAAACAGAAGTGGTGAACAAATATTTAGAGACATACATTCGGTGTTTTGCTAGTGATCGACCAAAAGAGTGGACGAAATGGCTCCCTTGGGCCGAATGGTGGTACAATACTACATATCATTCATCTATAAAATGTACCTTATATGAAGCATTATATGGTCGGCCGGCCCCTGTGATTCCAAAGTATATAATTGGCTCGGCTAAGGTAGATCAGGTCAACCAAGATTTAATTGATAGGGACAAACTCCTACAACTGCTAAAGGATAATCTCTCTACCGCTCAAGCTAGAATGAAGCAGCAAGCCGACACATGAAGAAGTGAAAGAGAATTTTTAGTAGGAGACTGGGTTTATCTTCGCCTACAACCATACAAGCAACTATCCACAACACACGAGCCTCCATGAAGCTATCTCCACATTTTTATGGGCCCTATCGGATCATAGAGCGTATTGAGTGTGGCGCATGCACTTAAATTACCCGAAGATGCCAAAATTCACCCTGTCTTCCACGTGTCATGCTTGAAGCCCAAGTTGGGAGAACACGAGACACCCCAGATCCAACTGCCCAACACCACTGATGATGGAAATATTCAAGCCCAACCACAAGCCATCCTCGACCGCAGAGTCGTGATGCGTCGTCGACGCCCCTCATCAAGTACTAGTACATTGGACTAATTTACCACTCAAGATGCCACATGGGAATCATATGAGGAGTGAAGTCCTGTTCCTCGAGTTCATGGAACCCCAGCCTTGAGGACAAGGCTGATTTGAAGAGGACGGGCTTGATAGGACCCTAGCAGGGTAAGGTCCTACTCAACCATGTAGCAGCTAATAAAAACCCTGTGAGAATGTAATAAACCCCACCTAGCCACCTCTATCCTATAAAGAAGAGAGGCTAGGGTTTATATTTGGGTCTTTGGGCTTCTTAGCCGTCGCCCCCTTGTTACTGGGCCGGCCCGCTAAGGTTGAGGGCAAATTAGGTAGTTCACTTATGAAGCAACCCTTAGGGCTAGGGTTTGGAGCTCTATATAAGCTTGTAGCCTCCACCTCTTTGGAATAAGAAAGATCAATCTACAATTGCAGCCACCAGGCTACTTGGAGGGTGGAACCCCTATAGCGTTCCAAGGGTTGATCCCCCTCAAAGATCAATCTCTATAGAATTCCTCTGGGGTTCTATCAGGCTTTAAACTTAAGAAATTCATTTACGGTCTTAAACAAGCTTCCAGACAATGGTATATAAAATTTCATGATACAATTATTTCCTTCAAATTTAAGGAGAACACTGTTGATCAATGCATATATCTGAAGATAAGTGGGAGCAAGTTTATTATATTGGTCTTATATGTGGATGATATTTTACTTGTCAGTAGTAATCTTGGTTTATTGCACAAAACCAAGATATTTCTCAACAAGAACTTTAAGATGGTTGATATGAATGAGGTAGCCTATGTTGTTGGTATTGAGATATTCAGAGATAGATCTCAAGGATTATTAGGATTGTCTCAGAAAGGATATATTAATCGTATCTTGGAGATATTTAATATGCAGCTTTGCTCAGCCAATGATATACCTATTACTAGAAGTGAAAAATTTTAGCCAAAACTAGTGCCCAAAAAATGACTTAGAAAGGAATCAAATGAAAAAAATTCCTTATGGGTGCGCAATTAGAAGTCTATTATATGCTCAAACTTATACAAGACTAGATATTAGTTTTACAATTACAATGTTGGGTAGATATCAGAGCAACCCAAGAATGGAACATTGGAAAGCTGTAAAGAAAGTAATGAGATATCTGTAGGGGACAAAAGATTATATACTCACGTATAAGAGATCAGATCAGCTTGAAGTAACAGGATATTCATATGTTGATTTTGTAAATTGCCTCGACAGTAGGAAGTCCACTTCAGGATTTATATTCATGTTAGCCGATAGGGCAATTTCTTAGAAAAGTATAAAACAATCACTTATTGCATCATCTACAATGAAAGCTGAATTTGTGGCATTCTTCGAGGCCACAAATCAAGTTTTATGGCTGTGAAATTTCATCTCAAGACTTGGTGTGGTCGACTCAATTGTCAAGTCATTGAAGATATTTTATAATAATACCGCAGCAGTTTTCTTCTCTAAGAATGGCAAGTACTCTAGTGGTTCCAAACATATCGAGATAAAGTACTTTATGGTTAGAGAAAGAGTCTAGAAATAATAAGTGTCAATTGAAAACCTGAGCACCATTATGATAATTGCTGATCTATTTACTACAGCTTTACAGTGCAAAATATTTAAAGAACATATTCTTAGAATGAGGCTTGTGAGCAAGCCATGAAAGATATGGTGATGCACGCTTAAGTGGATACTATTATTGATATTTTTTTCTTACATAATTAAAGTTATTTGTTTCTGTTATCCTATTTACATTTATGTTTATGCATATTATAGTTGCATATAATAACAGGATTGTCTTAATAAGATAAATTACAAGGATCATTATGGACTATATTAGGAAAGACTAACAATATTGTAGTACATAGAAGGGAATATGACATTGATGATATACAACCGTTATGACTCGCATTAATGGTTGGACTTAATATAGTACTATTATGTTTATTGGACTTATTGGCTTATTTTAAAAAAAATTCATGGTTATGTATAAAATGATTTTCAAAATTTTCAAGATCCAATTAGGTAAAACTGTTAGGGATCGAACGGCACTAAGAGAGGGGGGGGTTAATTAGTGCAGCGGTAAAGAACGATAGATTTTTTAGCGATTAACACAAGTTTGGAAACTTCGTACGAATGAATGCAACGTTTCGTTTGAACCCGGAAAGATTACGTTTTAACTTTAAAGCATATGTAAGGAGATGAAGATGAAGTTGAGTAAATAAGGCAGCAAATGAAAATGGTTTGCAGCAAAGTAAGTTGTGAGAAAGTAAATGCAAACCGATTTATAGTGGTTCGGTCATCCGACCTACATCCACTTCTGAAGCCTTCTCCGATGAGGCTCCCAACTTCCACTAGCAAATCCTTTTGTAGGGGAAGTACCAAATACCCCTCTTACAACCCTTTTACAAGAAGTTCACACTCTTACAAGTTTTTACAAAGAGAAGAAAATGAGGTGAATACTTAAGCAAATGAAGAACAAGACTTTCCCAAGACTTATTTTTAAAATCTAACTCTTCAAGGGTCCACTCTCAGATGAGAAAAGGGAGGTATTTATAGATCCAAAATGGATTCAAATTTGGGCTCCAAATTTAAAATCAAATTGGAGTTCCCGGTGCTGGGGCGGTGCTACCGCTTGTCAATCTAGCAGATCGACACAAATAGGGGCGGCGATTATCGCTTCAACCAGCGGTGCTACCGCTGCTCGCTGGCTTTGGCTGGCGGTGCCACCGCCAAAGACGTTGTCGTTGTTATTCGGGCGATGCCACAGCCCAGCACACATGCTGCTGGGCGGTGTTACCGCCCAGCACACACCAACTTCCTGGTTTGGGCCGAAAACTCGGCCCAAACCGGTCCCAAACAAGGCCCAATGGGCCCATACTTAGGTGAAAGGATTAACACCTAATCCTAACCCAAATTAATGTGCTAACTACGAAATTAAAGACATTCCTAAGCTATTACAAAGTCCGCAAGTCAAGTCTTCTTCCGATGAGCTTCCGGCAAACTTCCGACGGTCTTCCGACGATCCCTCGGAAACCATCCTGCGGACTCCCGGCAAGCTCTCGGACTCCACGATGATTTTGGCGAGTTCCCCCGAGCTTCTTTGGCAACTCTGATCTTTCTTAGCAAGCTCCGCGAACTTTCGACGAACTTTCGAAAACCCTTCGGCAAGCTCCCTACTGTTTTCGCTTGCCCGACAAAGACTCCCAACGAATCTTCGGACTTCCATCGAACACTCGAACTCCCAATGATCCATCGCACTTGACTTCGGCCCTTTGTTTCACTTTACGTTTTCATCCTTATCATAGTTACTCCTGCACACAAACAACAAACACTCTACTTCGATCTAGACAGTTATTACAACGCAAATTGATATTCAGTTGCCCGGCAAGTCATTGGTCGGCGCTTCGTCTGATCCTTCGGCACATCGTCCTCTCTTGCGGTCCATTGCCCAATCGGCGATTGACCTCCGCAACCCCGATATCTTTGGTGCAACACGCTTTTCTTGGCCCGATACCCGACGTACGAAGCCTCCTGCCGATAGTCGACCGAACCTCCGGCTCAACATCCAATATCCTAACGTGATCACCTCCGGCGCAACTTCAATTCCTCCAGTGTCAACTGTCTAATCCTAATCGATAGTAGACCTGCTTAACTCAACACGCAGTTAAACAACAAAACACACTCAATTAGTTTCATCATCAAAATCTGAGATTCAACAATCTCCCCCTTTTTGATGATGACAACTAATTGATGACTAATGGAGTTAACCTTAACTCCCCGGAGTTTAACACAAACTCCCCCTATCTATATGCCATTAATAGAAACCTTGGATTATCCCAAATCCAAGCAACATTCATCACAATGTTAAGAGAAAACAACAAACCATCATGCAAATATATAAAATATTTAAGTATCATTACATTGCATGAAGTCATCAATCTACTTCTCCCCCTATATCATCAACAAAAAGGAGAAGTAGCATCATAGCTATTTTAAAAGATATGCAAATTTTTACAACACACTATCTATTTATCATATCATACAACATTTTGCAATACAACACCAAATAATATCATTCAATCATAGCAAGTTTCAAGGATGGGCAATGATGGTAATTTTCACTTGCTTCTTGAGATGTGCAAGTTTGCACCTTGTTTCTTACGATAGCAATATTTGTATCCTTTGATATAACAATTCTTAGCTTCTCATGAAGTTGCAAAATAGGAATCAAGATGGTAAATTTTTGCAATGTTCGAGCTAAAAACTTTCTCCCCCTTTGTTAGCATCAAAAAGAAAGAGAGGATCAAATACTTCAAATAATCTTGCATGAGATTCAACAATAATTTGTAACAAAAATGCAAGCAATTTTGAAGAAGTGAAATTGAGCAAGATTTTTGCCTCTCTTGAGATAGCAACTTTTTGCTTCTCAATATTCAAGCTAGCAAAATTTTCTCTTTTGATGCACAAGCTAGCAATTTTCTTCCTCTTGAATGAGCTAGCAAATTAATCATGTAAGCTAGCAATAAATCTTCTCCCCCTTTGATTTTGTCAAAAAGAAGGGAAGAATACAATTCTTTTCCCTTTACATGAATGCTTCTATCATGAAAAAATAACAAATTTCCATCATGAATTTTTAACATATCAAGTCATGAATTCAAGGAATTCATAAACAAATCATGGTATGAGGGAAATTTATAAAATGCAAACAAGCAATAATGATAAGCTAGCATACTTTGCGATACGCAAACTAGCTTCCTTTCAATTTTTCTCTTTTGTAACTAAGTTTCCTTTTTGCAAGCCATCAACTTTTTGTTTGCAATGAGCTAGTAATTTTTATAAAATTTATAACATTTTAAAACTGTAAACTCACGAGTTAAAAAATAATGTAACTTTGCAATTTCTTTCTTCTCATTTTGAGAAGTGTAAGTTTTGCCTTTTGCAAGTTCTAGCTAGCTATGTTTGCCACTTTCACTTGTGATACATAAGCTAGCAAGCTAACTCCCCCTTTGTCACTATCGAAAAGATGGGATAAATAATATTTCAATGAAATAATTTTGCATCAATCAATATTTCAATTTTTTTTTATGCATACAAAACATAGATGCAAAGAATTCATGAAAGATATCAATATGAAATATCAATAAGGATCAACACCAAAAGACATCATTCATGATTCATCATAAAGCAAATTTCATTTATGTCAAATATTCAATTTACCACACAAGGCAAAGAAATCTTGTCATTTCTATATCATGAAATATATGACATCAAGGCTCATGATTCATTTGAAAAGATATAGCACAAAGAGTAACTTGATTCATGCATGAGAATTCCAAGTATCAAATATCAAAATATCAAGACTTGGATTGTGATAAAGCTCATTCAAGTTCGAATCATCAAAATCATTAATATAGTTTGTGAGATTCACAAATGACATAAACTTGAATTGTTTTCCTCTTTGGTAAATGATAAAAAGAAGTAATCATAGAGGAGAATATTTTGATTCCCAAAAATATCTCAAGTCAAGAATTCAAGGTCATGATTTCAAGAGATCAAGAGAGGAGTCATAAAATTATTCAAACTCATTTTGTCAATTCGAAACTCCTAATCAAATTATCATTTTTAACATTCATAACATGAATAAAGTCATTATCGTATCATCAAAATCTCATTCATAAGTCAAGTGATTTACAAAATATCATAAATGAATTTATCACTTGTCTTTTATTTGAAAAATCGAAAGATTTCAAGAAACATGCATTTCCATTGTATGATTTATTTCATATGAGCATGTCTTTGTTTTTTGATGTCAAATAAAATAGAAATATCAACATTCAACATTGAAAGACAAACTTCATCATAAAATTCATCAAGATAAAAATATAACACATTATGAGATTCAATTTATCATGATAATATGTTTCATTTTGTTTCAAACAAGTGTGCTCATGTTTCAAATGATGATTATCAAATTTAAGATCAAAACATGAGTTTGTCATCAAAATATGATATCACAAAGTCATTAAGCATAATAACAAACTTTTAATATTTTCATTTCAATGATGATTTCATAATGTATGTTCAAATATTTATATAGAACCCATCATTGTATAAATTCAAAATACAAGTTTGTCATTAAACCCATCAAGATCAAATGCATCAAATATCATGATAGTGTATTTTCTCATCTTTATGAGTTTCAATTTAAGTGATTTGATTTTTCATAAGAATGTTCAAAATTTTCATATGAAAATGTCATGCATCATATTCAAAAATGAAAATATCATCAAGATCATTTTAATTCTTTCTTACATTAGTTATAACAAGATGATCGATGCTCAAATTTTTGGTAAAATCATGCATTATTTTATAAATCTGGAAAATAATTTTCGTCATGAAACCCATTAAGTTCAAATATAACACAAGGTAACATCAAAGCCACATTTCTTTCATTTTGAAAATTTGTGAGTTGGGTCTTTATAATTGATTTCATGAAGACATATATCAATAAAAATTTCATCATAAAAAGGGTTAAAAACCATTAAGCCAAGATGAAAGTTTTCAAATTATAATCAAGATACATACATCTATCATCAAAAGATTTTCAAAAAATTCATACATAGATATGTATCATGTTTAAGATTGAAAACCGATATGGAAAGTATACATGAAATTTTATCATCTCAAAATGTCATCTTAATTTGACATGAAAACAATTAGACCAAAAAATACGTTAATCCACAACATAGAGTCAAATCAACATTACTTTAAAAACTAATGCATGTTACAAAATCATCAAGCATCATGTTTATAAACGAAAAGTAATATAAAACATCAAGATACACATGCATGGATTAATCCTAAGCATTATCACAAATCATGCATCATTCATATTTTTAATTTTCAAAAAATTACTAGAAAGGAAAAAGCATAAAAAAAATCCTACCAACTATTTCAAGCAACTCATGAAAGGATCATGTGATTTCAAAGTAAGGTAAGAACAACTTGGGTGAGTTTCTTACCTCATTGTCGAAAACCGTCAAAGCCCATTTCGCCTCTTCTTTACTTGATTCTTCTTTGCAAGTCTTCTTCTTCTTCTTTGGCCTCTTTCTCCATTCAAGTTCATTTGTACTTTTTAATTTTTGTTTAATGAACTTGTTAACATTCATTGTTATGTGTTCAATGTCCTCATTGTCCTCATCACTTGAGTCATCACTCAAGTGGCATTCATTTGTCCGATGTTTCAAATCCTTCTTGTTCTTTAGAAGGTGGTTCATATGTTCATCATGTTCCAAATATTCGAAGAAACTCATTTCATATGTCATCAGTGAACCGATTAGTTCTTCCAATGAAAAATCATTTAAATTTTTAGTCTCTTGTATTGCGGTTACTTTTGGATCCCAACTCTTTGGGAGGGATCTTAAAATCTTGTTAGTGAGTTCAAAGTTCGAAAAACATTTACCAAGACTTTTCAAGCTATTGACGACATCCGTGAAGTGGGTGTACATATCGTCGATAGTTTCGCTTGGTGTCATTCGGAAGAGCTCAAAATCATGCAATAAGAGGTTTACTTTCGAGTCTTTAACTCTACTAGTTCCCTCGTGCGTGATTTCAAGTGTTCGCCAAATATCAAAAGCCGTTTCGCACATTGAAATCCGATTGAACTCGTTCTTATCTAAAGCGCAAAATAAAGCATTCATAGCCTTTGCGTTTAAAGAAAAAGACCTTTTCTCTAAATCCGACCATTCATTCGTCGGTTTAGAAGAAGGTTGAAAGCCATTTTCGATGATGTTCCACAAATCCAAATCCATTGAAAGCATGAAAACTCTCATTCGAGTTTTCCAATATGTGTAGTCCAATCCGTTAAAGAACGATAGACGAAAAATCGAAAAGCCCTCTTGAAAACCATTTAGAGCCATTTCTCACGGGTGTAAATCCGAAAGAGAAAGAACGTGGCTCTGATACCAATTGTTAGGGATCGAACGGCACTAAGAGGGGGGGCATGAATTAGTGCAGCAGTAAAGAATGATAGATTTTTCAGTGATTAACACAAGTTCGAAAAGTTCGTATGAATGAATGCAACATTTCGTTTGAACCCGGAAAGATTGTGTTTTAACTTTAAAGCATATGTAAGGAGATGAAGATGAAGTTGAGTAAATAAGGCAGCAAATGAAAATGGTTTGCAGCAAAGTAAGTTACGAGAAAGTAAATGCAAACCGATTTATAGTGGTTCGGTCATCCGACCTACATCCACTTCTAAAGCCTTCTCCGATGAGGCTTCCAACTTCCACTAGCAAATCTTTTTGTAGGGGAAGGACCAAATACCCCTCTTACAACCCTTTTACAAGAGGTTCACACTCTTACAAGTTTTCACAAAGAGAAGAAAATGAGGTGAACACTTAAGCAAATGAAGAACAAGACTTTCCCAAGACTTATTTTCAAAATCTAACTCTCCAAGGGTCCACTCTCAGCTGAGAAAAGGAGGGTATTTATAGATCCAAAATGGATTCAAATTTGGGCTCCAAATTTTATTCAAATTGAGTTCAGTCTTTCAGGCGGTGCTACCGCTGTCGAGGCGGTGGTACCACTGCCGGGCCTGGCAGATGACACAGCAGGGGCGGTACTACCGCCCTAGTTGACATAATAGGGGCGCGTGAAGAATCAGCTTCATGCCAAGCGGTAGCACCGCTGCTTAGCTATCGCTGGGTGCCACCGCCAAAGAAGATGCACCGCCAAAGACGTTGGTGTTGTCGGGCGATGCCACCGCCCAGCACACATGCTGGGCGATGCCACCGCCCAGCACACACCAACTTCCTGGTTTGGGCCGAAAACTCGACCCAAACCGGTCCCAAACAAGGCCCAATGGGCCCATACTTGGGTTAAAGGATTAACACCTAATCCTAACCTAAATTAATGTGCTAACTATGAAATTAAAGACATTCCTAAGCTATTACAAAGTCCGCAAGTCAAGTCTTCTTCCGGCGAGCTTTCGGCGAACTTCCGACGGTCTTCCGATGATCCCTCGGAAACCATCCTGCGGACTCCCGGCAAGCTCTCGGACTCCACGATGATTTTGGCGAGTTCCCCTGAGCTTCTTTGGCAAGCTCCGATCTTTCTTGGCAAGCTCTACGAACTTCCGACGAACTTCCGAAAACCCTTCAGCAAGCTCCCTACTCGTTCTCGACCGGTTCCGACAGCACTCCCAACGAATCTTTGGACTTCCATCGAACACTCGAACTCCCAATGATCCATCGCACTTGACTTCGGCCCTTTGTTTCGCTTTACGTCTTCATCCTTATCATAGTTACTCTTGCACACAAACAACAAACACTCTACTTCGATCTAGACAGTTATTACAACGCGAATTGACATTCAGTTGCCCAGCACGTCATTGGTCGGCGCTTCGTCCGATCCTTCGGCACATCGTCCTCTCTTGCGGTTCGTTGCCCAATCGACGATTGACCTCCGCAACCCCGATATCCTTAGCACAACATGCTCTTCTTGGCCCGATATCCGACGTACGAAGCCTCCTGCCGATAGTCGACCGAACCTCCAGCTCAACATCCAATATCCTAACGTGATCACCTCCGGCACAACTTCAATTCCTCCAGCGTCAATTGTCTAATCCTGATCGATAGTAGACCTGCGTAACTCAACACGCAATTAAACAACAAAACACACTCAATTAGTTTCATCATTAAAATCCGAGATTCAACAAAAACTGTTTTCAAATAAATTTTATTTTATTTATTTTGATTTTGAATATCTTTTATATCTTATTAATTAATGGGCTAAGTGAGAGAATGTTAGATAATGTGACCCTTTAAAATTGGATAAGATATATGATAGAACTAATTGGATTCTGATGATAGTATTGGTCAATAGAAAAGAAGTCCATATTATAGTAGGATTCCTCAGGGGATGCCTTCGATGGAAGGAACTCCTTTGATAACTTATTCTAGACCCTTTGCTCTCGCTTATAAATAAACAAGACCTCTAGGAATCTATATAGAGACATAGATGTATCTAAAAGTTACATAAAAGAAAAGCATCTCACAGGCATGAGTTGAGAGATTACAGTTTCTCTCTCAACCTCCCTAAGCCATCAATCTAAGTGGTCCTGTGAAAGGATAGGAAGAGAGGAGAAGGAGTCTAGTTCCTCTTGCTGATTGACAACGGCATTGGATCTAAAGAAGGTACTCGGATCATATAGAGACCTCTTCCTTTCTTTTTAGATGACATCAAAAGGTACACTTCGTAAAATCAATCTATTGTTATTTGATTTCAATCCTAGCATAAAAGTTTTTTCACATTACAAAAAGCATGATTATAGTTTTTATGCTTACAACAACCACTGCCCTGTGTGGCAGTTGCTTACGCAGGGCACAATCATCTTGTGTGATCATTGTCTGTGCAATGCGTGATCACCATCTCATGCGATCGCTACATGAGGCACCATAGCATCGTCTGTAGCCACTGCATGAGACACCGCAATGTCATCTGCAACTAGTGTGCAAGGCGCGATCACCACCACCATGTATAGCCACTGCTTGGATGCGGCCTCCAATGTCTAATTAACACCGACTGTGACCAACAAATGTTGGTGCCACCCTTGCACGTAGTGGCAGTGCTATTTTAACCGAACATGACAACAATGCTATTGTAACTACATATAGTGATGGTGCTATTATAGTCGTCGTAATCATCACAAGCAGTGGCACTACGACAGCCGTTGCATGCAGCAGTGCTACACAACCGTTGCTTGCCACTGGTCCAATGACCACTAGAGGTTATCGCCCTCAATAATACTATCACCAATAGTAAGTTATCAATATTGATCTTTCGATCAAACATAAGGAACGTTATATCGCTCACAAGCAAATGATAAGTTAAACTAATTGAAAAATAGATCGACAATATCGATAAATTATTATGCATTATAAATAAAAATTGATTAATATATTTTTGTGAACAAAATGTGTTAACAAAGATATCTAAGCTCTAATACAAATTGTAAGCATAAAAATTATAAAATGATATTATATTGTGAAAAATTTTAATACCAAAATTTGAAATCAAATAACAATAGATCTCTAAATCTATGATGTGTACATTTCGATCCTACTTAGAAAGCTTTTGTCTAATCAGTAAGTATATCATTGTCAGATTTGAGATTTGTAATAATGTCAATCTGTAAGGAAAATTAGATTCGACTTCTTTTTTCTTTTTATCCTTTTTAGGACTATTGTGATCGACTGATTTAAGGACAATGAAGAGATGAGGAAAGATATATAATCTCTCATTGATTATTCACGTAACTAAATAGAGACGAGAAAAAATCTATAATCTCTCAATCATGTTATGTATCCTTGCATCCTTTTAATTGTATATTTACTTATTATATATATTATCGCCTAAGTAATTAGAAGAATCTCTCTTATCGAACTCATCTATTAAGGAATACTATTAGAATTATTATTTTTTGATTAATTGATAATATAATATAATATAATAAATGAGATTGTTAGATTATGTGATCTTATTTAATTAGGTAAGATATATTAAGAATATGATTGGATTTAGATTATGGTTAGTGGCTAATAGAAAGTAAGTTCAATTAAAGTTGGATTCCTTAGAGGATGCCCTTGATGGGAGGAACTCTTCTAATAACTTATCCTACACTCTCTGTTCTCGCTTATAAATAGACAGGACCTCTAGGGATGTGACTCACATAAGAATATGAGAAGAAAAAATAATAGAGTACAGTTGAGAGATTATAGTTTCTCTCTCAATCTCCCTAATCATCAATCTATGTTGTCCTGTGAAAGAATAGGAAGAGAAGAGAAGGTGAGTTTAGTTTTTCTAATAGATTGATATTTTATATCTTACGACGATGATGTACTTGTAGATCAGATAAAGTTTTTTTCTCTCAACAGCAATGAAAGGTATGCATTGTAATATTGTTTAGATCAGTTGCTATTTGATTTCAATTTTGACATTAAAATTTTTTTATTATAGATAATATAATTATAGATTTTATACTAAGATCATATAATATAATATAATATAATATAATATAATTTAATTTAATTTAATTAGGATTGTGTGAGCACAACCTTCGGTGAGACAGAATTTGCAGGCTTAGCTTTCTTGCTACATGGGATGGGCAGGTGAAATCATTATAGTCCTCTTGTTCCAAGACTTTAGACCGGAAGAACGATTCCTAGGAATCGATTTCGTTACTTCCTTTCAGCTGACGAAATAGTATGTAAGGAGCTGTTCTTGTTTTGATTTTGTGATACCTGCAGACAATGTCGCAGTTATTACATATGGCTGATATAATTATTGATACCTGTGCATATAAAATAATGGTAAGTTCATGCACGTTAAAGTTGAACAGCTAAAATACTACAGATCAAATTGATGATACAAAAAATTTTAAAACACGTCTGGTACTTTTGACCAGCAAACCACTACTAGTATTGTGTTTACGGAGTTATTATAATATTCATACGAGTTATAAGAGTTTCATTTTTCATCGGGAGTATAGTGGGCAGTAGAGATTCTCTTCTCTCCTGTTCCGGATACACAACACAAGAACTCCACACTCCACTCTTGCATAAGTAATGAGATTTTGATTGGACAACCATAAGTCACAAAGTTTAGATAGATAGGAAAGAATCTAATACAATGATCAAAATGCCCCTCGAATTGGCAACTGTTGGAGGAAGGGCATAATTATCATTTGGTCCTCCCTCCAACAATCGTCGGGCTCAATATTGGGTCAGTCCAACGGTCGATTGAAGATCAATTTTGATTATTCATATTTTTTTATTTTTTTTATTCAAATTGAAATCGAAACTAATTGATTTGCCCCTATTCTGATTCAGTTTGAGACTATTGAATTGCCAACTCGGTTTGAACCGAACCGATATGATTTCGGTTTGAATCAAACGATGGACAAGGACTCGAGAAGCCAAACCCTTTCCCTTGAGTATTGCTCTATTAAAAACGCAATAAAGATAATTCTCTTTTTTTTCTTTTTTTTCTTTTTTACTTAACTTGTTTAAGGAAATGGGAAGATAAGTCCTGCAGCAATCAGAGAAACCTCGGCCCAATTTGCATTCTTCCTCCTTTTTTTGGCGAGTATTATTAGTAGATGTTCTTGCCATCCTTTCATAAAACTCACTCTTGATCGACAGTTGTAGAAGGATGATGCAACGATGATACATGAATCAGTTGATCAACAAAATTTTCGTCAGCATCTCTCTCATGAAACCCTGCCTTGTAGGTTTTCAGGCCATTTTTGCCTCGTGCTATGTAAAGGCATAATTGCATAGAAAACCATCAAGCTGAGACAAATTTAATTGGTCAAAAGTTCAAAAAAATAAAAGAGATTTATGCTGCTTCGAAGAAGATACTTAATTCGCGTCCGAGTATATCTCCAACAAATACAAACTTAATTTTTGGTATCCATAATCATACAAATGTATGAATATATTTTATGATTCTGTTGCCTTCATTGTTCATCCCTTCTTATGTGCGACTGCGAGTAAAAAGCATCTCATCTTTGAGAATACTCTCTGAAGCATGAAGGCTTCATAAAGAGAAGAGGGAAACTGGGTGAAAGCTTCTTCATCCCTACTCTCTCTCCATGTTCAGGGAGATGCTTCGGCCGGTGAGCACAGAACATGTATGGTTTCATTACATTGCAAATCATTTTCTCCATTTCTTCACTTCATGACCTTCACGAAAAGTAAAGTCATGAAGTGAATCGGCATTTAGTTGAAGCAATCCTGTGGCCAACAAAACTATACGTACAAAGACGATGACAACATTTGCGGTAATGGAAATGGCAACATTACAAGCAAGACAGATCAGAGCTTTGGTGCAAACACCCTTGCAAGACTCACTAACGCCTCCATCTCAGCCCTCGGATGCTCTAAAGAGGGTGAGCAAAGAGAGGAAAAGGTTGATGATATCAAGATACAGTGCCACGGCCGCCCAGATGTATTCATCGTAGGAGTAGCGTTTAATCAGGTTATCGGTATCGTAGATTATGTATCCGCAGAATATGACGGCAGCTAGTGCTCCATAAATCATAGCAGAGATCCTTCCCATGGGAAAAAACACCTGAAGACACCATGTAATCACAAGACTTCAAAAAAAGAGTCTCATAGAATGCTCACTTTCCATGGTCACATATGCAATGGCGGCCAACGGTACCTGGATGAGAGCAAACAACATCAGTATCATGACGGCAGAGAACAGGAAAGGGCCGAGGAAGCTGAAGTCATGGCCTTTGGAAGCAGCCCAGAAGGTGTAGAGCGTGAGGCTCACCACAACGACTGCCGTGAGGATTACTGATTCGAGAATCACCTTCCCTGCGCAGCGAATTCGAAACCAAGTCTAATCTCTTCAGTGTGCCATCAGCAAAAAATGACTTTTTTTTTCCTTCCCCCCTTTAAATGAAGCAGGATTTCCAATAAGAATAAAGGAAAGGAAGGGCGGGGTGCGGAGTGAGACTACCGCTGGTGAAGGCACACGTCAATCCAACTGCGAAGCTGATGGATACCGTGAAAACGCCGAGGAGAAGGAAGTTTAAGGGGTGCTGCTGGTAATAGTAGTACAGGGGACACAACACTGCCACAATTTGAAGCATATCCCGCAATTTCGAGGCGATTATTACATGTTTTTGGCAAGTAAAATTAACAAAATTAATGAGAAATAGAAGGTGGGTGGTAAGAGGGGAACTTACCGATGAAGGGAAGGATGATGAGGAATATGTAGAGGCCGAGGCCGGCGCCGGAGGAGACGAAGAATGGGGAGACGGTGGGAACGGAGACGACGACGGCGGCCACGGCGACGGTGAGCAGCATCTGAACGGCCAGGATGGTGTAGATCTTGCGGATGAAGGCCCACCGCAGCTGCGGCGGCTCCAACATCATGGGATACAGCGGCGGCGCGCCCGCCGCCTCCAGGTCCCTACCCTTCCAGTACCCCGGTCGCGCCCACATTCTCTCCCGCGCCCACCAAGCGACGACGAAGCGATCGAGTTGTTCTCCGAGGGATAGCGCGAGCGCTTCTTTTCTTCGCGGCCGGGCTTAATAAGAGTCGGGGACGGGTGCGGGCGAGAGAAGGGAGGAATGTTAGAGGCGAGTGTCGACGACACGTGGCGACTTCGGAGAAGCATTTTAAGTAAAAGTTGCAGAGAGTGGAATGTTCAAACGAGTTACTTCTAGCAGCAGCGTGACGCTTCGTGATTCGTGCGGATGGAGAGGACGGCGGGTGATGGGCAGAGCGGCGTTCGTTTCGACAGAATGTATATTGTTACGGTAGCGTAGGAATATACTTTGGCACGGTCACAAAGAGATGTATCATGAAATTGATAGAAAGCAATCATATTCTATCGGGCTCTCGGATGGTTTTATCATTAGCCATATGCAAAGGCAAACCACTTCGTAGACTATCGGATGAGACTTTCGCTCGTACATCATGTAGGCTCCTAGTTTATTAAGTAGGCAACATGGTTAGATAAGTAAACGAGTGCAATCGTAATTCAGTGGCTCTCCAATACGATGAATTTATGGTTGAAAGATATGCATAACTATCTTCAATATATAACCACATCTTTGTGTCTCATGATCATTACCATGTTATAAAAGATTCATTGATACATCACATTTGAATATTATGATCAACTCTTAATTGATTTTGTTTTCAATTAAATTTTTTGATTAGTATCATGCTTTGAAACAATGAATGTCTATAATCATTTGATGTCAAACTTAAAATGTGTATCATCATGAATGGTTATCATGCTTTGGCATCATATTGATAAATTTTGATATCATGATAAATACTTGATATCGTGTTTGAAATAAAGAATCATGATCATGTTTAGTATCATGCTTCTAGTATCATTTTATGTATATTGATAAGTTGAAATACATATAACTTATCGATTAGAGCTTGAATTCAAAGGTTTTGAATTCAAGTGTATCTTTTCTTAAGTATGAGATATAGATAGGGGGAGTTAATGTTAACTCTATCATCAATTAGTTATCATCATCAAAAAGTAGAAGATTGTTGAATCTTCGATTTTGATGATGAAATCAATTAATAAATTATTGATCTAATCTGTATGTTGAGAAAAGTGTACACGAATAACTACGATAGCGAACAAGGCATAAAGCATACGTAGTGCCGAAGTCAAAAATTGAACAATTCGTCAGGAGTCCGAGAGTTCGTTAGGAGTCCGAGAGTTCATCAAGAGTATTGTCAGAATTTGCTAAGAGTTCATCGGGAGTTTGCCAAAATGTATGTCGGAAATTCACTAGAGCTCGTCGAAATGATTAGAGCTCGCTAAAAAAGCTCGTCGGAACTCGATAAGAAGATCGTCGAGAGTTCAAGAGCTTGCTAGGAGTCCGTTGAGAGATCATTAAGAGTTCGTTGAAAGTCTGCCGGAAGCTCGCCGAAAGAAATTTTAACTTGTCAGACTTACTTGCTTAAGTAGATGTCTTAATTATCGTAGTTAGAATATAATTAGAGTTAGGTTTGGGAGGTAATCTCACTAACTCAGTTAAGGGGCCAATTGGGCCCGAATCCAAACCGTTTTGAGCTAGATTATTAGCCCAAACAGTGTTGATGAACCTTGTCTGGCGGTGGCACCACCATAACTAGGCGATGGAACCACCTAGGGCTTAGTCTCCCAGGTGTCTGGGTGGTGATACTACCCAGTTTCAGTAGCAAAGACTTTGTCTGGTGGTAGTACCACCAGACTGGGCAGTGGTACCACATAGTATTAGAGTCCACATGCGGTGGTACCGCCAATACCCTGTAAATTCGGTATAAGATATTTTTTTGTTCTATTTTTTAAACCAATTAAGGCCTATAAATATCCAACACTTCTTTACTTGTTGAATACAGAGAAGTAAACAAAAGAACTGAGATTATAGTGAAATCAATGTATGTAAACTTTGAGAGTTCACCTCCATCAATTCTAAGTGTTATAAACATATATAAGGAGAGTAAGCAACTTGTAAAGAGTTCTACAAAGGGGTAATTGATCTTTACCCTTCAAGAAAGATCAATAGTGGAAGCCAGTGATCTCATCAGAGGAGGTATCAAGAGTGGACATAGGTCGGATGATCGAATCACTATAAATTGGTATGTTCTTTCCTTGCTATGCACTTCTCTTCCTTACTGCTTAGCTGCATTCTATTTTTGTACAACTACAACTACTCAGCTTCTTCTCTACTCACTTATAAAAGTGTTCAAAGTTAAACGTCTTTGCCGAAACATGTTTTCATTGAATGAAACTTTTCACTGAAACAGTTTTTCGAAATCAACATTTTTAACCACTATACTAATTTACCCCCCTCTTAGTTCCGAACTTGATCATAACACTTATGAGTTTATAATTTAATAGACTTAAAGTTTACGATTTAGAAATAATTAATATTATTTTACTATTTTGATATTAAGTTAATGATATTAATTGTTATCATATGATATACATGGCTTTCTAAGTGATTCATATTAAAGAAGCTAAGGGCCATCACAATACAAAGCCTAATAGATTAAGTATAACATGTCATACACTAAACATATTCTTTATGATATTTTATCGTATTACTTTTTTAAATATAGAAATAAATGAATGATTATGGCATATGATAGTAGATGACTTTGCTTCCCTATTGAGAGTAGGCAAACCAATGTTGGTAAGGTGATCCTCTTTGGATTAGCAATCCATCATATGTGATGGCTAGATAGTTCCTCCATTCATTATTGAGACGAATATATCTCCACTTTGGCAAATGAAGAATACAACTCTATTCACTATTAGGAGTATAAATATAAGTAATCTCTATTTATTGATTGAAAAAAATAAAATCATCCAACGGAGAATGCCTCTCCAAACAAGTATACTATTGGATGTCTAGTACACATCTTTGTTATTTTATTATAATATATGTCATCGAGATGTGGTGTATGTGATTATTGTATGATTTTATTTATTACATAAAAAATATTATTATTTATTTGATACATAAGTTTCATAATGAATTAATATAGTATTATTTAATATTAAATTACTAATACAAAATTATATTTCTATGAGTATTAAAAATTATTTTTATGAATTTTTTTAAAATTAGTCTTATAATTTTTTTAAAAAATATTAATCTATGATAAATCTGATGCTTGGATTATAGAGATTTTTTTGTCACTTTTTTCATCACTTGTGACACTCACAAAAAGTTACAATTTTTTTTTGAATAAAATATATTCAGTGTTATAAAAAAATTTTAAATTTAGAATTAAAATCTTCTATAAATTATAGATTTGTTGTATCTGAGATGTGACAGGGTTTTTTTTTTTGAACTCTCAGCCACAAGACTGGGGTTCCTCTGACATATTAAAATATTAAAATGGGCTTCCAGGTTTTAATAACCAAGAAAATACGGCCAATTTTTATACGTCTGGTAATGTGACTTACTGTATCCACCCAAATCTGATCAGAAACTGTCGAACTTACCTTTCTCACGTATTTTTGTCCCGTGCGTACTGATATTTTCGTCCCCAACCTAACTGCACTACAGGCGTTTTCTGTGGCTATTTCTCACAGTTCAAAAGCTACCTCACAGCTGCTGGAATCATCCAATCACAGGCGTTTTCTGTGGCTATTTCACACAGTTCAAAAGCTACCTCAGCTGCTGGAATCACCCAACGCCATACGGCTACTTTCTCGCTCTTTCCTGAAGCTTCTTCTTCCGGTGGCCACAAAACCACTCACCACATATAGACCGCAGTCTCGAGCTCTATATAAGAAGACGACCTGAGATCGAGTCAACCAGGAAGAGCTTCTGCGACACTCCGCCACCGAGCGAGCGAGCCCGAAAGATAACATACATGGCTCTCCTCTTCGGTGCTCCGTCCTTTACCGGTAACGTCAACATTCTCCGGCGGACCACGATCTCCGAGCGTCCCAGTCCAAGAATCCGCTGCAGCGCGCAAGCAGCTCCCTCGCGGAGAACAGCCAATTACCAGCCAAACTTATGGCCTGACGACCGGATACAGTCACTCACAAGCAGCTCCGCCACGGTGGGTTTGTGTATATATACACTGCAATGTTCACATACCCTCTGTAGTCACCACTTCATATAAAACACGATACACTTGTTGATGTATTTAACGTGTGAAGATGATGATAGGATCATACTTGCAGCATAATTAGAAGGCTTTAGATGAGTTGATCGATGTGCAACTCGGCTTCGAATACCATGGTACAGCCATATCTAGAACTTAGGTAGCGGAGAATAAGTGAATCACGTAAGCAAATCCAAATCAAAATAGTATTATTTAGTATTATGATGAGAGTATTATCAAGATTGAACAAATCATGGATCGGTTGTAGCTTTATTTTAAGTTATTATAATATAATAAAGTAGTTGCGTGTACGAAAAATATGGCAAGAAGTTTTAGTTTCATTACACTACTTGATAAACATTTGATTCATGTAATGATTTTTCATTCCTTAACAATAAAGATATACGATCATGAAAAACGGATTACGTGGAACAGAATTATTAGACGGGTCTAAGAGTTAGAAATCTTAAATCAAAACACTATATATGGATTATCGAAACTGTCTATACAAAAATTCTTAAACAATGAACAACCAAAATCTATTACTCACTATATCAAATAATTTTTATTAATAAAATCATATAAATCTATAAAAAAAATAATTCGTATGTTTGATGATGAAATATTTGTTGCTATATACACCAATAACATCTTCATCCTGACATCGTTTTTCCCTGCATGCTATGAGTTGACTCTGTGTTTACATATTAGATGTGCCCATGCACCCACCTCCTCTTGAAAGGTAGCTTGTTGTGCAGTCGGATAAACGACAATGGTTTCGATGAGATATATTTGGTCTTATTTACGTGATACAATTGTATATTATATCAGTATCTAATTGGTTTACTTTATATTATTTTTTATACTATTTTATGTCTATATTATGCTGTTGTTCCTCGAATATGTTATAATGCCATCATTAACACTAGTCACAACTAATATTATTTATATGTATATTTTATTATTTTACACATTATCTTGTCTACTATTTATACTATTCTGGTTTAAACAATTGATATATTGTACCTTTTATATTATTTTCTTCGTTATTTACTAACTTTAAAAGTTGGGTTCAACGCTTTATTATCATCCTCTTAAATATTTAAGAATTAAAATAATAAAAAGGATCAGTTTAATTCTTTTGAGTGCCATTCTTTTCTTTTTTAAAAGTTATCCTACCGAAAGACTTGCATAAGGTTATGTCTATGCCAACACGTACTTTTCTCACCATCGTCTTTCTAAGTCTAATATTTTTGTCATACTTTAGTCAACTAGAATGAATACTGTGGAATTTTATTCTTTACATATCGAGCAGATAACTACTAAATTTATATTACAGTTGCATTTATACAAATTTTAAATATTAGAATAGTTAACATGTCCGTCTGTTTTACGAGTAATCATTTTTGTATGTATAAACACATATAGCTGACTAATATAAATTTAGGTCGAAGAGAAGCGCAAGACTAAAGGGATATTTGAAGGAGGACGTCAGGAAACTTATATATGAGAAAAAAGAACTCGAGGACCAACTTCAACTCGTGGATCACCTACAACAGCTTGGTGTGGCTTATCACCTCAAAGATGATATTGATGATGTTTTACGGTGCATTTATGGATCTCTCGAAGACATCAACAAGCTTTTAAAAGTTGATCTTCATGCCACAGCACTTGTGTTCAGGCTTCTCAGAGAAAACGGGTTCGATGTTTCTGAAGGTGATTCATATTTCATATTGGATTTTTGTTTCCCCTCTTTAATCATCATATCGCAATCTAACATGGATATATTTTATGGACAAAAGATTTATTCAACAGATTTAGAGACGAGAAGGGCGACTTCAAAGCTAGCCTGCAGCACGAGACCAAGGGAATCCTGAGCTTGTACGAGGCTTCCTATGTTGCAAAGGAGGGCGAACTTGTACTGGATCGAGCTATGGACTTCACCACTATGCACCTCAAATGCCTCGTGGAGAAGGGATCGCTGGATCCTCGTCTCAGGGAGCATGTGGCCCACGCCTCGGAGCTTCCACGGCATTAGAGCTTCCAGGATGCAGAGGTCGCACACCAGGTGGTTCATAGTGTTAGAGCTGGCCCCAAAAAATTACCATAGGTTAATTTGGCAACCCAATAAAGATAATAAACAGAAAAGAATAAAAAAAACAGGAACACCAAATTTACGTGATTCGGTCAATTGACCTACGTTCACGGACGAAAGGAGGAGCAAATCTCTACTAAAAAATAGGACAATTACAAATGCCTTAGGAAATTATTCCTAGGCCATAAAGCATCTTTAACTACTAAACAAGAAAAGCCCAAAAGTTTAATATGGACTTAATGAAATTAAATCCAAAGCGACTTTTCTTGTGGTGCCTGTGGTCCATCTGGTGCATCTAGCTAGAAAGCTTCGACCTCTTTTTATAGCATCAATAGGGGATAGGAAATCTGATTTTCCAGATGTGGGACTAAAGGACTTGCCAAACCAACAAATCTCCACCTTGGCATGTCCCAACAAAACTTGCTCCACCTTTTTCACAAAAGCCCCAACGGGCAATCATCAACAATGAATACCAACCAAGTCCAAGCATTGCTTGAACTTGTGAACTGGAAGAGGCTTCGTAAGCATCGTAATCAACCACTTAGCGGAATCATCACAAGAAATTGCATCTGAGTAGGTAGTAGGCTCAGCAACTCCACCTGTTTCTTCTGCAATAGACAAAGCATATGCAACCATATTTGCATATCTTTGTGGTGGTCGAATAACTCCCCGTGGTCTATCCTTGGCTATGGAATATTGCTCTTCCTCTGAATCACCTTTGTCAGTAGACTCAGGAGAATTGAAGCTGACTCTTTTCTGCTTCCTAAAAATGCAGTGTTCACAGAAATCCAATGGCCCAGTACTCTGTCCGTAAAGAAGACCCCTTTTGCTTAATATGCTCAAACCTTTTTCAGAATTAGACAATGATGATGACGAGACTGCAACTAATCCTATGACAGTAATTCCCTGTAAAATATACAAGCTACCAGACCTACAAGCTTTCATAACAACAAGGGCATTTCTAGAAACTTTCATAATTCCACCTTCAGCTGTGTATTTGCACCCAAGAGCCTCTAGGGTGCCTAAAGAGATGAGATTCTTTTTCAAATCAGGAACATGTCTAACATTAGTGAGCGTCCTCACAATACCATCATGCATTTTAATTCGGATTGTGCCTTTACCAATAACATCACACGCAGCATTATTGCCCATCAAAACAATTCCACCATTACAAGATTCATATGTGGAAAACAAATCCCTACTGGGACACATGTGATAAGAACAACCCGAATCTAAATTCCATTCATTTTTAGACCTTGTCCTGTCATCAGTAGCAAAGAAAATATTTCCAAAATTCTCATCATTTTGCAACACTAGCTTCAGCGGACTCAATAGTTTTCTCAACAATTTTTTTCCTTTTGCTTTAATTTATTTTTAATTTAAAGCAATCACCTTTAATGTGCCCCATTTTATGACAATATCTCAGTACTCAAATTTCTATATCTGGATTTAGATCTAGATTTAGATCTACTCTTGTCAAATTCTCTTTTATCAGTTCTACCCTCGACAACTGGACCTCTACCTGATTTCCTCTATTCTCCCCAGTGATATCCCTATCAATCTGCTCCTTAGATTTTAATGCAGATTTAATTTCCTGATACGAAATTGTTTCTTTTCCATAAATCATTGTATCACGGAAATACTTAAAAGATTAGGGGAGAGAACACAAAAGTAATAGGGCCTTATCCTCATCATCAATCTTTGCATCTATATTCTCCAAATCCATAACTAAGGAATCAAATTTATCAAGATGTGAGAGTATAGATGTACCTTCAGTCATCTGAAGCATATATAAACTCTGCTTTAAGTAAAGACGGTTCTCCACTGTCCTCTTCATATACAAGGCTTTAAGCTTGTCCCACATGCTCTTAGCCGTAGTCTCCGTAGCTACCTCCCGTAAAACCTCGTCAGAGAGATTTAGAATAATGATAGATCGAGCCTTCTTATCCATACCTGCAAAATCTTCCTCTGACATGCCATCTGGAATTTTCTCAACTCCCTGTAGTGTCAAATCAACTCCGTCTTGAACCAGAATAGCATCCATCTTGAGCTGCCACATGCCGAAGTTGACATTTCTATCAAATTTCTCGACAACAATCTTTGTTATTGTCATTGTTGCCAAAAGATCCCAAAACCAGGCTCTGATACCAGTTTGTGCCCCAGGAAATTACCACAAGGTAATTTGGTAACCCAATAAAGATAATAAACAGAAAAGAATAAAAGAAACTGGAACACCGAATTTACGTGGTTCGGTCAATTGACCTACGTCCACGAACGAAAGGAGGAACAAATCTCTATTAAAAAATAGGATAATTACAAATGCCATAGAAAATTATTCCTAGGCCATAAAGCACCTTCAACTACTAAACAAGAAAAGCCCAAAAGTTTAATATGGACTTAATGAAATTAAATCCAAAGCGGCTTTTCTTGTGGTGCATGTGGTCCATCTGGTGCATCTAGCTAAAAAGCTTCGACCCCTTTTTATAGCATCAATAGGGGATAGAAAATCGGATTTTCCAGATGTGGGACTAAAGGACTTGCCAAACCAACACATAGAAGCATACCAAAGGGACGCCACCACGAACCCTGTTGTGCTTGAATTGTCAAAGCTGGACTTCAACGTGGCTCAAGGCATGTACAAGGGAGAACTCCGAGAACTCTCGAGGTAAACTTGGATTGCATGAGCTTAGTTCCGTTCTCATCTATTTACTGGCAAACCTTCTAAAGCAAAGTTGTTCTTGATATTAGATGGTGGACCAATCTCGGGCTTGCACAGAAGCTGTCATTTTTCAGAGACAGGTTGACGGAGAACTTTCTGTGGACCGTAGGTTGTGCCTTTGAGCCACAATTTTGGGAGTACAGGGAGATACAGACAAAGGCAAACTGCTGCATAGCAATGCTGGATGACGTTTATGATATCTATGGCACCTTGAACGAACTCGAGCTTTTCACCGAAGCTATTGAAAGGTGATGAGGATCTCCTGCCATCACAAGGAATATGAACTTTGTATACATCGTCTTGTGCTTACCGTTATTCTGCTGCTCATTTCAGATGGGATGCTAATGCAATCGACAAGCTTCCCGATTACATGAAGCTGTGTTTTCTGGCAATCTTCAACGCGGCAAACGAGACAGGTTACAGAGTCATGAAGGAGAAGGGCTTGGACATAATACCTTGCTTAAGGAAGGCAGTAAGACACATTAATGCTTTCTTCCTTTCCTTTGTACATCAACCACCTGGTTTCTTCTCTTTATACAAACTCTCAACTCCTCGTGGTTCAGTGGACGGATCTATGCAAAGCGTTCCTGTTGGAAGCAAAATGGTACAACCAAGGCCACAAGCCAAAGCTTGACGAGTACTTGGACAACGCGTGGATGTCGTCTTCCGGTCATGTCTTCATGACCAATGCTTATGGCATGAGCAACAACCTGACGAAAGAGTCCCTGGAAAGCTTCGCCACTTACCCCAAGGTTGCAAGGTGTTCGGCCATGCTGTTCCGCCTCTACAACGATTTGGCTACGTCGACGGTACGTGAAGCTAAACCATGGAAGCCGTAGACATGTTCTGCCTCATCTGTGCTTCTCACCGGCGCTAACAAATCCTATGGTCGGTGTGCTGGTTTCCGTGTGCAGATCGAGCTGGAAAGAGGAGATGCGCCGTCGTCGATCCAGTGCTACATGCTGGAGAGTGGTGTTCCAGAGATGGCGGCACGCAAAAAGATCAGGGAACTGATAAAGGCCAACTGGAGAGGAATAAATGGAGATCGGGGCTCTTCGTTTGGGGAAATCTTCAAGACGGTGGCAGTCGGCCTCCCACGGATGTCACAGTTCATCTACCAACATGGAGACGGATACAGCGCACCCGATGGAAAGACTAAGAAACAAATCAAGTCGTTGCTGTTCGAGCCCCTCCAGCTCTCGAAATTGTAAGCTCGCTTTAACGTGGATGACCCATTCGATGAAGGTTGCAACGGGGCATCACGTGCCATGAAATAAGTGATACTTTAGTTAGTTTTGGAGATTAAGAGTTAATAATATATATATATAATATTAAACAGCGTATATAAACTGGGATGTCTTAATATTGGGAAGGAGGGTCCTAATGGAACTAGATTTGTGCGTGTGTGTGTATATATATATATATATATATATATATATATATATATATATATATATATATATATATATATATATATATATATATATATATATATATATATATATATATATATATATGTATATATATATATATATATATATATATGTATATATAAATGTATATATATATATATATATATATATATATATATGTATATATATATATATGTATATATATATATATATATATATACATATATATATATGTATATGTATACATACATACATACATTTACTTACATATTGTGTATATACATACATACATATGTATATGTATGCATATATATGTATACATATATATGTATATATATATATATATATGTATACATATATATGTATACATATATATATATATATATATGTATATATGTATATGTATACATATATACATATATATATATATGTATATATATGTATATATATATGTGTGTATATATATGTGTATATATATATGTATGTACATATATGTATATATATATGTATATATATATATATATATGTATATATATGTGTGTATATATATATATGTATATAATATATATTATAAACAATATATATATATATATATACATATGCATATACATATATATTATGTAAATATTATTTCATAGTCAACTTTTGATGTGGTTTTCTTGACAAGGATACTTAATTTAATGATCGTTTAATAGTAATTTATGTTTGACAAATGTAGTTTATTTCTTATTTGAATAAATTTAATTTGGTTATATGTATTTTGTTGCCACAAAATGAATTTAATTTATCTCCAATTTAAATAAATTTAATTAGTTTATGGGTAATAACTATAATAATTTTAATATAATTTTCTTGATAACAAAATAATTTTAATCTTGCTTTCAAGATTGCTCAAGTGAAGAAAAATAAAATAAAATATAAAAATAAAATTATGATTGTTATTGAATATTGGGTCATAATTATTTTCTAATAAAATGATTCTATTATCCATGATAAATATACCGAGGTATGATGTCTTCATTTTAATTGTTTATTTCTCGAGCCAAAGTTAGTTATATTTTTTAATATTATGTTGTCATTATTATCATTCTCTTTCTCTCTTTGTTGTCCTATATTATAAAATAAAAAAATTGTTATTACTCATCATTTTTTTCAATTGTCTCTTAAAAAGTGTCATCGATCAAAAAAAAAAAAAAGAAAAAGCCATCGCAATCAAAATTAAAACCACAAATATTATCGAATAAGGTTTCTAGTAAAAGAAAGGTAGAAAAGAAAAAGGATGAAAAAAATGAAATAAAACGACAAAGAAATGTGGGATTGCTTGCACACCTAAATGTATTGGTTCCTCCCATTGCCTTTCCTTCCGCTTAATAAATCAGACGCACAGTAGCGTTATGATTTGATTAGCTTACAAATATAGAAAAAAAATGAGAATAATTTGTGAAAATTGGAAGTTCTCTTAAAACATAAAAGAAAAAACTTCTGTTGGAGGAAAATTTTTTGTTTCCTTTTTCTGAAGAAAGAGAAAAAAAATAAATCATGTATTGCATGCCTAAATAATCTTACAAGTCAAATCAATAGAATCACTAAAACACATGTCCAGCATTTAATTCCCAACCTCCCAACTTCCCACAATAAGTGAGGAGAAGTCGATCGAGCACCTACGTGTCGCTTCTCTTACGGCGTGGTGATCACATCCCCAACACCATCCATGTAATGCACTCGAATGACTGCATTAATATCCCACAAAAACTACTACCTACTCCACCAGTATCTTTATTACACCTCCCAACGTACACACACCCTTCTCCTCCCATGCTTCATCTGTGATCTGAAGGAACCGGAAGGACAAGGCATGGGTTGGGTTGAAGCAGTGCTGGTGTTGGTGGTTCTCCAATCCGTCACCACTTCGCTGCCACATTGGGCAGATGCAGGAGATCTGCTCTCCCCTCTCATCAGTACATACTCTCATGTCTTTAAGATATCTGGTTTGATGGATGCCTTTCATTTCTACTCTCTGATTTCTTTACAATCGGTTTTCATCGGCGACATCTTTTTCAGTACCTATGGATCGTTTTCTTCTCTTTGGTCTTTTTCATGTAAATTTCAATCCATGGGTTTTCTCTTCTCTGTCTGCGTGATCAATTCCATGGCTTCTTTGCTTCTCTCGTCTTTGTTATACAGATGAGATATGCAACAACAGCGTGGAGTGTGGGAAGGGGAGTTGTCAAGTGTCGACGGACGACTCCCTTGGATTCGTATGCAAGTGCAATCCTGGGTGGTCTCAGTTCCATATTGGAGACTACTTCCGGTTCCTCCCCTGCATCATCCCCAATTGTAAGTCTCTCTCTCTCTCTCTCTCTCTCTCTCTCTCTCTCTCTCTCTCTCTCTCTCTCTCTCTCTCTCTCTCTCTCTCGGCTCAAGTGGATGCCAACCGCTTGGGCATCAAAGTGACATTTGATTTCAGAATCAGATAGGCAGCATCACCATTTTGACTTGGTCTCTTCTAGCGATATGTGCAGTTTTGCAAAGTTGCTTTTGAGATAGCTCAAATATGTATTCTTTTATTCCCTGAGAAGAACTCATCTCTGTAGATTTCAGGTCTCTATGGAACTTAAGATTATAAACCATTTCAAAAGGGTTCTTAAACAATAAATCTGCTCTGCTCTCTGTATTATTTATAGGGTGATAATTCGATGCCTCGACTATAATTCATTGGTCATCCTTAATATTATGCGACAATGAGCTCACATATATTTGAGCTGCATATATATACATATTTCACCTTAAATACCGTGGACTTGCGTTGTCTTCTAGGTAGCATCAATTACTCATGCTCCAATGGTACTTCGGCTCCGGCAGCATCCCCCTCACCTCATCCTACTAATGTCTCCAAATTAGATCGTAAGTATCGGCGTCAACGCCTTCCTTCTTCTTCATCATCTTCTTCTCGCTCAGCACTAAGCAGCGCAAGAACCGCGTTGCTCTTCTCATCTCTCTCAATTCTCTCCGAAAGCTTGCTCGTATTCCTACTGTGGAGCGGGCACCTGTGTGAGTAGGTCAACCTTCGGGTATCGCTGTGAGTGCAGAGAGGGTTTCAGCAATCTCCTCAACATGACCATTTTCCCTTGCTACAGAGACTGTAAGCACATAATTGCTCTTTTCTTCAGGAAAACCTATACAGAGTTTGTCATCATCACAGACAAGCTGAGTACTGTTTCAGGTTCTCTTGGAGGTGATTGTGCAAACCTGGGCATCACACTGTCGAATTCCTCTTCATCTTCTCCACCCAGTCTATCTGACAACGGTAGCTCATCATCAGGTGGAGATCAAAATTTATGTTGACTAAAATAATGCCTTTGAATGACTGAAAAACCGATGCATTAGACATTCTTGTTTTGTTTTCTGAACAGATACGATTGGCCCCAAGAATCTTTTGATGGTGATGTTGGTGATTGGTCTTATCTTCGTCCGGACGAGATAGGCAGAGATCAGTGTATCATGATAGAATTCTTCTGGCCACACACGCAGCGTAGTTCATTAGTTTCGTGTGCAGATTGCTCCATACGAGTTCACAGTTCAGTCGGTATTTTTGTTTGGCGTCTGATTGATGTATATAGCAACTAGAACAACCATTTGCTTTGATTCTGGGTGGTGACTTACCTTTTTAGATTGATATACATCTAATAAAGTATGCTTATAGTATTTTTGTGATATCCCCTGATGGGGTGTGTATCGACGTCACCCACCCGTGAATAGCGGCCCATCGCTACGTCGACATGAAGCCCAAGGTGGCAGGCAGCATCAACATAGCTCGGCAACCCACGGTCATATCAAAACAGGCGTCGATCATGGGGCGACACAGCACCGCCCAGGAAAGCTCGGGACGGTGCCTCGACGGCTCCATCGAGCACGTGCTCGTACGAGTACAGGCATCGTCCAAGGTGCAACGCTGTCCCAAGAAGCTCGGGACGGTGCCTTCACAGTGTCGCCCGAAAACTCAGGATGGTACTCAATGATACATCGGGAACCCACAACCTTTTTGGTATAAAACCCCAAACTGACACCACTATGGGGGACTTTTTTTTCTAAACAAACATCTTCCTCAAAAGGATTAACTTAAGCATTGGAGGGGTTGGGTTGTAAAACTCTGACTTGACCTGTGCGTAGGAATAGGAAGACAAATTGTTTCACCCGACCCGACGTCGGCTTCCTACTCGGAGATCAACTAAGGTGACCCCAGCACATCCAGACTCGGACCTAGCTGTGCTGACTTAATGGTCACGGCGTAAAGGTATACTAACAGATTGGCGCTAGAAGGAGGGCGCGGATGTTACAAGATCAACAGACAAACCCGATCGAACTCTTGATAGAAAGATCTCACTCGGCTTGTGAGCCCGAGGAACATCCCCCACTTTCCCATGGGCTTCAGACCGAGGATCCTGTTGCAATTTCAAGATGTTACTAGTGGCTGTTCACCGACCCGGGATTATCATCGCCTAGGGCTGCCCCGACCAACTAGCTACCCATCTCACACGAGGCATTTTGTGACCTCACCCACCAAATCCAAACTTTAGCTAGGATGATGCAGGCTATCATCTCATTCATCCCTCAACTAGTGCAATAATCAATGTCCCCACCCCTATAGCGATCAGAGCCGTCGGCCTCAGCCCCCGCTGCGCCTCCGATCCTGAGGGCACCATCGATTCCACCGGAGGCAAATGTATTTTTGTTCCTATAAGATGCATCAGGAAATCCGAGGATGGTGTAGGAGCCTGATATGCTATCATCCGACTCAATCGACTCCCTCCGAGCCTAGTTGCGCTTTGTCAACCAGCGACTCTACGAAGTACAAATGGAAGTCCACAAGTCCAAGGAGGAACTCGGGGAGGACGTCCATCGTGGATCTCCTTTCACCCCTGAGATATAAGATAAGCCTATTCTATCGAGCTTCCGCCTCCCTTCGCTCGATGCATATGAAGGTAGCTCCGACCCGATCGAATATATGGCTGTCTTTCGGGCCCAAATGATGTCGTACGAGACTTCAGACACCCTCATGTGCAAGGCATTCCCCATCACTCTCAAGGGGCTGGCTCGAGCGTGTTACAGCCAGCTGAGAGCCGGGTCGATCGCATTTGTTAGGACTCTAGCTATGAGAGTCCTAATTGATAAGGGTATTTATGTAAATCCTATCTAGTCGACCCCTATTAAAGACGTGAAGAGGTCGACTAGGTTAAGGTTAGGTTGCTTCTTAGAAAAGGAGTCCTATTAGAAGTAGGACTCCTATTAGAGAAAGAGTCCTATTAGAAGTAGGAGTCCTATTAGGGAAAAAGTCCTATTAGAATTAGGAGTCCTACTAGAGAAGGAGTCCTAATTAGAAGTAGGAGTTGGTTAGAAGTAGGAGTCTTGAGTAAGAGTCCTATTAGGAGTTAGGGTTTAGAAGTCCCATAAATAGCCATGTATTCACTCTCTTTTCATCATGAATAGATTATCTTTATAGTAGCCTTTGAGCAGCAACTAGGAGGAAGAAACCCCTATAGAGTTCCAAGGAGGCCAATCCCCTAAAGAGATCAACTCCAAGCTTAGAATCCGCAAGGGTTCTAACACTTAGGCATGATTATGTTATCTTCCCCCGAGCAGTAAAAATGGATAACAATGCTTCTTGGGTATGATTATGAAATAACTTATAAAAAGGGGAAAGATAATGTTATTGCAGATGTGCTTTCGCGGCTACCCAAGCAAGCTAAAATTTTGGTTGTTTCACTTTCGACCAGCGACTTCCTTGAGGATATTAGGAGGGAATGGTAAGATAATCCGAAAATAAGTAAAATCATAAAAACATTAGAGGATGCACCAAGCTCCATGGCTCATTACAGTTGAGACTCAAAGGACTTGCGATATAAGGGACGCATTGTGCTTATGCTAAATTCTACTTGCATAAAGACCATCCTTCAAGAGATGCATTCCACACCTATGGCCCAGGCACTCTGGGTTCCTTAGAACCTATAAAAGAATTAAGCAAAATTTTTATTGGATAGGGATGAAAAATATTATTGCTGAATTTATAGCATAATGTGATGTATGTCAACAACACAAAGGTGAGACAGTGGCAAGTCCTAGAAAGTTGCAACCTCTACCCATTCTAGAATCAATATGGATTGATATATCAATGGATTTCATCGAAGGGCTTCCCTCGTCACAAGGAAAAGGTACAATTTTTGTCGTGGTTGATCACCTTACAAAGTATGCTCACTTTTGTGCCATCCATAATCTATACTCTGCTTTTAGTATTGCTCGAATCTTTATGGAGAATATTATAAAATTACATGGGATGCCGAGATCTATTGTAAGTGATCGTGATAGGGTCTTCACGAGCAGATTTTAGACAGAGTTACTCCAGATGCAAAGCACTAAATTAAAGATGAGTATGACATATCACCCATAAACCGACGGTCAAAATGAAGTGGTGAACAGGTGTTTAGAGACATACCTCAAATGCTTCACCAGTGACCGACCAAAAGAATGGACAAAGTGGCTTCCCTGGGCCGAGTGGTGGTATAATATAACTTATCATTCATCCACAAAATGTACTCTCTATGAGGCCATGTATGGTCGACCCCCTCCTTGTAATTCCAAAATATGTGTTGGGTACCTCTAAAGTAGAACAAGTAGACAGGGAACTATAGGATAGAGACAAAATGCTGAAGTTGCTAAAAGATAATCTCACTGTAGCACAAGCAAGGATGAAACAACAATATGACCAATACAAAGGCGAAAGAGAATTTTCAGTAGGAGATTGGGTTTTCCTACGACTCTAGCCATACAAGCAAACATCAATCCAAACCAAAGCATCTATGAAGTTTTCACCTTGATTCTATGGACCCTACCAAATTTTGGAGTGCATCGGAGTAGTAGCCTACAGATTAGATGTACCCGCCAGCTCCCGAATCCATCTAGTCTTCCATATATCATGTTTGAAGCTCAAGTTTGGACAACATGAGACAGCCCAAAGTCATCTGCCACTTATGACTACCCAAGGAGAGCTTTAGACCCAACCAAGTGTCATTATTGATCGACGGATCGTGACTCAACGACGACGACCTGCTATTGAAGTGTTAATATAGTGGGCGAACCTACTAGCAGAAGATGCCACTTGGGAGAAGTATGATAACTTGATTAAATTTCCAAAATTCATGGAACATCAACCTCGAGAATAAGGCTGATTTGAAGAGGATGGGTCTATTAGGACTCTAGCTATGAGAGTCCTAATTGATAAGGGTATTCATGTAAATCCTATCTAGCCAACCCTTATTAAAGAGGTGAAGAGGCCGGCTAGGTTAGGGTTAGGTTGCTTCTTAAAGAAGGAGTCATATTAGAGAAAGAGTCCTATTAGAAGTAGGAGTCATATTAGGGAAAAAGTCCTATTAGAATTAAGAGTCCTATTAGAGAAGGAGTCCTAATTAGAAGTAGAAGTTGGTTAGAAGTAGGAGTCTTGAGTAAGAGTCCTATTAGGAGTTGGGGTTTAGAAGCCCTATAAATAGCCATGTATTCACCCTCTTTTGATTATGAATAAATCATCTTTTAGCAGCCTTTGAGCAATAACTATGAGGAATGAACCCCTATAGAGTTCCAAGGAGGCCGATCCCCTAAAGAGATCAATCCTAAGCTTAGAATCCGCAAGGGTTCTAATAGCATCCTTCGACCAACTTGTCAAAGATTTCGAGCTCAGCTTCCTGGCCTACACTCGACCGAAGCCATCCATCGCCCTACTCCTCGGTCTCAATCAAAAGGCAAACGAGCCCCTTTCTCACTTTTTAACATGTTTCGCTATAGAAATCCAGGGACTTCCCGACGCTCACCCCTCTTTGATAATGCAAACATTCATGATGGGGCTGCGATGCTCTAGGTTTTTTTGGTCTCTCATCAAGTGGCCACCTGCAGCAGTCCCGAAGATGCTCTAGTGCGTAAATCGATATGTTATGATGGACTCCTTGATGGCCGTGAAGTGGAAGGAGCACAAAAGAGGCAGGGTAGAGTCCTCCCAGGGGCAAACATCAGCTACCCCAAGGAGGAGGGTGGATCGACCCGATGCGCCACCCCCAAGGTCCCCCATTCCAGCCTTGGGTGTGACTAGAACAAAGATATTCCTCCAAATTAAAGAAAAGGGACTCCTGAAAGCTCACAACCCGATGAAGAGTCTTCAGGAGCTCCGAGACCAGACAAAGTACTATCGATTTCATCAGGAGCACGGTCATGATACCGAGGAGTGCCGCGACTTGAGGCTTCAGATTGAAGAACTCATCCACTGAGGGCATCTTGGTCACTATTTGAAAGGGAACTAAGACCCCTTGCCACGCCCTGCAGGCCCCATCGAGTGGCAAATTGATATGATCATAGGTGGTCCAGCCTCAGGGGGAGACAGTATGTCAGGACGAAAGGCCTACGCTCGAGCAGCTATGAGCGAGTCCCCGAGGCAACAGCATAACCCTGAAATTACATTCCCGACCGAAGAGATGGAACACTTCGAGCATGATGACGCACTGATAATCACAACCAGGATCGCCAACGCCTGCATGAAAAGGATCATGATAGACACTGGGAGCTCTGCTGACGTTCTCTACTTTGACGCTTTCCAGAAGCTCGACCTGCTCAAGGAAGCCCTGACACCGATGCACTTGTCACTCACCGGGTTCACGGGCGATTCGATCTCTCCTCTTGGCACAATCACCCTGCTCATAACCTTGGGAGAAGAGCCAAGGTCAAAGATGATAATGACAACCTTCATGGTGGTAGACCTCCTCTCGGCGTATAATGCGATCCTGGGTGGACCAACCCTTAACAAGTTTCGCGCCATCGTCTCCACTTACCATCGAACGATGAAGTTCCCGACCCGAAGCGGAGTCGGGGAAGCTAGGGGAAATCCTCGTGAGTCCAAGCGATGCTACTTGACGGTGGTCTCAGTACCCAAAAGGCTAATATGTGAGCAACCACTGAAAGACCTATAGGATATCAAAAAACTGCCTCAGCACCCCGAACCGACGGACCCCACTGTGGATGTATCGATCTACAAAGACCGACCCGATCGGGTTGTGAGGGTCGGATCGGAGCTCCTAGAGCAAAAGCGAGCGCAACTCATCAGCTTCCTGACCAACAACGCTGACGTCTTCACTTGGTCACTGGCGGACATGCCTGGGATCGATCGTGGAGTAAGACAGCATCACCTGAGCATCTCCCCTGAAGCCCGTCTGGTAAAACAGAAACCCCGGAGGTTGGCCCCTGACCGACAGCAAGCAGTCCGCGGTGAAGTAGAGCACCTCCTAGCAACAAGCTTCATAGCCGAGGCCAAGTATCCTCAGTGGCTATCAAATGTAGTCATCGTCAAAAAACCTAATGAAAGTTGGAGAATGTGTTAACTACACCGACCTCAACCGAGCATGCCCGAAGGATTGTTATCCCCTCCTAAGGATTGATCAGCTGGTCGACGTGACCTCCGGACACAAACTCCTTTTGTTTATGGATGCCTTCTCAGGTTATAACTAGATCAAGATGGTGCCCAAGGACCAGGAGCATACGACCATTATCACTGACCAAGGAGTATATTTCTATCAGGTCATTCTGTTCGAATTAAAGAGCGTCGGAGCCACATACTAGAGAATGGTGAATAAAATATTCGCCCAGTAGATCGAGCGGAATATGGAGGTATACATAGACGATATGATCATCAAAAGCAGGATAGCCTCGGCACACCTAGCAGATCTTGCCGAGGTGTTCACCACACTGTGAAAGTTTGGCATGCGTCTCAATCTCGCAAAGTGTGCCTACGGCGTCGGCTCGAAAAATTTTCTCAGTTTCATCATCCATAGAAAAGGGATCGATGCAAACCCAGAGAAGGTCTCAGCCATCATCGATATACAGCCATCTCGAACAATCAAAGAGGTGCCATGGTTGACCGGGAGACTCGTCGCCTTGTCTCGATTCCTATCCCGATTAAGCGACAAATGTCTTCCCTTCTTCTGAGCCTTAAAGAGCCTGAGAAACTTCAAATGGACGAAGGAATGCGAGGAGGCCTTTGTGCATGTCAAGCAACATTTGGCTGGTCTCCCTCACCTTGCCATGATCCTCGCGGGGGGCAGCTCACCTCTACTTGACCACTTCTAAATAGGTGATCAGCTCCATCTTAGTCGAGGAGACCTCTGGAGTACAGCACCCGGTCTACTACACCATCCACATATTGAACGGACCCGAGGAATGATACCAATTGATCAAAAAGCTGGCTCTAGCGCTCGTGTTGATGGTCCAAAAGCTGTGACCTTGCTTTCAGGCTCACTCGATCAAGATAATCATCGACCACCCGTTTCGACAAGTTTTATCTAAGTTTGACATCTCAGGTCGCTTGCTCAAGTGGTCGGTCGAGCTTAGCAAATTTGACATACAATATGCCCCGAGGGCCACCATCAAGGCTCAGGCAGTCGTCGACTTCATATCGAAACTAACCTCTCCCAAGGACGACACATCGGGGCATCTTGAGAGGAGTTGGAACTTGCATGTGGATTGGTCGGCCAACTCTAGGAGCGCCAGTGCAAGACTGGTGTTGGAAGGCCTCGACGGACAATTGTTCGAGCGCTCCTTCCGCTTCGATTTCAAGGTCACTAACAACGAAGCAGAATATGAAGCACTCCTGGCCATGCTCAAGCTGGCCATTGAGCTACAAGTAGAAGACATTGAAGTTTATATCGACTCGCAACTGGTGGCTGAACACATCAACGGGGGCTATGAAGTTCGGGACCCGAATATGTCAAAATATCTTGCCGAGGCGAAGAAGCTCGCCGCAAGCTTCCTATGCTTTTACTATCTAGGGTGCCATATGACCAAAATGGGCAGGCTGACGCGTTGGCAAAACTCGCCTCAGGATCCGATGCCAACTCGGAGCTCAAGATCGAGGAGCTCCCATCTCGCACAATCGCAACCGAGGTGGTGGCCTCAGCCGATGCGTGACCAATGTGGAAGTAGGAGATACTATGGTATAAGAGAGACGGGATATTGTCCACGGATAAGGCCGCGGCCCAACGCTTATGGCGCACTCAAGCCTGGTATTTGTGAGATGAACAGGAGACTCTACCGAAGGTCGTTCACCCGACCACTCTTACGGTGCTTGGACCCCGAAGAGGCTCAGTCAGTCTTGGCCAAAGTACATAAGCGAATCTACGGTGAATACATCCGAGGGCAGACCCTAGCCTTCAAAATTCTTTGCCAGGGATATTATTGGCCAACCATGCATTGGGACACGAAGGCCTACATACAACGATGCATCCCATGCCAAAAGAATGCCAGAACACCTCGACAACCCACAGTCCCACTTATGCCCATTGACTGCGCATGGCCCTTTATGCAGTGGGGAATGTACCTCCTTGGGCCTTTCTCGCTAGCCTCAAGACAGTGAAGGTACGTGATCGTCGAGGTAGATTACTTCACCAAATGGGTAGAGGCCGAGCCGTTAACAATGATTACCAAGCACCAGGTGGAGAGGTTCGTTTGGAAAAACATATTAACCCGCTTCGGTATCCCGAGGGTCATCATCACGGATGACGGAACTCAGTTTAATAACGACAGGTTCAAAGAATTTTGCTCAGATTATGGAATATAGTTGAGATTCAGCTTGATAGCTCATCCCCAGACAAATGGCTTGGCAGAGGTAACCAACCGAGCTATCCTAGAGGGACTTAAGAAGAGGGTGTCCGGGGCTCGGGGTGCTTGGGTAGAAGAGCTCCCGAGCATTCTGTGGTCTTCTTGGACCACACCGAAAATCGCTACGGGAGAATCCCCCTATAGCCTCGCATTCGGCACCGAGGCCGTCCTACCACCTGAGATCGTCTTCCCGATGCCTCGGGTGAAAAATTACTAGGAAGAAGCATTGTCGGAGGGGCTGCAAGTCGGGCTCAACTTGGTGGAAGAGTGACGAGCCGATGCCCACCTTAAAGCCCTCACCTATAAAAGGGTCGTCGCCAAGCTTTATAACCGAAAGCTGTGCGCCTGACCGATCAGGTTAAATGACTTGGTCCTATGACGGGCTGAGGTCAGCGATCTGACTCGATCGCATGGCAAGCTCTCCCCAAGTTGGGAAGGACCTTATTGGGTGATCGATGTTGTTCGAGACGGCACCTTCCGGTTGGCCACGATTGAGGGCCGCCCGATACCAAGGTTGTAGAATGTGTCTAACTTGAAAAAAAAATCATCTAGCTAACCGAGCAATGCAAGGATGTATGTAAGAGTTAAAGCAAAAAAGTTCTCATTAAAGTTTAAAATTTGATTACATAATTAGGCCGACCATGGTTTACAAAATGAGGCTATTCCCGATCGTCCCCTTACAAAACTGAAAGTCAAAATTAGGCCTCGGGCAAATTTGCACTATCATCAAAAGGGACTTCCTCGGGTATGTTGATAGTTTCATCCTCGAGCAAGTTGGTGTAGGGATCCTCTTCAAGCTGGAGGTTCGGATACTAGGCCATCACAACCTGATACCCATATTCATTGGTAACCTGCCCCGACCTAGCTAGCCCGAGCTGAAACCCTTGAGATTCCTTATAGGCCTCGATCAGCTTCTTATCTTTCTCGGGCCTCTGTTGAGCCTCTTCTGCCAACGCCTCGGTGGATGCTCTGGCCTCGGCCCGGGCCACCTTTAAGTTCCAGGAAAGCTCAAGCAGTTCGTTCTCCATTGAACGAACTCGGGTGTGAGACTCCTTTAGCTGCTCCCGAGGCTCCCCCCTCTGTCGCATGGCCTCCCCGAGCTTGAACTTCAGACACGTGACTTTCGCTTCTAGCTCGGTCACATGCTGCTTGGCAGTTGCAATGGTCTCAGGCGTGGTCCCAGCCCAAAGCTCCTCAATCTGACTACGGAGCTTGGCAATCCGGTCACCCATTCAACTAATGATTCAACTGACATCCTACACACTGTCAATTAGCGCCATAAAATAATGTTGGCCCTACACAAAAGATTAGGTTAGAGCGAAGAAAGATCCTGAGCAACATGAGAAACCAAAGATATGAACCTCACCCATACTAGCGACTTCGCTGACTTCGTGATCAGGAACTCCAAGGTAGAGCTATACAGTTGTCGAGCCAGGTCAGGACGGAGTCCCCCGCAAACAAAGGAAGTCACGGACTGGCCATCGGTCCATACCCGATCCCCGTGGGTCAGACCTGCCCAACGGGGCACAATCGGTTCGGACGCCTCCCCTTCTAGAAGGTCACCCATGAACAGAGCCTAGTATGGCTCATCCTTGGTGCAGGCCCAGGTGTGGCAAAGATCGCGCACAGAAGGCAAATAGGCAGCTTTCCCCGTCTCTTTCCAGTTGGGCCCCGCTTCGCCTTGCCCACGGCCGGTCCTCGCACTGGGCGCGCGCTTAGCTGAGGCCGCCCCTACCCTAGCCGCGATCAACTCAGATTTCTTCGAGGCACAGATCTTTGTCTTCTTCTACGGTCGATCAGCCGCACTCCTAGGCTGTTCGCGAGGCTCCGAGGATGACTCTATCATTGGGTGAGGGGTGGCAACTAAAGAAGCCCATGACATCCCTTGTACCATCTTGAGATTCACCATGTCTGCACAAAGTAGGAGGTTAGGCAAAATGCCAAACAACGGGTGGCAAAAAACCAAATAGGCAGATGCAGCTATAGGCATACCTCGAGATGCCAGGCTAAGCCCTACCTCGACGAGCCACTGCTTGATCATGTTTTTAATCACTCGGGAAGAAGAGAGTATCTCCTTCAATCTCCCGAGGTTCTCGTACTCCTCATCAGTCAATCTCAGGGCGGAGTTATTTATCATACGTGATGACCACTGAAGGCCGAAGCTCCACCCCCATGCACAACTAACAAAGAAAAACTGACTCTTCTATCCCTTATTGTCGGAAGGAGCCATGCTAACCCTAAAGCCTGATCGAGCCGACAAATAATATCCGCCCGACCCCTTAGAAAGATGAAAGCAAGAAAAAAAAGATGAGTCAGGTCGGAGTGATGCTCGCATTATGGTATTCCCAGAGAAACACCACCAGGTAACGCTAGGAGTTCGACACCATCTGGGATGGGGAGATGCACTACCAAGAAAGATAGGACTCAATGATGGGATGTAGGGGGAATCGAAGTCCCGCCTCAATCGCGTCTAAGGTAAGACCGAACCCTTATGGGAATGGATAGTAAGTGCACTACCCCGATCGAGGAGCATGAAGTGCGTAGTCTGCCGGGATGCTATGGGCTCCCGGACACGACCGAGCAGCTCCTTGATCATGACGGAGTTGAGGTCATGTCATGACTTGAGGGCCTCATGTCCCTGCGTCGTCTTCTCGTTGACGAGGGAGTCACAACACTAGAGTAGTGGACTACTCTCGACATCGCTAGAGGACGAAGATGAAGAGGAAGAGGAGGTCAGCCCAATTGACCTAAGAGGGGGAAAGGAAACGACCGAAGAGAAGGATCGAGGAAGATGGCAATCGAAGAGGATGAAAATGATGGAGACCGAGGAAGGGATGATTGAGGAGGCAAATTGATTGGAAGCACATAAATAAAATGAGCTGTAGGTTGCCCGAATCATTTACCTTAGTTGCAGGCTGCCCGAGTTGTATACCTCGGTCGCGGGTTGCCCGAGTCGTACACATCGGTCGTAGGCTACCCGAGTTATGTACCTCGGTCGCAGGCTGCCCGAGTCATACACCTCGACCGCAGGCTACCCGAGTCTTATACCTCGGTCGCAGGCTGCCCGAGTCATGTGCCTCGGCTGCAGGCTACCAGAGTCATACACATTGGCCGCAGGCTGCCCAAGTTTTATACCTCGACCACAGGCTGCTCTAGTCATGTACCTCGGCCGCAGGCTGCTAGAGTCGTACACCTCGGTCGTAGCCTGCCCGAGTCGTACACCTCAACAGTAGGCTGCCCGGGTCATGTACCTCGGCCGCAGCCTGCCCGAGTCATACACCTTAGCCCTAGGCTATTCGAGTCTTGCACCTTGATCGCAGGCTGTCTAGTCATACCTCTCGTCTATAGGCTACTCGCGATGCCGATCAATCACCAACCGTCGGATCAACCTGATTGGCTACCAACCGAAAGAGCCCTCCAATGTCAACTGAGAGTCAAACCGATGACTTCCACTTCCAGAGACGAAAGCCACGCCTCAAGGTCTCCCCCAATAAGAGCTGACGCATGGCTTTCGTCGGGGAGAATGATGGGGCACGTGCTGAAGTCACCCACCCGTGGGTGATGCCCTACCGCCACGTTGGCATGAAGCCCAGGGTGGCAGGTAGCATCAGCATAGTTCGACAACCCACGGTCGTACCAGAACAGGCGTCGACCGTGGGGCGACACAATACCACCCCGGAAAGCTCGAGACGGCGCCTCGTCGGCTTCACTGAGCATGCGTCTGTATGGGTACGGGCACCATCCAAGATGCAGTGCTGTCCTAGGAAACCCGAGACGGTGCCTCTACAGTGCCACCCGAAAACTAGGGATGGTACTCAATAATACATCGGGAACCCGCACCCTTTTTGGTATAAAAACACCAAACCGGCACCACTTTGGGGGACTTCTTTTTTTGAACAAACATCTCTCTCAAAAGAACTAACTTAAGTATTAGAGGGGTCGGGTTATAAAACCCCGACCCAACCTGTGTACAGAAATAGGAAGACGCGTGACGGGCCGAACAGTGGAAGGAGACATCATCCCCGAGCAGACTGACAAATTGCTTCACTCGACCCAACGCCGGCTTCCTACCTGGAGATCAACTAAGGTGACCCAGCATATCCAGACTCGGACCTAGCCGTGCTAACTCAATGACCATGACGTAAAGGTACACTAACATCCCCCAAACCTTATTCTAATTTGACTAGATTGATTTTTAAGTTATGAATTTATAATATAATTTAGTAATTGTACATATATATATATATATAAGTGGATTAAATCATTTAATAATGACTAAATGGTATTGATTCTTTAATAAAAATCTCATCCAACTTCATTTGTGTGATTAACATTTAATTAAATTTTACCAGAAAAAGAAATCATTGATTTTGAATTAATATAAATTTCATATTGTTTAAAATTAATATGACAACTATGCCCATTTAGATTTGTGACACATAGATGTTCAATATACATTTGTAAAAAGAGGAATATGGTTTTCATTATTATCATACTTTAGTTATTGATTCTTGAAAGAAAAATTAAAAGAGAAACACGCAAACCCTGGCCTCCACCACAATGACTCGTGGCCTCGGTGTGAAAGCGTGAGGAGATTTTTAGTGAGGTCACAATGAGAAATTGATAATGATACACCTTAAATATTGATTTGATGTAATGTCGCAGAATGGTATGAGTCACATTTTGAGGACCCATGAGATTCAGATTTATTTTGGTGAGTTGTTTTGATAAAACTAAAAAGAAGGTTGGTGAATTGTTCTCGTCAAAATCCATAGTTATCGTGTTTAGATAGTTTGAAAGAGATCAAAATTGCTGAATTGATAAATATAAGTCATACAATTTAAGATGAATTATTGTTTTCTAAGAAATAATAATTAAAGCATCAAATATAATAAAGAAAGACATACTGAGAAGATATTATAATCTACTAAAAAAATTTGGAATCAACTAATGATCTGATATATGATGGAAATATTATCTATTATTGTAGGAGATCTAGATAAGACTTTTTTTTTTTTTTCTGATAATGGCAATGAGGGCAGTGGTAATGATAGAGTTATAAAAGAGAATATTGTCGATCAGTGATAATAGCAGTGATGCACAAATCTAGGAGGAAGAAAATTACAAATCTATACTGAATATTGCATATTCGGATGAAGGCCATTGAGCAAAATAATCAGTAGTGATGGTTAGTGTTTTGCGATAGGAAAATGAGAACAATCACTAAGCTATCCATCGAACAATATTATTCATCATTGGGGAGGAGCCGCTAGCACTATGTGAATGAGGTTGTCAATAGTTGATGATGATAGTAAGGTGTCAAGGGCACAAACAGAGGAGTATCTAGTAGGTTTAACTAACAATCCACAGATTTGGGATCTGCATTGAATGAGGTGTTCGAGGATGCCAGGAAAGTTAGCAGTGATGTTCATAGTTGATAAGAAGGTCAACGATCAATTATGGCGATGACAAGAATGGTCGTGATGATAATCATGTAGTTGACATGGAAATAGACGAGATATTTGTGAAGGGAAGATGTGGCATTCATGAGAGAATCTAGGTAGGAGAATTAGAGAGATCGACGAGCTCCAACTATAAGCAAAAGTTGGAAAAAGAGTAGTGGATGGAGTCTAAAAGGGATAAGAGAAAGAGGTAGAAGGCTGAAGTTAGAACAGGAGCCCCTAAAGAAGCAACGATAGCGAGGGCACCCGGGGTGGTGGTGGACAGAGCTTGTCAGTGGTACAAAAGATAAGAGAGGAGACTCTGTTACAATCCTTTTATTTTCTAAGCTTTGAATAATATTTATAGAGTTATTTAGTAGGGAGTCAATTACTGATTCGGTTAGTGATTTATTTAATATTTATTTATTAATAAGAGTTCAAGTCCTGGTGGACTCTAGGTGGAGTTCTATAAATATGGATGTAACTATTTTTTTCAGACAATAAGAAAGAAATAAAGAATTATTTAGTCTTTTGGCTAAACTAAGGAGATCGATCTCCTCAAAACGATCAAAGGAGACCGATCCCCTTGAAGCGATCAAGGAGATCGATCGCCTCGAAGTGATCAAAACCCTTTTTCTCTTTTTTCTCTTCACTACTCCCTCGCTTACGTTAAACCCTAAGGGGGCTCCCTCAAGGAACTTCAATACTGGTATAAATAATCAAGAAAAGGAATTATTATTACAATGACAATAGTGGTAGCAAATGGTAAGGCGATTACTATTACTGGGTAGATTAGCTAGTTTCGATGGAAAAAAGATAAAAGAAGAAAGAAAAAAAAGTATTTTGCTTGAACTAAGAGAACTCTAATACCATAAAAAATTGAGAAGTCAATTGTTTTATTCATTAAGGTAATGTATATTTATATAGTTTTGAGGGAAAAAATTTTCTCACTTATATACTCAAATTACATAATCAAATTATATACTCTAGTTAATTCTTACATCATACATTGTTTGATAATATAAAAAATATAATAATATTATTTTATATTTATTTTTATCATAATTTTTATCACTAATGATACCAGGAGAGTGTTGATAATAAAGACAACGAGAAGTGTGTGTGCATGTTATGCTATCATTCGAGGAGCTTATCCCATTATATACGCAGATTTGCTTGTGCTCATCTCCAAAAAAAAAAGTAAAAATAAAAAAAATATATATATATTCATATTCATTTACTATATTTATGATTACTCAAAAGAGGAGTCCTTGGAAAATACCAAAAGAAAATACTCCAAATCCGTGGCACGCGACGGATTTGACTTTGATGTGACCAAAATTTGACGCATTCCAAGTTGAACGTCCGCTATAGGGAACGTCGTCATTCACAGTAAATTGTGAGCAACGTGGGCGTAATGTGATGGTTTCGCAAGGCACGGCTACCTGCGCGGAGACGTCTATAAAAGCCATGGGAGGATTGAAGGTTGTAGGAGTGGCGCATGCTAGTGTTGCAAATGGCTACTTCTTCCTCTTACTCCGCGGCAGCAGGCGAATGGAGCGAGGTGGGAGGCACCAAGAAACCCTTCCGGGTGTTCTTTATCCCCTTTTTTGCCTCGGGCCACATGATCCCTATGGTGGACCTCGCCTGCCTCTTCGCAGCCCGCCCCGGTGTCGAGCCCACCCTCGTGCTCACCCCCGCCAACGCTGCCCTCGTTCGCCCCACCCTCAACCGCTCCGCTACCGCCGGCCGCCCCGTTGGGCTCCTCCTCTTTCCCTTCCCCTCTGTCGGCCTCCCTGACGGCGTCGAGAACCTCGCCACCGCCCCTGCCTCCGAGTCCTGGCGCGTGTATAAGGCCGTCGACCTCGCCCAGATCGCTCACGACGAGATCCTTCGTCGCCATCGCCCCGACGCCGTCGTCGCCGACATCCCTTACTGGTGGACCACCGCCATCGCCGCCGACCTCGGCATTCCCCGCATTACCTTCCACGCCGTCGGGGTGTTTCCCCAGCTCGTGATGAACAACCTCTTCCGCTTTCGTTCGGAGATCCAGGATCGTCAGGTCGTCGCCGTCCCGGATCTGCCGGGCCGGCCCATCGAGATCCCTCGCGCCGAGCTGCCCGAGTTCTTGTTGGAGCAGAACCACATGAGCGACACATGGGACCGGATGAAGGAGGCGCAGCTGACTTGTCACGGCGTGGTGGTCAACACTTTCTACGGGTTCGAGCCGGAGCACTGTGACGACTACCGTCGGGTGGATGCCCAGCAGGCCTGGTTCGTGGGACCCGTCGCTCTTGCTTCATACGGCGGCGACGAAAGGGGTGGTGGCACGGCGGCAAAGGAGGATGGCGACCGATGCATGGCATGGTTGGACACGAGGGAGGAAGGGTCGGTGCTGTTCGTTTGCTTCGGGAGCTGGTGCCACTTCACAGCGGCGCAGCTCAGGGAGATGGCAGCGGGGCTGGAGGCGTCGGGGCAGCCGTTCCTTTGGGCAGTTAGAAAAGACGGGGACGCCTCCGAGGAAGAGAGTAATTGGATGCCGGAGGGATGGGAGAACAGGGTGGCCGGGCGAGGCCTGGTGGTGAGGGGGTGGGCGCCGCAGGTGGCCATCCTGGGCCACAGGGCGGTGGGGGCGTTCCTGAGCCACTGCGGGTGGAACTCGGTGCTGGAGGCGGTCGCGGCGGGGAAGCCGATGCTGACGTGGCCGCTGGTGTTCGAGCAGTTCATCAACGAGAGGCTGGTGGTGGAGGTGGCGGGGGCAGGGATGCGGGTGTGGGAGGGGCATCGGAGCGTGGCAGAACACGAGAAGACGGTGGTGCCTGGGGAAGCAATCGTGAGGGCGGTGTCCGGGCTCATGAAGGCGGGAGGGGAGGGGGAGACGGCAAGGAAAAAGACCATGGAGCTGTCAGTGGTGGCGAGGGCGGCGGTGGCGAAGGGCGGATCATCGCACCGGGATCTCGATAGCCTGATCGACGAGCTGCTTGCCACCCGCGTAGGGTGGCGCCACACAGCAGGACACCCCAGTGTAGAATTTTGACCGAGTCGTGAGCCGAACCTTCCGTTTTCATCCGATTGTGCACTTATCCGTGGGTTCCATCAGTAATCAGTGTCAAATAAATTTCATGTGGTCTCTCTAATTCTACAATGTCCAATCTGTCTTATATCAAATAAATGTCAATTAAGTCCCGGCTACCTATTCTGATCGTGACAAGTGACCTAACGAATATTTTTAATGCTTTCGGTTTCCCTTTGCGCAGGGAATGTTTCTCGTGTTTCTGATTTTTTATGGATATGTTTGAACAAGACAACTCAAGGATCTGGATATGGATAAAGATTTATTCAATTATATTATTTTTTATATTATATATATATATTTATTATTCATCTCTGATTTTTTTTTTTTCGATTTGACTCTTCGTTCTTAACTAACCGGGTGAGATGTGCTACGAGAAAGAAGGTGACGAGTTTTCTTTTTTTTGGTTTATTTCGACCTTCACATGCTCACAACGTATATTTATGTATATTCATTAAATTAAGATAAATATAATAAATAATTAGATGGGATAGCTTTATAGTTGAAAGGATCATTACTCTAATGGATGACTTTATCGACATGCATATATCCACAGGAGTCATATTTTATTATTTGGTATTGGATATCAATCATTACTATCGTATAGGTAATGGAGATTAAGTTGTCATGGCAAAATTGAGATGTCGAGATATATAGAATTATTTATAAACATAAGAATTATAATATTATTATTATATTATAAAAATTAATATTAAAATTTAAAATTAAATTTTAATATATCTTTAAATTTATGATATGTACTTTTCGATGCTGCTCATCTTTATTTGATCTGTAAGTATATTATTTTCGGATCTGAGATTTATAGTGATGCCTAAAGAGAATTAGACTCGTCTTTTTATATTTTTTTTATCCTTCATAAGACTATTATGAATCTTTCACTTTGATTGATTGATTCACATGACTAAAAGGAGGTGAGATAAGATCTATAATCTCTTAATCATGTCATATATCTCAATCTCCTCTTATATTATATATATATATATATATATATATATATATATCCACATATTCAATTATTATGTATATTATACTTAAGAAGTCTTGTGTATTTATAAGTAAGAGTAGAGAGTGTAGGATAAATAATTAGGAGAATCTTTCCCATTAAGATAATCTTCTAAAGAATTCTATTATAATTGAACTTTTTTATATTAGTTGATAACTATAATTAAAATCAATCATATTCATAATATATCTTTTCTAATTAGGTAGGGCCACATAATCTAACATTCTTCATTTAACTCATTAATTTGTAAAATGCAAAAGGGTTCAAATTAAAAAAATAAATAAATAAAATTTATTTAAAAATAACTTTATCCAATTAGATTTTGAATCTTGAAAATCATTTATATTCGTACAAATTAAAAATATAGGCCAATAAATCTAATATATATAATAATACTACATTAAGTCATAGCGGTTATATGTCATCAATATCATACTTTCTCATATGTACCATAACATTGTTAACTCTTTCTAATGTAATCCAAAATGACCCATATAATTTATTTTATCAAGATAATCTTCTCATTACATTCAACCATAATATGTACCTACATAAATGTGAACAGAATAGCAGAAATAAATAACTTTAAATACATAAGGAAGAATATCAATTATAATGTCCACTCAAATATGCATTATTATATCTTTTATAGGTTGCTCACAAACCTAATCTAAGAACGTGTTCTTTTAAATATTTTTAACTATAAATCTAAATGAATGAATCACCAATCAATATAATGAAGTTTAAATTATTAATTGATATTAGTTATTTTTGGATTTTTTTTCTTTAACCATCAAATAATTTATACCACACTTCATGGAGCTATAACAGTACTTGTCATTCTAAAAAAATTATTATGATATATCATAAAGTATCTTCAATGACTTAACAACTATCCACACTAAGTCCTAAATTAAAATTTCATAATCATAAAACTTGATTAGTCACCTCAAAGTATATTACAAAATCAACTTCTATTAATAATAATATAATAATATATTACTTATATATTTTTCTATAAATTACCTATTCAATTAATATAGATATAAACCATAATGTGGACCTCCAATTATCAAAACAATTTAAAGAATCAACACTTGAAATACTATCATTTCAAGTTGATCTAATTTCATATATATGAGGATATAATTCGTTGTCACTTTTAGATATCTTATTACATTATTTGTAGTCTTTTAGTATTTTCATTCTTAGATAACTCTAGTATGTATCCAGTATTTTAACTATAAAATTGATATCTAATCTAGCATTGGCTTAAGCATATAATAAATTTTCAACTATGCATGCATAAAGAATATTTTTCTTTATCTAATTATTTTTTAAGTCATTAAAAATACTTATTTTGACTAAAAATTTTAATTTTTTATTTGTTGAATAAAGTTATATACTAAATATCTCTAAGACATGATCAATATATCTTTTCTAAGATAATCCAAGTAATTTTTCAAATGTATCTCTAAATATATCAATGCTAATAATATAAGACGTCTCATTCATATCAACTATCTTAAAATTCTTATGAAAAATTTCTTAGTTCAATATAATAAACTAAGATCACTACTAACAAATAAAATATTATCTATATATAAGACTAATATAATAAATTTTTTCTTATTGATCTTTCGATAAAATATTGATCAACAGTATTTTTTTCAAATCTAAAGAAAGTAATGATATTACGAAGCTTTATATATCATTGTTTAGAAGCTTGTTTAAGGTCATAAATGAATTATTTTAAATTTACATATCAAATTTTATATATTTTTATTTTCTCTATAAATCATTTAAGTAAACACATATAAATTTAGATTCTCAATTTGAAAACTTATTTTCATATTCTTATAATATAACTCAAAATTATAATTAGTCAATTCTTTATGTGTAAATCCGTTGATCATAAATTTGATCGTTATATCATTCGATATTCTTTTCTCAATTATTAACAGACTTTTTTATAATTATTAGATAATTAGATGAGTTCTCATATACTAACTGATTAATCATCTTAACTCTTCTTTTATTGCATTATACTATTTTTTAGAATTACTATTTTTAATAACTTATGAAAATAATGAAGGATTCTTTTGATTCTTAAATCATAATCTGATACTTATAGATATACCATATAATAACTAGAAATGACATGTCTTCTGTCCCTTTGAGATATTCTCAAAATTATTGGTTGTGATTATTTTACAAGATCAGTACTAGCGATATCAATATTATGTGGGAATTCGCTAATGTTATTTTGTTGTTCATCTTTATTAAATCATTTAATAATTTGAGTAATAATAATCTCTTAAATGATAAAGTAGTATTAATTTACATCTCCTTAATATCAAAATTAAATTTTAAGATTCTTTACTTTCACTGATTTACTATTTTCAAGGAATCTTGCATTATTAAATTCTATTATCTATGTGCTATGATTATGATAATAAAATATGTATCCCTTTGAATTTTTTAAATAAATAATAAAATATCTAAAAATAATCCTTAAATCTAATTTCTTTTCATATGAATTAAAAACTCCTCTCTCTATAAGATAATCCTAAATACATAAATATCTTAAGTTGAGTTTTATATCAATCTATAACTTAAAAGAAGTTGATAGAATTAACTTACTATAAACTCTATTCAATATACATAATTATCCTCAAAGCTCCTCTTCACAATAATTCGAGTACAAAATTATAACTCATCATGTTTTTAACTATATCTATAAAAGTATAATTTTACCTTTTAGTAATCCTATTTTGTTATAGCAGATATGATAAATAAAACTTAGTACAAATACTCTATTTTTTTTAGGAATCTAGCAAAAGAAGTAGAATTGCTAACGGATTCATCATAAGTACTATAAAATTTATCATCGATGTTAGATCTGATAATCTTGATTTCACTTTATTTATGTATATCTAAAAGTATCAATAGCATGAGACCTCACATGAATTATATATATATATATATATATATATATATATATATATATATATAAAATCAAACCTCAATAGGTTATTTAAAAGTGATAAAATATTTCTCTTCACTAAAATAAAAACATAGAGTGACCCATAGAAATAAGCATATATAATCTCAAGGAGTTTACGAACTTATATTTCATCCTAATATTTAATTATATGATTATTATAAACTCAAGATTCACATTAATTTTGTATAGACTATCATACAAAATTCAAAGGTTAACTTTTATTGAATCATGAATATATGAAGTTTATAACCACTAAAAGAGAAATAATATTCCAATAATTCTAAGTAAAGAACCTAAATTTCTAGAATTATAAAAACATAGTATGTATATGTTGGGAAATCCATGAAACATAGTACATAGTGGAAGCACAGAAAACAAAAATTCTTGATTTCCATGAAACGATTTTGTCGTCGTGCGCAGATCGGTGCATAAAAAATAAATTCACAAAATCGAAAACTGCGTATGTTAGAAAGATAGTACCTAGGGAGATCGTATATCCCTGAATTCTTATAGATCCGTGGGGTATATGAAGGAGGTTAAGCGTCCTTCTCCCTAACGATGATCCACATGGTAAGCACTGCGAAGATGCTCCTCTCTAGGGAGAAGAGAATAGGAGGTGGCCACCAAGAAGCCCTAGCCTATGGACCTTTGGTTCCCTCCTTTTTATAGAGGCCCATTGTAAACCCTAATGAATCTTACCTTATTGGGTATTGGATCTCAATCCAATTATCTAAACCTCTTAGATTAATGGGTTTCTATCCAATAATATCTTATTAGCTCTTATTGGATCTCATCCTTGGGATCTAATAATTCAGGAGTTTATTGGATATCCAATGAGATAGGGGCTTCGGCAGATATCTTATATCCAAACTTTTACTCGTCGCAACACCTACGATATGTGTGTGACCCTCTAGTCCCAGTATCGAGCTGGTCATGAGTCATACGTGTTAGAACTCCATCTGACTCAATAAATTATTATCTCTATAATAATTCACTCAACTCATCGACTACGGACGTACTAGGCCACTATGTCATAGTCCCCATACGATATAGGGGAATCCAATCCTTTGGACCTATTTGTCATCAGTTACCATATACCTATAGTCTCTTATCCATCTAATATCCCAAAGATAATATATCGGGTATGGTGTTGTCAGGCCCATACGGTTTCTAATCGAGTCTCACTCTAATCGGATTCTTCCGAAGAACTCTTTCTCTCTCAATCCAAATGACCCTGGCTAAGGATTTGTCTAAGCAAGAACACATTGGATATTCCTCTTATGATATCGAGAGTGGATGATCTTTTATTGACACTCAATTGCCTTCATAAGATTGGCTACCATTCCCGAGAACCGGCTATACCAGATTTGAAACTTTCTAAACCTGTAAGTCCAGCATCAAAGAATGGAGTACTCATACAAGACATCTTTGGTGTCTTAAGTCTAAAGGCCAGATACACTACTAGGACTACAAAACTACTGTCTGACATCAGGTATCAATAACTATCCAGTATTCCATAAGGGGATCAATCAGTAAACTTATTCTCCAATGAACACCTATGTTGTACCCTTAGTGTCCCCACATGAGTAGCTATGAGACTAACCACCTCTATCATATGGATAGGTATTCAACACACTAGTCTATCTGGTTATCTCAATATCCCCTTTGAGTAACTTACGATCAGGATTATTTAGGGTCTGTGTTTAAAGGTGAATTAATCTCAATATTATGATCTTATCATGATCTGATTCCCATTGCATAGATCCAAGGATATCACAATATACATCTAGATAATATGATAAAATATTAATAATCCTAAGCAAAGAGATTAACGTAGCATGTTACAAGTACCATCACTCACGTGATTGACTTGTAGGGCACCTATAACTAGTAGTATCTTTAAGATTTATCTCATGTATCTTTAAGATTTATCCAATGAATCATCTCTAGGCATAGGCGATAAGTACCAACTACTATCACTTTCATTTTAAGATAATTTCTTATAATAATAAATATTTCATTCTATTTTAATTTTTATATTAAAATAAATCTCTATTATTAGAAATATATATTGAAACATTAAAATCAATCTACCAAGTATTAAAAAAATCTCTGTAATATTTGATTTGAAACCAAATATTATTGTTCTTTCAAACTTATATTTTTCTCTTTCAAACCAAATATTATTGTTCTTCTTCTCATAACTTTTTTTAGTATAGAAGTAGCACTTAACTATGAAGATTTTTCTTTTATGACTTTATATAATATTATAAATTTAATTGATTTGTACTTTAATTTTCTTTTATTATTATCCACTCCTTGAGTAGTAATCAAAATATTATGTATATTTTCTATATTGATTTTAATTTTTTCTAAACACATATACTACTAATAGTTTTATTTAAGTTTTACTTATCCTTAATTTATTATAGGAAATTTTAAATAAGCTAAACTAAGAAAAATAAAATTAAAAATAAATTATATAAGAAATAATTCAACTATATTCAAGCTCAATATTCTTGAGCTTATAGTTTTGTTAGTCATACTGAAGTTATAATATTGATTTTCTTAAATATTATCATACTGAATTTTAGTTAGTTCTTTTATCAATATATCAGCTAATGACTAGTTAAAAAATTTAAATTAATATTTAAAATATTCTAGTATGCTAATTGTAAACTGTAACGAAGTCTAAATATTATTAGCAGTTATCATAAAACTAGTCTAATCAAAGTTTAACACACCTAATGTAATTTCATATGCTCATGCCATTTAATCCATAAAATATAAGAACATTTATAAGAATACAATGAAGTACCATTGTAATAATATCATATAAAATTAATATTTTTATTTTTTAAGTAATGTTAAATTATTAATATTATCTTTATTTTACTTTTAGATGCAATACTGACATTTCTAGTATTCACACAAAATTATTTATATAGGACTGCTACCATCCTTATAGAATAGTATTATTATCTTTCGATATACAATCCTAAACTATAAGAATATCCAAAAATAGTAATATCCTACCTATCACATAATTATTTGAATTAGATTATCCTTTAAAATTATCTAAATCTCCTAATTATGTATATTATTATTATTATTTTATCATTTATGATTAATTATTTAATATAATTTTATAAGTTATTAATCTAGACTACTTTGGTAGCTATTAGTTAAATAAAACTTAGAGATATAAGTTACAAATAATATTAATCATATTTTTTTAATATGTTGAAAGAGGTTAATAATAAAATAATAACTATAATAATTTTTAAATATTAATTAATATTAAAAAAAATATATGATTAATTAATCATGATGAAATATAAATCATATCTTAATATGAAAAATAAATATTATTTCGTAATTTTAAACATATACATATGAATAATCAAATAAATATCTAACAAAAATAATTAGATTTTTATTTATCATATGCAAAATGTCATCAATATGTTATATAAGAAAACTATCAAATAAACCATAATTTATATTTTATTTTAAAATTTTACATAAAACTGTTTTACCAGTTAACCTTATTTAATTGGGAAAGCCCAGAAGTGGGCTAAACATCTACCCAAATAAGTTAGTCAAAATTTAAAATCATTCAAAATTAAAAATTAATTATTTTTTTAATTTCGATCAAGATTTGATTGATTAAATCTAAATCTAATAAAAAATATAGTTATGATTAAAGTATTTGATTAAAAATAAATCAAATTAGTTAATTTTATAATTGAGGATATAAATAAAAATAAATAAATTTTAGAAGGGTAAAACTATAATTATGACTTAGGATATACGAAGGAAATTTTTAGTTGTTGAAAAGCATAAATAGAATGTAAATAAAGGGATACAAATTAGCATTTTGTTTATTTTTAAAGGGTAACAATATCATTTTAATAAAAATCCTAATTCACCCCTTGTATGGTTATTGTGTGAGGCACAACTGTTAGATAATGTGACCCTTTATAATTGAATAAGATATATGATCGAACTAATTGGATTCTGATGATAATATGGGTCAATAGAAAAGAAGTCCAAATTATAGTAGGATTCCTCAAGGGATGCCCTTGATGGAAGGAACTCCTCTGATAACTTATCCTAAACCCTCTGCTCTCGCCTATAAATAGACAAGACCTCTAGGGATCTATATAGAGACATAAATGCATCTAAGAGTTGCATAAAAGAAAAGCATCTCATAAGCATCAATTGAGATATTATAGTTTCTCTCTCAACCTTCCTAAGCCATCAATCTAAGTAGTTCTGTGAAAAGATAGGAAGAGAGAAGTCTAGTTCTTCTTGTAGATTGACAATGACATTAGATCTAAAGAAGGTACTCGGATCATATAGAGATCCTTTCCATTTTTTTCACATGGCATCAAAAGGTACACATCGTCAAACTGATATATTGTTATTTGATTTCAATCCTAGCATAAAAGTTTTTTCACATTATAGAAAGCATGATTATAATTTTTATGCTTATAATTGGTATCAGAGCCTAGGTTCTTGAAATCAAAACTTTAGATCTATTTTTTTATTTACGATGTTTGGATAATCTGTATTCTATCGATCTGTATTCTTATCTATTTTGGTTTTATCGTCTGATTGTGTTTTGTCACCTGCTTGCCAGCGATGTTAGTGAAGCAGCGACGATCATTGTGACCTTGTAGCGTACGACCATAGAGGCCATGAGCGATCGTGCAAATGCGGTGGTCATGTGAGGGTAGTAGTCGTGCGTCGATTGGAGCTGCAAAGGGGCTACACAGTCCGTAGCCACCCGCAAGCAGTTGTCCCGTAGGTCGCGAGCGTGGGCACAACCGCACCTAAGCGACAGCCGCGTGCAAGTAGGCCGCGTGCGAGCGCAGGCAAAGGTCGCACACCAGGTGGCGGTCGCATGGTGCAGCGCCTGCCCACGGGCACCGACGACAACCGCGCACATGCAAGCTGTCACATCGGTGGTAGCCGTGCACGCGCAAGCCATCGCACCGGCAGCGTGTCGCACAAGCAAAGGTAATTTTAGTAAAATTATAGTTTTGCCATTAGAGATTTAAATAAAAAATTTATAGTTTTACCCTTAAATATTTCATTAATACTTTTAGTATTTTGATAGCTCTGCCCTTTGCAAATCTGATAATTACAATATGTCCTAACAACATATTTACAGTTTTACCCTTATAAAATTAAGAATTTTTTATTTATATTCTTAATTATAAAATTGATCAATAAAATTTAATTAAATTTGATCATGATTATATTTTGATTATTTATTGATTAAATTTAATTTTGATCAAATTTAGAAAGAATTAAATTTTCATTAATTTTTGGTTTTGATCAACTTATTTAATTAGGCTAATATTTAGTCCAATTCTAGGCTTGCCTAAATTAATAAAATCAATTAGTTTTATTTAATATATTAAAAAAATATAAATTATTATTCCTTTTATAGTTTTTCTCATATGATTTGTTGATTACATGTGGTAAATAAATAAAAAATCTAATTATTGTTCTTGGATATTTCTTTAGTTATTCACATGTATATAATTGAAATTATGAAATAATATTTATCTTTCACATGAAGGCATAATTTACATGTTATCTTGATTTACGGTTATCATACAAGTTTTTCCTTTTGCTGATTAAAGTTTAATAATTATTATGATTATTATTGTATTATTGAACTACTTAGCATAAATTAAATTGAAAAAATTTGATGAATATTATTTGTAATTCATCTCCCTAGGTTTTATCTGACCAGTAGCTGCCAAATTATAATAAAAATCTTAGGATAATAGGCTTTTGGGATGTAAATTATAATAAAAATCTTATCATTTGTAAGATATTTTAAATTATATTTTATATTATTATATTGGTCTTGTAGCTACCAAAGTGACCTAGGCCAATAACTTATAAAATGACATTAAGGAACTAGTCCTAAATGACTTCAAGGAAATAATAATCATAATGACATATATAATTAGGAGATTTAAATAATCTCAAAGGAGAATCTACTTTAAATAGTTATGTGATAGGGTAGGATGATATTGTTTTGGATATCCTTATAGTTTAGGATTGTATACCCAAAGATAACAATACTATTCTACAAGGATAGTATTAGTTCTCCATAGATGATTTTGAGTGAATACTAGATATGTCAATATTTCACCCAAAGGTGAAATATAGATGATATCAATAGTTCATCATATTTTGGAACTCAAAGCATTAATGTTATTTTATATTTTACAATGGTACTTTCATTCATGCATTCTTATGCTTCTAGTGTCCCTGTACTCTCTGAATCAAATTATTCAGAATGGTTAGAGCATGTGCAATTCACACTATACGTATTAGATCTTGATTTGGCATTGCTTGTTGAAAAGTCTATAGACTTGACTGATGAAAGTACTGTAGAACAAGTTAATGAAATGAAGGCTTAAGAAAGATCAGATAGGCTTAGTTTAATGTTCATAAGAATGACAATTGCAAATAATATAAAGACTTCATTACTGATTACAACTAGCTTACGGGAATATTTAAAGGTTATTGAAGATAGATTTAAATCTGCTAATAAGTCATTGGCTGGCACACTAATGAAAGAATTAACTACACTCTTAAAGCGAAAGTGATATTAGTAGGGACTTATCGCCTACGCCTAGAGACGGGTCATATGATGGATTTTATTGATACATGTTATGTTTTTACTATTTCTAAAAATTTGGTTTCTCTATCTAGAATTAATGAGTTAGGATATTGTCTTTCTTTTGGAAATGGTAAACTCAGTATATTTTATGATTCAATAAAAATTGGTTCTGAAATTCTATGTGATGGTTTGTACAGAATTAATTTGAATCTTGAGTTTGCAAAGATATTATTGACCCTGTAATCAAATGTTGGACTGAAATGTAGTTTCAATAATGAAAGATCTTCTACACTATGGCATAAACGATTAGGGTATATCTCCAAGGAAAGAATTGAAAGATTAGTGAAGGATAATATTTTAAAAATTTTAGACTTCACTAATTTTGATGTTTGTATAGGTTGCATTAAGGGAAAGCAAACTAAACACAAAGAAAAATGCCACAAGATGTAAAGAACTCCTTGAGATTATTCATACCGATATCTGCGGACCACTCTATATTCCTTGTTTTAGTGGAGAAAGGTATTTCATCACATTTATAGATGACCTGTCCAGATATGGCTATATTTATCTAATACATAAAAAGTCTTAGGCTGTTGATACTCTCGAAGTATACATAAATGAGATCAAGAGATAATTAGATAGAAAAGTTAAAATTGTTAGATTTGACAGGGGTGGTGAATTTTATGATAGTTATGATGAATCTAGTCAGAATATTAATCCTTTTGCTGGATTCCTAGAACAACGGGATATTTGTGCTTAATATGCTAAGAAATCGCGAGATTTGGCATCTCATGCTTAGCAAAAAACAAAAACAAGACTGGATTTTCCATAGTTAACGTACTTGGCCATCATGCAATGATTGGTGCGCAAAAATCATAAATCTGAAAAATCCGCATGTATCATGTCAGAAGTGTTACTTGGGGGATCGTATATCCTTGAAAATTCCAGATCCGATGAAGAGGATGAAGGAGCACTAGCGTACTCTTCTCTAGTGGTAATCCACACAACGGATGTAGCAATAACGCTCCTCAGATCACCGCGAGATCTCTCTCCATGTACATCACAAGGCTGTTGGAACAAAGGAGAAAGAGAGAAGACTAAGGAGAATAGGAGGATGACTACCAAGAGCTCTTACCCTATGAATCAGGAGGTTCCTCTTATTTATAGAGGTGGATGAAGCTTATCCTTAACAGATCCTATTCACATTGGATCTTTATCCAATTGGATCTTATTGGATCTTATCCACATGATCCAATTTGATCTCATCCAATTGGATCCTATCCAATCATTTAATTTGATCTTATCCAATTACCCAATTGGATCTCATCTACAGGATCTAAACTAGGGACTTCGCAGATATCTCATATCCGCACCTCTACTCGTCGCAACATCCACCTTATGTGTGTGACCCTCTAGTCCCAATACCGAGCTGACCATGAATCACTCCCGTCAAAACTCCTTCTGACTCATAACACCTTCTGATATAGTGAATTATTATCTCTATAATAATTCACTCAACTCATCGACTATGGACGTATTAGGCCACTACACCATAGTCCCCAAACAGTACAGGGGGATCTAATCCATCGGACTTGTCTGTCCTCGGTTACCATGTATCTATAGTCCCTCATCTATCTAATATCCCAGAGACCATATATTGGGCATGGTAAAGTCAGGCCCATATAGAATCCTGTTCGAGTCTCGCCCTAATCGGATTCTCTCGGAGAATTCCTCTCCCAATCTGAACGACCTTGGCTAGAGATTTTGCCTGAGCGAGCACAGGCGGGATATATCTCTCATAATACCGAGAGTGGATGATCCTCTATTGACAAGTAATTGCCTTCATAAGGTTGGCTATCATTCCCGAGAACCGACTATACCAGATCTGAAACTCTCCAAACCTGTAAGTTCGACGTCAAAGAAATGAGTACTCAAACAAGGCATCTTTGATGTCTTAAGTCTAAAGACCAGACATACTAATAGGACTACGGAATCGCTGTCTGATATTAGGTATCATTAACCATACAACGTTCTGTAAGCAAATCAATCAGTGAACTCATTCTCCAATGAGCACCTGCACTGTACCTCTAGTATCCCCACATAAGTGACTATGAGACCAGTCGCCTCTATTATATAGATGAGTATACAGCACACCAGTCTATCCAGTTATCTCGATGTCCTCATCGAGTAACCTATGACTAGGATGATTTAGAATCTGTGTTTAAATGTATATCAGTCTCATTATTATAGTCTCATCACAATCCAATTCCCATTGCACAGATCCATAGACATCACAATATTCATCCAGATAACATGAGAAAATGCCAATAATAATATGCAAAGAGATCGATGTAACATGTCACAGGTGTCATCACTCATGTAATTGGCTTGTAGGGCACCTACAACCAATAATCTCCCACTTGACCTAAAGTCAATCACCTACATGTCTGATCCCCATCAAACTCTTGTGACACTTAAATATAATCTGAGTCAACGACTTTGTCAGTGGATCTGCAATGTAATCTTCGGATGGAACTCTTTCCACTACTACATCTCCTCGAGCCACGATCTCTCTGATCAAGTGGAACCTCCTCAGAATGTGCTTAGACTTCTGATGAGACCTAGATTCCTTTGCTTGAGCAATTACCCTATTGTTATCGCAATATAAGGTAATCAACCCCTCACTATTCGGCACGACTCCTAAATCTATGATGAATTTCTTTATCCAGACTCCCTCCTTTGTTGCCTCTACTATAGCAATGTATTCTGCCTTTGTAGTCAAGTCAATAACAGTATCTTGCTTGAAACTTTTCCAGTATACTGCTCCTCCATTCAGGGTGAAGACATACCCTGAATTCGACTTGCTATCATTGACATCGGACTAGAAGCTCAAGTCCATGTAGCCCTCAACTCTGAGGCTACTGTCTCTATATACCAATAAAAGATCCTTAGTCATTCTCAAGTACTTAAGGATACACTTTACTCTTTTCTAGTGCTCCAAGCCTGGATCTGCCTGATACCTGTTGAATCTCAGATTTTGATGATGAAACTAATTGATTATGTTTTATGATCTAACTACGTGTTGAGTTACGCAGGTCTACTATCGATCAGGATTAGATAGTTGACTATGGAGGAATTGACGTTGCGCTGGGTGATCACGTCAGGATATTGGATGTCGAGCCGAGGTTCGGTCGACAATCGGCAGAAGGCTTCGGACATCGGGCATCGGGCTAAGAAGAGCGGAGTTGCGCCATGGATATCAGGGTTACAGAGGTCAACCATCGATTGGACAACGGATCGCTAGAGAGGACGATGTGCCAAAGGATCGGACGAAGCACTAACCAATGACGTGTCGGGCAACTGAATGTCAATTCGCGTTGTAATAACTGTCTAGATCGAAGTAGAGTGTTTGTTTATGTGTGCAGGATTAACTACGATGACGATGAAGACGTAAAGCAAAACAAAGTATAGGAAGACAAGTGGGATAGATCATTGGGAGTTCGAGAGTTTGACGGAAGTCCGAAGATTCATTGGGAGTATTGTCGGAACCAGCCAAGAACGAGTAGGGAGCTTACCGAAGGGTTTTCGAAAGTTCATCAAAAGGTTCGTTGGAAGTTCACGGAGCTTGCCAAGAAAGATCAGAGCTTGCCAAAGAAGCTCGATGGAACTCGCCAAGATCATCGTGAAGTCCAGGAGCTTGCTGGGAGTCCACAGAATGGTTTCCGAGGGTTCGTCGGAAGACCGCCGGAAGTTCACCAAAAGCTCGCCGAAAGAAGTCTTGTCTTATGGACTTTGTAATAGCTTAAAAAATATCTTTAAAATTTATAGTTAGCACATGATTTGGTTTAGGATTAGGTGTTAATCCTATAAACCAAATTTGGGTCAATTCGGACTTCATTTGGACTGGTTTCGACTGAGTTTTCGGTCGAAACTACTGTGCTGAAATGACCTGGGCGGTGGCACCGCCCAGTAGCCGAGCCATGGGCGGTAGCACCGCCCAGTGCCTATGTGCAGCGGTGATAGTACCGCTTGCCTTGGGCGGTGGAATCTCCTGTGCCTGTCAGTCTGACGACTGATAGGCGGTGGCACCCCCCTTGACAGGTGGTGGCACCGCCAGCACCGAGAAGCCTGAAAAAAATTCAAATTTGGGCTCCAAATTTGAATCATCATTGGGGCTATAAATACCCCTCACATTCTTGGATGAAAGGGTGTCTAGAACTGAAAAAAAGAAGGGGGAAACTCTCTTAAAAGTGTGTCAAATCTTCCCTCTAAGTCTTAAGAGTGTTCTAGTCCAAGAGAGGGATAAGAGTGCTTATAAGGGTTATCTCCTAAGCCCGTCAAAAGGAGAGGTGCTGTGAGGGAGTTCATCCTCGCCCGTTGAAAGGAGGATAGCTAGTGGAAAGCCAGTGGCCTCAAGCAAGAGGAATCGGGAGTGGACGTAGGTCGGATGACCAAACCACTATAAAAATCTAGTTTGCTTTTACGTTCTTACTATTTACTTTGCTGCAAACCCTTTCCACTTAATTTGATGCTCTACTTCTCATCTCTACAAACATCTTTAAGTTAGAGCTTTTCTTATATGATTCTACCGATATGGCTTTCATAATATGAAACGAAGTTTTCACCGTATGAAGTTTCTGAAACTTGTTCAAATCGTCGAAAATTTATCGTTCCTTACCGCTGCACTAATTCACCCCCCCTCTTAGTGCCGCTCGATACCTAATAATTGATATCAGAGCCATGTTTTTTCTTTTTTGGATTTACACCTGTGAGAAATGGCTCTAAATGGCTTTCAAGAGGGCTTTTCGATTTTTCGTCCGCTGTTCTTTAACGGTTCGGACTACACATATTGGAAAACTCGAATGAGAGTTTTCTTGATTTCTCACGATTTAAACTTATGGAACATCGTTGAAAATGGATTTCAACCTCCCTCTAAACCGACGAACGAATGGTCGTATTTGGAGAAAAGATCGTTTTCTTTAAATGCAAAGGCTATGAATGTCTTATTTTGTGCTTTAGATAAAAATGAGTTCAATCGGATTTCTACGTGCGAAATAACTTTTGACATTTGGCGAACTCTTGAAATCACGCACGAGGGAACTAGTAGAGTTAAAGACTCGAAAGTAAACCTCTTATTGCATGATTTTGAGCTCTTCCGAATGACACCAAACGAAACTATCGATGATATGTACACCCGTTTCACGGATATCGTCAATAGTTTGAAAAGTTTTGGTAAATCTTTTTCAAGTTTTGATTTAATAAACAAGATTTTAAGATCCCTTCCAAAAGAGTGGGATCCAAAAGTAATGGCAATACAAGAAGCTAAAAATTTAAATGACTTATCTCTTGAAGAACTCAATGGGTCTTTAATGACCTATGAAATGGCTTTCTTGGAACACAAGAACACAATGAACTCGATAAACACATGGACTATCTTCCAAAGAACAGGAAGGATTTGGCACTTCGGACTATGAAATGCCACTTGAGTGATGACTCAAGTGATGAGGACAATGAGAACTTTAAACTTTGAACACTAAATCTTAATAAGTTCATTAAACAAAAATCTAAAATAAACAATGAATTTGAACGGAGGAAGAGGCCAAAGAAGAAGAAGAAGGCTTGCAAAGAAGAATCAAGTAAAGAAGAGGCGAAATGGGCTTTGATGGTTTTCGACAATGAGGTAAGAAACTCACCCAAGTTGCTTTTACCTTATTTTGAAATTACATGATGCTTTTCATGAATGCTTAACTTAGTTAGTAGTTTTTTTATATTTTTGGAAATTAAAACAAATTGTTTTAAAAAATTATGCTATGCTTTTCCTTCTAGCATATTTTGAAAAATTATAAAAATGATTATGAAAAACTATATTGTTAAATTTTCATGCATGTTATGATTCAAAACTTTGAATGATTATAAATGATGATTGCTTAGTTTATGATTTCCATATCGTATTTTGATGCATGGTTTAACACAAAAGTTAATTAGCATAATTATGTTTAATAGGGTTAATCCATGATTGTGTACTTCGATTTTCATGCAATGAGGATTTGAAGTACTATTGATTGAAAAACATCTATCTTGGCTTAATGTGTCTTAATCCTTCTTATGATGAAGTTTTTATATGATGCATGTCTTCATGAAATCAATTACAAAACTAAAAGACCTAACCCACAAATTTTCAAAATGAAAGAAATGTGGTTTTGATGTTACCTTGTGTTATATTTGGATTTAATGGTTTTCATGACGAAAATTATTTTTCAGATTTTTAAAATGATGTATGATTTTAGCAAAAGTTTGAGCATTGATCATCTTGTTATAACAAATGAAAGAAAGAATTAAAATGATTTTGATGATGTATCATGAAAATATGCGTAATGATTGTATCATACTTGATGACTTGAAATCTCATATTTTAAAATAATATATTCATAATGAATCCATGAATCTTGATGATTTTCATATCACTTTTTGGCTTTAAATTTGATACAAATCTTTCATGCAAAATTTTTTTGGGCATGCTTATGTGAAATCTTGCTTGATAATGAAAATGCTCCATACATATGATCATGATAAATTCATGAATCTTGATGATTTTATATTACTTTTGATTTCAAACAAGATGCATGATTTTTAATACAAAAAAATTAATAGCATGTTTCAAGATAATGCTTGCACACCAAATATGATTAAAAGATAGAAGCAAGCATATTGATGATTTCGTTTTTACATGAAAGTTTTGAACATGCTTATATAAGATCAACCACATAAAATAAAACACAAAAGTTAAAAATATTTTAATCATGATGTTTTATTTTTGATGTGTTTGGTCTTAACGATTTTTATGATGAAACTTATGTCTTGCTTTGAAATGTTGATACATGCTCACATGTAATCAATTTATGTTGCTCTTATTAAAATTCTTAAGTGAAAGATTTTGATGCATTTGATCTTGATGGCTTTAATGATAACTTGCATTTCAAAGTTATATGATGATGGTTTTCATGAAAATATTAGAACATACTTTATGAAATCATTATTGATAATGATAAAATAAAAATGTTAAAAGGTTATTATAATGCTTAATAATTTTATGATATCATGAGGACTTGAAGTTGTCATATCTTGATGACAAAGTCATGTTTTGGTTTTAAAATTTGATACTCATCTTTTGAAACATGAATACACTTATATGAAATAAACAACTCAAAATGAAACACATTATCATGATGAATTGAATCTTATGTCTTGGAATAATATGTTGTATTTTTGTCTTGATAATTTTTATGATAAAGTTTGTCTTTCAATTTTGATAAATCCATGTGAATCTTTTGAATCAAATTTTTTAGAAAATGCCACATACTTAATGTGATTTGACTTAATGATCATTATGACGAAATTTGCCTTTCCATCTTGAATATTGACATTTTATTTTAAGACAAAGGCATGCTTATAAGAAGCAAATCATATGAATAGAAATTTACAAGAATGAAATGCAATCCTCTATCTTTTTGATTCTTCAATAAATCTATACTTATCATGTATGAATTTATTGAATGTGATTTTTAAGGATGATTTCATATTTGAAAAATGCTTGATTCGTATTTATGACATAAGATACATTTTAAATATGAATCATGCTCTTATCTCCCTTAATTCATTTTGTTCTCCTATAATTCCTTTTTACTTACTAAAAAGGAGAACCTTCTAAATGAATCATGTTTGATAATCTGTGTTATGAGATTTAGCCTTTATGTCTTGAACATTTATGCTTATTTTTATTTGACATAAAAAGGATAAAGGCATGTTCATATGAAATCAATGCAAATCACTAAAAGAGAAATGTATGTTTCTTGAACATCTTTCTATCTCTAAAGTTTTCGATTCTTCATAAAAGATAAGTGATGAATTCATTATGATATTTTATGAATCACTTGAATTATGAATGAGATTTTGATGAAGTATTAAATTTTCAATCTAATCAAAGATTAATGAACTCATTTATGTGAATCTCTTGATCTCTTGAAATCATGACTTTGAATTCTTGACTTGAGATATCTTTGCGAATCAAAATATTTTCCTCTATGATTGCTTCCTTTTACCCATTAACTAAATAGGAATACAATCCAAGTTTTGATATCTCGATAATTGATACTTGAATGAATTCGTGTACTTGATATTTGATACTAGAAATTTCTCATGAACTATAATGTTGATGAGAATTCCTATGTATGAATTAAGTTGCTCTTTATGCTATATCTTTTCAAATGAATCATGAGCTTTGACATCATATCTTGCATGATATTAAAATTACAAGAATTCTTTGGCTTGTATGCCTTATGTGGCAATTGAAGAATTGATATAAAAGAAATTTGCCTTATGATGAATCAATGAATCATGATTTGATCCTTAATATTGATATGCTTTTATATATCATGATTCTTATTTGTATGATATTTATCTTGAATTGAAAATTGATAAATGTAAATTTTGATCTTACTAAAAAAAAAAGTTATGAATCATGAATGATATCTTTTGGTTTTGATCCTTGTTGAATTTACATATTGATATCCTTCATGACATGATTTCTTTGCATTGTTGTCTTATTTGTATCATGTGATGATTGAGCAATTGATGTATATTTTTATTGATACAAATTTATAATTGATATGAAAAATGACTTGTATAATGATTGAAATTTTTAGTCATTTAGTCCTCCTTTCTTTTTGACAAAGACAAAGGGGGAGAAAAATTGCTACCTTGCAATTTCACAAGAAGTTAAGGATTGTTATCTCAAAGGATGCAAATATTGCTATCTTAACTATCTCAAAAGAAGCAAAATACAAAACTTCAAAAATTTAAAATGTTACACTTGCCATGCCTTTATGTTTATATGTTTTAATGAAAAGATAGCATATATATTTAAAGTGATTATACATAATTGTTAGCTCATTGCAAACAAAAAGTTGATAGCTTGCAAAGGTGAAACTTAGTTACAAAAGAGAAGAATTGAAAGGAAGCTAACTTGCGTATCGCAAAGTATGTTAGCTTGCTTATCATTATTGATTGCTTGCTTATCATCTTTTTCTCTCATATCATGATTTTTGACTCCCTTGAATTCATGATTTAATATGTTGAAAATTTATATTGTAAATTTGTTATTTTATCATGATCAAAGCATTGACTATTTGTACTCCACTTTTTTGGAGGAAGCACCAAGCTCCATGGCTCATTACAGTTGAGACTCAAAGGACTTGCGATATAAGGGACGCATTGTGCTTATGCTAAATTCTACTTGCATAAAGACCATCCTTCAAGAGATGTATTCCACACCTACGGCCCAAGCACTCTGGGTTCCTTAGAACTTATAAAAGAATTAAGCAAAATTTTTATTGGATAGGGATGAAAAATATTATTGCTGAATTTATAGCATAATGTGATGTATGTCAACAACACAAAGGTGAGACAGTGGCAAGTCCTGAAAAGTTGCAACCTCTACCCATTCCAGAATCAATATGGACTGATATATCAATGGATTTCATCGAAGGGCTTCCCTCGTCACAAGGAAAAGGTACAATTTTTGTCGTGGTTGATCACCTTACAAAGTATGCTCACTTTTATGCCATCCGTAATCCCTACTCTGCTTTTAGTATTGCTTGAATCTTTATGGAGAATATTATAAAATTACATGGGATGCCAAGATCTATTGTAAGTGATCGTGATACGGTCTTCACGAGCAGATTTTGGACAGAGTTACTCCAGATGCAAAGCACTAAATTAAAGATGAGTATGACATATCACCCATAAACCGACGGCCAAAATGAAGTGGTGAACAGGTGTTTAGAGACATACCTCAAATGCTTCACCAGTGACCGACCAAAAGAATGGACAAAGTGGCTTCCCTGGGCCGAGTGGTGGTATAATATAACTTATCATTTATCCACAAAATGTACTCTCTATGAGGCCATGTATGGCCGACCCCCTCCTTGTAATTCCAAAATATGTGTTGGGTACCTCTAAAGTAGAACAAGTAGACAGGGAACTATAGGATAGAGACAAAATGCTGAAGTTGCTAAAAGATAATCTCACTGTAGCACAAGCAAGGATGAAACAACAATATGACCAATACAAAGGCGAAAGAGAATTTTCAGTAGGAGATTGGGTTTTCCTACGACTCTAGCCATACAAGCAAACATCAATCCAAACCAAAGCATCTATGAAGTTTTCACCTTGATTCTATGGACCCTACCAAATTTTGGAGTGCATCGGAGTAGTAGCCTACAGATTAGATGTACCCGCCAGCTCCCGAATCCATCTAGTCTTCCATATATCATGTTTGAAGCTCAAGTTTGGACAACATGAGACAGCCCAAAGCCATCTGCCACTTATGACTACCCAAGGAGAGCTTCAGACCCAACCAAGTGTCATTATTGATCGACGGATCGTGACTCAAAGATGATAACCTGCTATTGAAGTGTTAATATAGTGGGCGAACCTACTTACTAGCAGAAGATGCCACTTGGGAGAACTATGATAACTTGATTAAAATTTTAAAATTCATAGAACATCAACCTCGAGAATAAGGCTGATTTGAAGAGGACGGGTCTATTAGGACTCTAGCTATGAGAGTCCTAATTGATAAGGGTATTCATGTAAATCCTATCTAGCCGACCCTTATTAAAGAGGTGAAGAGGCCGGCTAGGTTAGGGTTAGGTTGCTTCTTAAAGAATGAGTCATATTAGAGAAAGAGTCCTATTAGAAGTAGGAGTCCTATTAGGGAAAAAGTCCTATTAGAATTAAGAGTCCTATTAGAGAAGGAGTCCTAATTAGAAGTAGAAGTTGGTTAGAAGTAGGAGTCTTGAGTAAGAGTCCTATTAAGAATTGGGGTTTAGAAGCCCTATAAATAGCCATGTATTCACCCTCTTTTGATTATGAATATATCATCTTTTAGCAGCCTTTGAGCAGTAACTATGAGGAATGAACCCCTATAGAGTTCCAAGGAGGTCGATCCCCTAAAGAGATCAACCCCAAGCTTAGAATCCCCAAGGGTTCTAATAGCATCCTTCGACCAACTTGTCAAAGATTTCGAGCTTAGCTTCCTGGCCTACACTCGACCGAAGCCATCCATCGCCCTACTCCTCGGTCTCAATCAAAAGGCAAACGAGCCCCTTTCTCACTTTTTAACATGTTTCGCTATAGAAATCCAGGGACTTCCCAACGCTCACCCCTCTTTGATAATGCAAATATTCATGATGGGGCTGCGATGCTCTAGGTTTTTTTGGTCTCTCATCAAGTGGCCACCTGCAGCAGTCCCGAAGATGCTCTAGTGCATAAATCGATATGTTATGATGGACTCCTTGATGGCCGTGAAGTGGAAGGAGCACAAAAGAGGCAGGGTAGAGTCCTCCCGGGGGCAAACATCAACTACCCCAAGGAGGAGGGTGGATCGACCCGATGCGCCACCCCCAAGGTCCCCCATTCCAGCCTTGGGTGCGACTAAAACAAAGATATTCCTCCAAATTAAAGAAAAGGGACTCCTGAAAGCTCACAACCCGATGAAGAGCCTTCTGGAGCTCCGAGACCAGACAAAGTACTATCGGTTTCATCAGGAGCACGGCCATGATACCGAGGAGTGCCGCGACTTGAGGCTTCAGATTGAAGAACTCATCCACTGAGGGCATCTTGGTCACTATTTGAAAGTGAACTGAGACCCCTTGCCATGCCCTGCAGGCCCCATCGAGTGGCAAATTGATATGATCATAGGTGGTCCAGCCTCGGGGGGAGATAGTATATCGGGACGAAAGGCCTACGCCCGAGCAGCTATGAGCGAGTCCCCGAGGCAACAGCATAACCCTGAAATTACATTCCCGACCGAAGAGATGGAATACTTCGAGCATGATGACGCACTGATGATCACAACCAGGATCGCCAACGCCTGCGTTAAAAGGATCATGATAGATACTGGGAGCTCTGCTGATGTTCTCTACTCTGACGCTTTCCAGAAGCTTGACCTGCTCAAGGAAGCTCTGACACCAATGCACTCGTCACTCACCGGGTTCACGGGCGATTCGATCTCTCCTCTTGGCACAATCACCCTGCTCATAACCTTGGGAGAAGAGCCAAGGTCAAAGATGATAATGACAACCTTCATGGTGGTGGACCTCCTCTCGGCGTATAATGCGATCCTGGGCGGACCAACCCTTAACAAGTTTCGCGCCATCGTCTCCACTTACCATCGGACGATGAAGTTCCTGACCCGAGGCGGACTCGGGGAAGCTAGGGGAAATCCTCGTGAGTCCAAGCAATGCTACTTGACGGTGGTCTCACTATCCAAAAGACTAATATGTGAGCAACCACTGGAAGACCTATGGGATATCAAAAAACTACCTTAGCACCCCGAACCGACGGAGCCCACTATGGATGTATCGATCTACAAAGACCAACCCGATCGAGTTGTGAGGGTCGGATCAGAGCTCCTAGAGCAAGAGCGAGCGCAACTCATCAGCTTCTTGACCAACAACGCTGACATCTTCACTTGGTCACTGGCGGACATGCCTGGGATCGATCGTGGAGTAAGACAGCATCACCTGAGCATCTCCCCTGAAGCCCGTCTGGTAAAACAGAAACCCCGGAGGTTGGCCCCTGATCGGCAGCAAGCAGTCCGCGGCGAAGTAGAGCACCTCTGGCAGCAAGCTTCATAGCCGAGGCCAAGTATCCTCAGTGGCTATCAAATGTAGTCATCGTCAAAAAACCTTATGAAAGTTGGAGAATATGTGTTAACTACATCGACCTCAACCGAGCATGCCCGAAGGATTGTTATCCCCTCCTAAGGATTGATCAGCTGGTCGATGGGACCTCCGGACACAAACTCCTTTTGTTTATGGACGCCTTCTCAAGTTATAACTAGATCAAGATGGCGCCCAAGGACCAGGAGCGTACGACCATTATCACTGACCAAGGAGTATATTTCTATCAGGTCATTCTGTTCGAATTAAAGAGCGTCGGAGCCACATACTAGAGAATGGTGAATAAAATATTCGCCCAGCAGATCGAGCGGAATATGGAGGTATACATAGATGACATGATCGTCAAAAGCAAGATAGCCTCGGCACACCTAGCAGATCTTGCCGAGGTGTTCACCACACTGTGAAAGTTTGGCATGCATCTCAATCTCGCAAAGTGTGCCTACGGTGTCAGCTCGAAAATTTTTCTCAGTTTCATCATCCACAGAAAAGGGATCGATGCAAACCCAAAGAAGGTCCCAGCCATCATCGATATACAGCCACCTCGAACAATCAAAGAGGTGCCGTGGTTGACCGGGAGACTCGTCGCCTTGTCTCGATTCCTATCCCGATCAAGCGACAAATGTCTTCCCTTCTTCTGAGCCTTAAAGAGCCTGAGGAACTTCAAATGGACGAAGGAATGCGAGGAGGCCTTTGTGCATGTCAAGCAACATTTGGCTGGTCTCCCTTGCCTTGCCACGATCCTCGCGGGGGGGTAGCTCAGCCTCTACTTGACCACTTCTAAATAGGTGATCAGCTCCGTCTTAGTTGAGGAGACCTCTGGAGTACAGCACCCGGTCTACTACACCATCCACATATTGAACGGACCCGAGGAATGATACCAGTTGATCAAAAAGCTGGCTCTAGTGCTCGTGCTGATGGTTCGAAAGCTGTGACCTTACTTTCAGGCTCACTCGATCAAGGTAATCATCGACCACCCGTTTCGATAAGTTTTATCTAAGTTTGACATCTCAGGTCGCCTGCTCAAGTGGTCGGTCGGCTTAGCAAATTCGATATACAATATGCCCCGAGGGCCACCATCAAGGCTCAAGTAGTCGTCGACTTCATATCGAAACTAACCTCTCCCAAGGATGACACATCGGGGCATCCTGAGAGGAGTTGGAGCTTGCATGTGGATTGGTCGGCCAACTCTAGGAGCGCCAGTGCAAGACTGGTGTTGGAAGGCCTCGACGGACAATTGTTCGAACACTCCTTCTGCTTCGGTTTCAAGGTCACTAACAACGAAGCAGAATATGAAGCACTCCTGGCCATGCTCAAGCTGGCCATCGAGCTACAAGTAGAAGACATTGAAGTCTACATCGACTTGTAACTGGTGGCTGAACACATCAACGGGGGCTACGAAGCTCGAGACCCAAATATGTCAAAATATCTTGCCGAGGCGAAGAAGCTCGCCACAAGCTTCCTATGCTTTTACTATCTAGGGTGCCATATGACCAAAATGGGCAGGCCGACGCATTGGCAAAACTCGCCTCAGGATCCGACGCTAACTCGGGGCTCAAGATCGAGGAGCTCCCATCTCGCACAATCGCAACCGAGGTGGTGGCCTCAGCCGATGCGTGACCGATGTGGAAGTAGGAGATACTATGGTATAAGAGAGACGGGATATTGTCCACGGATAAGGCCGCGGCCCAACACCTATGGTGCACTCAAGCCTGGTATTTGTGAGATGAACGGGAGACTCTACCGAAGGTCGTTCACCCGACCACTCTTACGGTGCTTGGACCTCGAAGAGGCTCAGCCAGTCTTGGCCAAAGTACATAAGTGAATCTACGGTGAATACATCGGAGGGCAGACCCTAGCCTTCAAAATTCTTTGCCAGGGATATTATTGGCCAACCATGCATTGGGACACGAAGGTCTACATACAATGATGCATCCCGTGCCAAAAGCATGCTAGAACACCTCGACAACCCACAGTCCCACTTATGCCCATTGACTGCGCATGGCCCTTTATGTAGTGGGGAATGGACATCCTCGGGCCTTTCTCGCTAGCCTCAAGACAGCGAAGGTACGTGATCATCAGGGTAGATTACTTCACCAAATGGGTAGAGGCTGAGCTGTTAGCAATGATTACCAAGCACCAGGTGGAGAGGTTCGTTTGGAAAAACATATTAACCCGCTTCGGTATCCCGAGGGTCATCATCACGGATGACGGAACTCAGTTTAACAACGACAGGTTCAAAGAATTTTGCTCAGGTTATGGAATATAGTTGAGATTCAGCTCGATGGCTCATCCCCAGACGAATGGCTTGGCAGAGGTAACCAACCGAGCTATCCTAGAGGAACTTAAGAAGAGGGTGTCCAGGGCTCGAGGTGCTTGGGTAGAAGAGCTCCCGAGCATTCTGTGGTCTTCTTGGACCACACCGAAAATCGCTATGGGAGAATCCCCCTATAGCCTCGCATTCGGCACCGAGGCCGTCCTACCACCCGAGATCGTCTTCCTGATGCCTCGAGTGAAAAATTACTAGGAAGAAGCATTGTCGGAGGGGCTGCAAGTCGGGCTCAACTTGGTGGAAGAGTGACGAGCCGATGCCCACCTTAAAGCCCTCACCTATAAAAGGGTCGTCGCCAAGCTTTATAACCAAAAGCTGTGTGCCTAACCGATCAGGTTAAACGACTTGGTCCTACGAAGGGCTGAGGTCAGCGATCTGACTCGATCGCATGGCAAGCTCTCCCCAAGTTGGGAAGAACCTTATTGGGTGATCGATGTTGTTCGGGACGGCACCTATCGGTTGGCCACGATTGAGGGCCGCCCGATACCAAGGTTGTAGAATGTGTCTAACTTGAAAAAAATTTTCATCTAGCTAACCGAGCAATGCAAGGATGTTTGTAAGAGTTAAAGCAAAAAAGTTCTCATTAAAGTTCAAAATTTGATTACATAATTAGGTCAACCATGGTTTACAAAATGAGGCTATTCTCGATCGTCCCCTTACAAAACTGAAAGCCAAAATTAGGCCTCGGGTGAATTTGCACTATCATCAAAAGGGACTTCCTCGGGCATGTTGATAGTTTCATCCTCGAGCAGGTTGGCGTAGGGATCCTCTTCAAGCTGGAGGTTCGGATACTAGTCCATCATAACCTAATACTCATATTCATAGGTAACCTGCCCCGACCTAGCTAGCCCGAGCTGAAACCCTTGAGATTCCTTATAGGCCTCGATCAGCTTCTTATCTTTCTCAGGCCTCTGTTGAGCCTCTTCTGCCAACGCCTCGGTGGATGCTCTGGCCTCGACCCGGGCCACCTTTAAGTTCCAGGAAAGCTCGAGCAGTTCGTTCTCCATTGAACGAACTCGGATGTGAGACTCCTTTAGCTGCTCCCGAGGCTCCCCCCTCTGTCGCGTGGTCTCCCCGAGCTTGAACTTCAGACACGTGACTTCCGCTTCTAGCTCGGTCACATGCTGCTTGGCAGTTGCAACGGTCTCAGGCGTGGTCCCAGCCCAAAGCTCCTCAATCTGACTACGGAGCTTGGCAATCCGGTCACCCATTCAACCGATGATTCAACTGACATCCTACACACTGTCAATTAGCGCCATAAAATAATGTTGGCCCTACGCAAAAGATTAGGTTAGAGCGAAGAAAGATCCTAAGCAACATGAGAAACCAAGGATATGACCCTCACCCATACTAGCGACTTCACTGACTTCGCGATTAGGAACTCCAAGGTAGAGCTATACAGTTGCCGAGCCAGGTCAGGACAGAGTCCCCCGCAAATGAAGGAAGTCATAGACTGGCCATCGGTCCATACCCGATCCCCGTGGGTCAAACTTGCCCAACGGGGCACAATCGGGTCGGACGCCTCCCCTTCTAGAAGGTCACCCATGAACAGAGCCTAGTATGGCTCATCCTTGGTGTGGGCCCGGGTGTGGCAAAGATCGCGCACAGAAGGCAAATGGGTAGCTTTCCCCGTCTCTTTCCAATTGGGCCCCACTTCGCCTTGCCCACGGCCGGTCCTCGCACTGGGCGCGCGCTTAGCTGAGGCCGCCCCTACCCTAGCCACGATCAACTCAGATTTCTTCGAGGCACAGATCTTTGTCTTCTTCTACGGTCGATCAGCCGCACTCCTAGGCTGTTCGTGAGGCTCCGAGGATGACTCTATCATTGGGTGAGGGGTGGCAACTAAAGAAGCCCACGACATCCCTTGTACCATCTTGAGATTCACCATGTCTACACAAAGTAGGAGGTTAGGCAAAATGCCAAACAACAGGTGGCAAATAACCAAATAGGCAGATGTAGCTATAGGCATACCTCGAGATGCCAGGCTAAGCCCTACCTTGACGAGCCACTGCTTGATCATGTTTTTAATCACTCGGGAAGAAGAGAGTATCTCCTTCAATCTCCCGAGGTTCTCGTACTCCTCATCAGTCAATCTCAGGGCGGAGTTATTGATCATACGTGACGACCACTGAAGGCCGAAGCTCCAACCCCATGCACAACTAACAAAGAAAAACTGACTCTTCTATCCCTTATTGTTGGAAGGAGCCACGCTAACCCTAAAGCCCGATCGAGCCGACAAATAATATCCGCCCAACCCCTTAGAAAGATGAAAGCAAGAAAAAAAGATGAGTCGGGTCGGAGTGATGCTCGCATTATGGTATTCCCAGAGAAACACCACCAAGTAACACTAGGAGTTCGACACCATCTGGGATGGGGAGATGCACTACTAAGAAAGATAAGACTCAATGATGGGATGTAGGGGGAATCGAAGTCCCGCCTCAATCGCGTCTAAGGTAAGACCGAACCCTTATGGGAATGGATAGTAAGTGCACTACCCCGACCGAGGAGCATGAAGTGCGTAGTCTGCCGGGATGCTATGGGCTCCCGGACACGACCGAGCAGCTCCTTGATCATGACGGAGTTGAGGTCATGTCATGACTTGAGGGCCTCATGTCCCTGTGTCGTCTTCTCGTTGACGAGGGAGTCACAACACTAGAGTAGTGGACTACTCTCGACATCGCTAGAGGACGAGGATGAAGAAGATGAAGAGGAAGAGGAGGTCAGCCCAATTGACCTAAGAGGGGGAAAGGAAACGACCGAAGAGAAGGATCGAGGAAGATGGCAATCGAAGAGGATGAAAATGATGGAGACCGAGGAAGGGATGATTGAGGAGGCAAATTGATTGGAAGCACAGAAATAAAATGAGCTGTAGGTTGCCCGAATCATTTACCTTGGTTGCAGGCTGCCCGAGTTGTATACCTCGGTCGCGGGTTGCCCGAGTCGTACACATCGGTCGTAGGCTACCCGAGTTATGTACCTCGGTCGCAGGCTGCTCGAGTCATACACCTCGATCGCAGGCTACCCGAGTCTTATACCTCGGTCGCAGGCTGCCCGAGTCATGTGCCTCGGCTGTAGGCTACCAGAGTCATACACATCGGCCGTAGGCTACCCAAATTTTATACCTCGACCATAGGCTGCTCTAGTCATATACCTCGACCGCAGGCTGCCAGAGTCGTACACCTCGGTCGTAGCCTGCCCGAGTCGTACACCTCAACAGTAGGCTACCCGGGTCATGTACCTCGGCCGCAGCCTGCCCGAGTCATACACCTTAGCCCTAGGCTATCCGAGTCTTGCACCTTGATCGCAAGCTGTCTAGTCATACCTCTCGTCTATAGGCTACTCGCGATGTTGATCAATCACCAACCGTCGGATCAACCCGATTGGCTACCAACCGAAAGACCCCTCCAATGTCAACTGAGAGTCAAACCGATGACTTCCACTTCCAGAGACGAAAGCCACGCCTCAAGGTCTCCCCCAATAAGAGCTGACGCATGGCTTTCGTCAGGGAGGGGGGGGAGAATGATGGGGCATGTACTGAAGTCACCCACCCGTGGGTGATGCCCTACCGCCACGTCGGCATGAAGCCCAGGGTGGCAGGTAGCATCAGCACAGTTCGACAACCCACGGTCGTACCAGAACAGGCGTCGACCGTGGGGCGACACAATACCACCCCGGAAAGCTCGAGATGGTGCCTCGTCGGCTTCACCGAGCATGCGTCTGTATGGGTACGGGCACCATCCAAGGTGCAGTGCTGTCCTAGGAAACCCGAGACGGTGCCTCTACAGTGCCACCCGAAAACTAGGGATGGTACTCAATAATACATCGGGAACCCGCACCCTTTTTGGTATAAAAACACCAAACCGGCACCACTTTGGGGGACTTCTTTTTTTGAACAAACATCTCTCTCAAAAGAACTAACTTAAGTATTAGAGGGGTCGGGTTATAAAACCCTGACCCAACCTGTGTACAGAAATAGGAAGACGCGTGACGGGCCGAACAGTGGAAGGAGACATCATCCCCGAGCAGACTGACAAATTGCTTCACTCGACCCAACGCCGACTTCCTACCTGGAGATCAACTAAGGTGACCCAGCATATCCAGACTCGGACCTAGCCGTGCTAACTCAATGACCATGACGTAAAGGTACACTAACATCCCCCAAACCTTATTCTAATTTGACCAGATTGATTTTTAAGTTATGAATTTATAATATAATTTAGTAATTATACATATATATATATAAGTGGATTAAATCATTTAATAATGACTAAATGGTATTGATTCTTTAATAAAAATCTCATCCAACTTCATTTGTGTGATTAACATTTAATTAAATTTTACCAGAACGAAAAGAAATCATTGATTTTGAATTAATATAAATTTCATATTGTTTAAAATTAATATGACAACTATGCCCATTTAGATTTGTGACACATAGATGTTCAATATACATTTGTAAAAAGAGGAATATGGTTTTCATTATTATCATACTTTAGTTATTGATTCTTGAAAGAAAAATTAAAAGAGAAACACGCAAACCCTGGCCTCCACCACAATGACTCGTGGCCTCGGTGTGAAAGCGTGAGGATATTTTTAGTGAGGTCACAATGAGAAATTGATAATGATACACCTTAAATATTGATTTGATGTAATGTCGCAGAATGGTATGAGTCACATTTTGAGGACCCATGAGATTCAGATTTATTTTGGTGAGTTGTTTTGATAAAACTAAAAAGAAGGTTGGTGAATTGTTCTCGTCAAAATCCATAGTTATCGTGTTTAGATAGTTTGAAAGAGATCAAAATTGCTGAATTGATAAATATAAGTCATACAATTTAAGATGAATTATTGTTTTCTAAGAAATAATAATTAAAGCATCAAATATAATAAAGAAAGACATACTGAGAAGATATTATAATCTACTAAAAAAATTTGGAATCAACTAATGATCTGATATATGATGGAAATATTATCTATTATTGTAGGAGATCTAGATAAGGCTTTTTTTTTTCTGATAATGGCAATGAGGGCGGTGGTAATGATAGAGTTATAAAAGAGAATATTGTCGATCAGTGATAATAGCAGTGATGCACAAATCTAGGAGGAAGAAAATTACAAATCTATACTGAATATTGCATATTCGGATGAAGGCCATTGAGCAAAATAATCAGTAGTGATGGTTAGTGTTTTGCGATAGGAAAACGAGAACAATCACTAAGCTATCCATCGAACAATATTATTCATCATTGGGGAGGAGCCGCTAGCACTATGTGAATGAGGTTGTCAATAGTTGATGATGATAGTAAGGTGTCAAGGGCACAAACAGAGGAGTATCTAGTAGGTTTAACTAACAATCCACAGATTTGGGATCTGCATTGAATGAGGTGTTCGAGGATACCAGGAAAGTTAGCAGTGATGTTCATAGTTGATAAGAAGGTCAACGATCAATTATGGCGATGACAAGAATGGTCGTGATGATAATCGTGTAGTTAACATGGAAATAGACGAGATTTTTGCGAAGGGAAGATGTGGCATTCATGAGAGAATCTAGGTAGGAGAAGGTAGAGAGATCGACGAGCTCCAACTATAAGCAAAAGTTGGAAAAAGAGTAGTGGATGGAGTCAAAAAGGGATAAGAGAAAGAGGTAGAAGGCTGAAGTTACAACATGAGCCCCTAAAGAAGCAACGATAGCGAGGGCACCCGGGGTGGTGGTGGACAGAGCTTGTCAGTGGTACAAAAGATAAGGGAGGAGACTCTATTACGATCCTTTTATTTTCTAAGCTTTGAATAATATTTATAGAGTTATTTAGTAGGGAGTCAGTTACTAATTCGGTTAGTGATTTATTTAATATTTATTTATTAATAAGAGTTCAAGTCCTGGTGGACTCTAGGTGGAGTTCTATAAATATGGATGTAACTATTTTTTTCAGACAATGAGAAAGAAATAAAGAATTATTTAATCTTTTGGCTAAACTAAGGAGATCGATCTCCTCAAAACGATCAAAGGAGACCGATCCCCTTGAAGCGATCAAGGAGATCGATCACCTCGAAGTGATCAAAACCCTTTTTCTCTTTTTTCTCTTCACTACTCCCTCGCTTACGTTAAACCCTAAGGGGGCTCCCTCAAGGAACTTCAATACTGGTATAAATAATCAAGAAAAGGAATTATTATTACAATGACAATAGTGGTAGCAAATGGTAAGGCGATTACTATTGCTGGGTAGATTAGCTAGTTTTGATGGAAAAAAGATAAAAGAAGAAAGAAAAAAAAGTATTTTGCTTGAACTAAGAGAACTCTAATACCATAAAAAATTGAGAAGTCAATTGTTTTATTCATTAAGGTAATGTATATTTATATAGTTTTGAGGGAAAAAATTTTCTCACTTATATACTCAAATTACATAATCAAATTATATACTCTAGTTAATTCTTACATCATACATTGTTTGATAATATAAAAAATATAATAATATTATTTTATATTTATTTTTATCATAATTTTTATCACTAATGATACCAGGAGAGTGTTGATAATAAAGACAACGAGAAGTGTGTGTGCATGTTATGCTATCATTCGAGGAGCTTATCCCATTATATACGCAGATTTGCTTGTGCTCATCTCCAAAAAAAAAAAGTAAAAATAAAAAAAATATATATATATTCATATTCATTTACTATATTTATGATTACTCAAAAGAGGAGTCCTTGGAAAATACCAAAAGAAAATACTCCAAATCCGTGGCACGCGACGGATTTGACTTTGATGTGACCAAAATTTGATGCATTCCAAGTTGAACGTCCGCTATAGGGAACGTCGTCATTCACAGTAAATTGTGAGCAACGTGGGCGTAATGTGATGGTTTCGCAAGGCACGGCTACTGCGCGAGACGTCTATAAAAGCCATGGGAGGATTGAAGGTTGTAGGAGTGGCGCATGCTAGTGTTGCAAATGGCTACTTCTTCCTCTTACTCCGCGGCAGCAGGCGAATGGAGCGAGGTGGGAGGCACCAAGAAACCCTTCCGGGTGTTCTTTATCCCCTTTTGTTATGGGTATTAAATGTGACGTGACCCCGGCCCCTGCAGTTCCCGTCACGGTGACGTCTCAGCCCCTCCTGCGGCTGACTGTGGCGAGGGTTGACCGACAGACGTCCTCTCCCTCTGCTCTTCCTCAGTTCCGCAGGAGGTTGAAGCACGGCATCAGCCTGCGGAGCCAGGCTCGTACACCACCCTCAGACACAACCAGAAACCCATCACTCGCCCGATCTATATAAGCCACCGAAGAGACGACGCTGGGAGGACTTTTCCCACGATGTTGAAGGGAGGCTATCTTCTCTGAACCCTTCGATTGGGAGAAGGAGGGGGGCATCGAGAAGGAGGAAAAAAGGAGCACTCAGAAGGAGAAGGGGAGAGCTGGGAAGAAGAACAGGAGAGGAGAAAAAGGAGGAGAAGAAGAAGGAGGAGAAGGAGAAGAATGAGGAGGGGAAGAAACTCTTAGCCACTCTCTCCATCGCTGCATAGCAGCAGCCCAGGCGAGCTCCCATCGCTGCATGGCAGCGGCCGAGCTCCCATCGCTGCATAGCAGCAGCCCAGTCGAGCTCCCATCGCTGCATAGCAGCAGCCCAGGCGAGCTCCCATCGCTGCATGGCAGCGGCCCAGCTCCCATCGCTGCATAGCAGCAGCCCAGGCGAGCTCCCATCGCTGCATAGCAGCAGCCCAGGCGAGCTCCCATCGCTGCATGGCAGCGGCCGAGCTCCCATCGCTGCATAGCAGCAGCCCAGGCGAGCTCCCATCGCTGCATGGCAGCGGCCGAGCTCCCATCGCTACACAGCAGCAGCCCGGCCGAGCTCCCATCGCTGCATGGCAACGACCGAGCTCCCATCGCAGAGGGGAGCAGCATCGACCTCGAGACATCGGCAACCAAAGGATCTTTTTCTCTCGCTTTCTCTACCTCTCTCTCTCTATGAAACACTCTACTCACCCCCATCCGACACTGACTTAAGCATCGGAGGGGTCGGGACGGAACCCCCGACCCGACCTATGTGCAGGAACCGAGGGGCATGCAGCGAGCTGGCCACCAGATGTAGGCCGAGATCCCGACCGGGCGGAGGATCAACTTCACCCAACCCGAGATCCCGACCGGGCGGAGGATCACGACCGACCCGAGATCCCGACGTCGGCCTCTGCCTGGAGATTGATGAGGCGACCCCTGCGCATTCGGACCGAACCACCGCGCGGCCGAGGCCACGGCACGGCACAAAGTTGTTTCCCATAACACCTTTTTTGCCTCGGGCCACATGATCCCTATGGTGGACCTCGCCTGCCTCTTCGCAGCCCGCCCCGGTGTCGAGCCCACCCTCGTGCTCACCCCCGCCAACGCTGCCCTCGTTCGCCCCACCCTCAACCGCTCCGCTACGCCGGCCGCCCGTTGGGCTCCTCCTCTTTCCCTTCCCCTCTGTCGGCCTCCGGCGGCGCCGAGAACCTCGCCACCGCCCCCGCCTCCGAGTCTGGCGTGTATAAGGCCGTCGACCTCGCCAGATCGCTCACGACGAGATCCTTCGTCGCCATCGCCCGACGCCGTCGTCGCCGACATCCCTTCTTGGTGGACCACCGCCGCCATCGCCGCCGACCTCGGCATTCCCCCGCATTACCTTCCACGCCGTCGGGTGTTTCCCAGCTCGTGATGAACAACCTCTTCCGCTTTCGTTCGGAGATCCAGGATCGTCAGGTCGTCGCCGTCCCAGATCTGCCGGGCCGGCCCATCGAGATCCCTCGCGCCGAGCTGCCCGAGTTCTTGTTGGAGCAGAACCACATGAGCGACACATGGGACCGGATGAAGGAGGCGCAGCTGACCTGTCACGGCGTGGTGGTCAACACTTTCTACGGGTTCGAGCCGGAGCACTGTGACGACTACCGTCGGGTGGATGCCCAGCAGGCCTGGTTCGTGGGACCCGTCGCTCTTGCTTCATACGGCGGCGACGAAAGGGGTGGTGGCACGGCGGCAAAGGAGGATGGCGACCGATGCATGGCATGGTTGGACACGAGGAGGAAGGGTCGGTGCTGTTCGTTTGCTTCGGGAGCTGGTGCCACTTCACAGCGGCGCAGCTCAGGGAGATGGCAGCGGGGCTGGAGGCGTCGGGGCAGCCGTTCCTTTGGGCAGTTAGAAAAGACGGGGACGCCTCCGAGGAAGAGAGTAATTGGATGCCGGAGGGATGGGAGAACAGGGTGGCCGGGCGAGGCCTGGTGGTGAGGGTGGGCGCCGCAGGTGGCCATCCTGGGCCACAGGGCGGTGGGGGCGTTCCTGAGCCACTGCGGGTGGAACTCGGTGCTGGAGGCGGTCGCGGCGGGGAAGCCGATGCTGACGTGGCCGCTGGTGTTCGAGCAGTTCATCAACGAGAGGCTGGTGGTGGAGGTGGCGGGGGCAGGGATGCGGGTGTGGGAGGGGCATCGGAGCGTGGCAGAACACGAGAAGACGGTGGTGCCTGGGGAAGCAATCGTGAGGGCGGTGTCCGGGCTCATGAAGGCGGGAGGGGAGGGGGAGACGGCAAGGAAAAAGACCATGGAGCTGTCAGTGGTGGCGAGGGCGGCGGTGGCGAAGGGCGGATCATCGCACCGGGATCTCGATAGCCTGATCGACGAGCTGCTTGCCACCCGCGTAGGGTGGCGCCACACAGCAGGACACCCCAGTGTAGAATTTTGACCGAGTCGTGAGCCGAACCTTCCGTTTTCATCCGATTGTGCACTTATCCGTGGGTTCCATCAGTAATCAGTGTCAAATAAATTTCATGTGGTCTCTCTAATTCTACAATGTCCAATCTGTCTTATATCAAATAAATGTCAATTAAGTCCCGGCTACCTATTCTGATCGTGACAAGTGACCTAACGAATATTTTTAATGCTTTCGGTTTCCCTTTGCGCCGGGAATGTTTCTCGTGTTTCTGATTTTTTATGGATATGTTTGAATAAGACAACTCAAGGATCTGGATATGGATAAAGATTTATTCAATTATATTATTTTTTATATTATATATATATATTTATTATTCATCTCTGATTTTTTTTTTCGATTTGACTCTTCGTTCTTAACTAACCGGGTGAGATGTGCTACGAGAAAGAAGGTGACGAGTTTTCTTTTTTTTGGTTTATTTTGACCTTCACATGCTCACAACGTATATTTATGTATATTCATTAAATTAAGATAAATATAATAAATAATTAGATGGGATAGCTTTATAGTTGAAAGGATCATTACTCTAATGGATGACTTTATCGGCATGCATATATCCACAGGAGTCATATTTTATTATTTGGTATTGGATATCAATCATTACTATCGTATAGGTAATGGAGATTAAGTTGTCATGGCAAAATTGAGATGTTGAGATATATAGAATTATTTATAAATATAAGAATTATAATATTATTATTATATTATAAAAATTAATATTAAAATTTAAAATTAAATTTTAATATATCTTTAAATTTATGATATGTACTTTTCGATGCTGCTCATCTTTATTTGATCTGTAAGTATATTATTTTCGGATCTGAGATTTATAGTGATGCCTAAAGAGAATTAGACTCGTCTTTTTATATTTTTTTTATCCTTCATAAGACTATTATGAATCTTTCTCTTTGATTGATTGATTCACATGACTAAAAGGAGGTGAGATAAGATCTATAATCTCTTAATCATGTCATATATCTTAATCTCCTCTTATATATTATATATATATATATATCCACATATTCAATTATTATGTATATTATACTTAAGAGGTCTTGTGTATTTATAAGTGAGAGTAGAGAGTGTAGGATAAATAATTAGGAGAATCTCTCCCATTAAGATAATCTTCTAAAGAATTCTATTATAATTGAACTTTTTTTATATTAGTTGATAACTATAATTAAAATCCAATCATATTCATAATATATCTTTTCTAATTAGGTAGGGCCACATAATCTAACATTCTTCATTTAACTCATTAATTTGTAAAATGCAAAAGGGTTCAAATTAAAAAAATAAATAAATAAAATTTATTTAAAAATAACTTTATCCAATTAGATTTTGAATCTTGAAAATCATTTATATTCGTACAAATTAAAAATATAGGCCAATAAATCTAATATATATAATAATACTACATTAAGTCATAGCGGTTATATGTCATCAATATCATACTTTCTCATATGTACCATAACATTGTTAACTCTTTCTAATGTAATCCAAAATGACCCATATAATTTATTTTATCAAGATAATCTTCTCATTACATTCAACCATAATATGTACCTACATAAATGTGAACAGAATAGCAGAAATAAATAACTTTAAATACATAAGGAAGAATATCAATTATAATGTCCACTCAAATATGCATCATTATATCTTTTATAGGTTGCTCACAAACCTAATCTAAGAACATGTTCTTTTAAATATTTTCAACTATAAATCTAAATGAATGAATCACCAATCAATATAATGAAGTTTAAATTATTAATTGATATTAGTTATTTTTGGATTTTTTTTCTTTAACCATCAAATAATTTATACCACACTTCATGGAGCTATAACAGTACTTGTCATTCTAAAAAAATTATTATGATATATCATAAAGTATCTTCAATGACTTAACAATTATCCACACTAAGTCCTAAATTAAAATTTCATAATCATAAAACTTGATTAGTCACCTCAAAGTATATTACAAAATCAACTTCTATTAATAATAATATAATAATATATTACTTATATATTTTTCTATAAATTACCTATTCAATTAATATAGATATAAACCATAATGTGGACCTCCAATTATCAAAACAATTTAAAGAATCAACACTTGAAATACTATCATTTCAAGTTGATCTAATTTCATATATATGAGGATATAATTCGTTGTCACGTTTAGATATCTTATTACATTATTTGTAGTCTTTTAGTATTTTCATTCTTAGATAACTCTAGTATGTATCCAGTATTTTAACTACAAAACTGATATCTAATCTAGCATTGGCTTAAGCATATAATAAATTTTCAACTATGCATGCATAAAAAATATTTTCCTTTATCTAATTATTTTTTAAGTCATTAAAAATACTTATTTTGACTAAAACTTTTAATTTTATTATTTGTTGAATAAAGTTATATACTAAATATCTCTAAGACTTGATCGATATATCTTTTCTAAGATAATCCAAGTAATTTTTCAAATGTATCTCTAAATATATCAATGCTAATAATATAAGACGTCTCATTCATATCAACTATCTTAAAATTCTTATAAAAAATTTCTTAGTTCAATATAATAAACTAAGATTACTACTAACAAATAAAATATTATCTATATATAAGACTAATATAATAAATTTTTTCCCATTGTCTTTCGATAAAATATTGATCAACAGTATTTTTTTCAAATCTAAAGAAAGTAATGATATTACGAAGCTATATATATCATTGTTTAGAAGCTTGTTTAAGGTCATAAATGAATTTTTTTTAAATTTACATATCAAATTTTATATTTTTTTATTTTCTCTATAAATCATTTAAGTAAACACATATAAATTTAGATTCTCAATTTGAAAACTTATTTTCATATTCTTATAATATAACTCAAAATTATAATTAGTCAATTCTTTATGTGTAAATCCGTTGACCATAAGTTTGATCGTTATATCATTCGATATTCTTTTCTCAATTATCAACAGACTTTTTTATAATTATTAGATAATTAGATGAGTTCTCAGATACTAACTGATTAATCATCTTAACTCTTCTTTTATTGCATTATACTATTTTTTAGAATTACTATTTTTAATAACTTATGAAAATAACGAAGGATTCTTTTGATTCTTAAATCATAATCTGATACTTATAGATATACCATATAATAACTAGAAATGACATGTCTTCTGTCCCTTTGAGATATTCTCAAAACTATTGGTTGTGATTATTTTATAAGATCAGTACTAGCGATATCAATATTATGTGAGAATTCGCTAATGTTATTTTATTGTTCATCTTTATTAAATCATTTAATAATTTGAGTAACAATAATCTCTCAAATGATAAAGTAGTATTAATTTACATCTCCTTAATATCAAAATTAAATTTTAAGATTCTTTACTTTCACTTATTTACTATTTTCAAGGAATCTTGCATTATTAAATTCTATTATCTATGTGCTATGATTATGATAATAAAATATGTATCCCTTTAAATTTTTTAAATAAATAATAAAATATCTAAAAATAATCCTTAAATCTAATTTTTTTTCATATGAATTTAAAACTCCTCTCTCTATAAGATAATCCTAAATACATAAATATCTTAAGTTGAGTTTTATATCAGTCTATAACTTAAAAGAAGTTGATAGAATTAACTTACTATAAACTCTATTCAATATACATAATTATCCTCATAGCTCCTCCTCACAATAATTCGAGTACAAAATTATAACTCATCATGTTTTTAACTATATCTATAAAAGTATGATTTTACCTTTCAGTAATCCTATTTTGTTATAGCACATATGATAAATAAAACTCAGTACAAATACTCTATTTTTTTTAGGAATCTAGCAAAAGAAGTAGAATTGCTAACGGATTCATCATAAGTACTATAAAATTTATCATCGATGCTAGATCTGATAATCTTGATTTCACTTTATTTATGTATATCTAAAAGTATCAATAGCATGAGACCTCACATGAATTATATATATATATATATATATATATAAATAAAATCAAACCTCAATAGGTTATTTAAAAGTGATAAAATATCTCTCTTCACTAAAATAAAAACATAGAGTGACCCATAGAAATAAGCATATATAATCTCAAGGAGTTTACGAACTTATATTTCATCCTAATATTTAATTATATGATTATTATAAACTCAAGATTTACATTAATTCTGTATAGACTATCATACAAAATTCAAAGGTTAACTTTTATTGAATCATGAATATATGAAGTTGATAACCACTAAAAGAGAAATAATATTCCAATAATTCTAAGTAAAGAACCTAAATTTCTAGAATTATAAAAACATAGTATGTATATGTTGGGAAATCCATGAAACATAGTACGCAGTGGAAGCACAGAAAACAAAAATTCTTGATTTCCATGAAACGGTTTTGTCATCGTGTGAAGATCGGTGCGTAAAAAATAAATTCACAAAATCGAAAACTACGTATGTTAGAAAGATAGTACCTAGGAAGATCGTATATCCCTGAATTCTTATAGATCCGTGGGGTATATGAAAGAGGTCAAGCATCCTCCTCCCTAGCGGTGATCCACACGGTAAGCACTGCAAAGATGCTCCTCTCTGGGGAGAAGAGAATAGGAGGTGGCCACCAAGAAGCCCTAGCCTATGGACCTTTAGTTCCTTCCTATTTATAGAGGCCCCTTGTAAACCCTAATGGAACTTGCTCTATTGGGTATTGGATCTCAATCCAATTACCCAAACCTCTTAGATTAATGGGTTTCTATCCAATAATATCTTATTAGTTCTTATTGGATCTCATCTTTGGGATCTAATAATTCAGGAGTTTATTGGATATCCAATGAGATAGGGGCTTCGGCAGATATCTTATATCCAAACCTTTACTCGTCGCAACACCTACGATATGTGTGTGAGCCTCTAGGCCCAGTATCGAGCTGGTCATGATTCATACGTGTTAGAACTCCATCTGACTCAATAAATTATTATCTCTATAATAATTCACTCAACTCATCGACTACGGACGTACTAGGCCACTATGCCGTAGTCCCCAGACGATATAGGGGAATCCAATTCTTTGGACCTATTTGTCCTCAGTTACCATATACATATAGTCTCTTATCCATCTAATATCCCAAAGATAATATATCGGGTATGGTGTTGTCAGGTCCATACGGTTTCTAATCGAGTCTCACTCTAATCGGATTCTTCCGAAGAACTTTTTCTCTCTCAATCCAAATGACCCTGGCTAAGGATTCGTTTAAGCAAGAACATATTGGATATTCCTTTTATGATATCGAGAGTGGATGATCTTTTATTGACACTCAATTGCCTTCATAAGATTGACTACCATTCCTGAGAACTGGCTATACCAGATTTGAAACTTTCCAAACATGTAAGTCCAGCATCAAAGAATGGAGTATTCATACAAGACATCTTTGGTGTCTCAAGTCTAAAGGCCAGATACACTATTGGGACTACAGAACTGTTGTCTGACATCAGGTATCAATAACTATCCAGTATTCCATAAGGGGATCAATCAGTAAACTTATTCTCCAATAAACACCTATGCTGTACCCTTAGTGTCCCCACACATGAGTAGCTATGAGACTAACCACCTCCATCATATGGATGTGTATTCAACATACTAATCTATCTGGTTATCTTAATATCTCCCTTGAGTAACTTACGATTAGGATTATTTAGGGTCTGTGTTTAAAGGTGAATTAATCTCAATATTGTGATCTTATCACGATCTGATTCCCATTGCATAGATCCAAGGATATCACAATATACATCTAGATAATGTGATAAAATATCAATAATCATATGCAAAGAGATTGACGTAGCGTGTTACAAGTACCATCACTCACGTGATTGGCTTGTAGGGCACCTATAACTAGTAGTATCTTTAAGATTTATCTCATGTATCTTCAAGATTTATCCAATGAATCATCTCTAGGCATAGGCAATAAGTACCAACTACTATCACTTTCATTTTAAGATAATTTCTTATAATAATAAATATTTCATTCTATTTTAATTTTTATATTAAAATAAATCTCTATTATTAGAAATGAAAGGATCAAAAGGCACTAAGAGGGGGTGAATTAGTGCAGCGGACTAAACTCGTATTCTTGAAACCGATTTTGCAAAGAAACACAAGTTCGTGGAAGAATTCGATTTGTGAAAGAGAACTTGAAAGTAATTGCTTGTGAAAAGGAACTAACTAAGAACTTGCAGCCAAGAAATGAAGTGATTTCAGAAATGTAAACACTCACACATTTAAGGACACAATGATGTATAGTGGTTCGGTCAAATGACCTACATCCACTCTTGAAGCCTTTGCAATAAGGCTCCGCTCTTCCACTAGCAAGTCCTTTGAAGGGGAAGGATCAAACACCCCTTTTTACAACCCTTTACAAGATGTTCACACTTGTACAAGATCTCTCAAGAAGAAGAAAGGTGAACACTTAGCAAAGAATATAACACTTTTCAAAAACTCTTCAAAAGCTCAAGACTCAAACTATTTGCTCAAAAGGGTGACCCTTTCAGCTGAGAAAGGGGGGCTATTTATAGATCCAAAAGTGGATTTAAAATTGGGCTCCAAATTCCAAGTGAATTTGGAGTCCCCAGATTTGGTGGTCAAAGCGGTGCCACCGCTGTCTTTGTCAAGGCGGTGCACCGCTGTGTCGATCTTTTGTGAGCGACGAAAGCATGTGCCACCGCCCGAGTAGGCGGTGCTACCGCTCGATCCGGTGGATCGAAGGCGGTGCCACCGCCACCAGTGAGCTTGTTCCACCGCCGTCGATGAAACAGAGGCGGTGCTATCGTCCTAAACAAAGCGTTCCACTTTGTGTGTGTGTAAGGTGCTTGGCGGTGCTACCGCTCAGTGGCGGTTCCACCGCCCCAGGCTTGGCGGTTCCACCTCTTGCCCCCATTCGGACAGAGCCGAATGGGGCCTGTTTAGTCCTCAACTTGACACGAAAAGAGTGGCCTGGTTGGCTCCTCTTGAATTTTGGGCAGGATTTATTTCTTAAATCCTTGCTCTACTCATGTGCAAATTACTGAACATAACTTAACGTGATTTGATTGGACACCCTTCAAGTCGACTTCCGGCGAGTACTACGGCGAGATTCAGCAGGCCTCCGATGCTTCCTTGGATTCTTTGCTAGTGGTCTCCCAAAGATACTCCGGCAAGCCCAACTAGTCTTTACTGGTTTTACGAATTTTCCGGAAGTTCCGCGAACCTTCGGCGATCTTTGAAATGGACTTTGAAAACTTCGACAAGTCCTGAGTTGATCTTGGATGGTTCGGCAAGGCAGCTCTCTTCCGAAAATCTCTCGGACTTCCGATGAACCCCCGACGGACTTGGCCTTGATAAATCACGTTATGTTTTCCATCGTAGTAATTCCTGCACACTCATCTCAACAAAGAGATTAGTACAAATATTTCACCACTTGATTTCATCATCAAAATCCGAGATTTAACAATCTCCCCCTTTTTGATGATGACAATCAATTGGTGATGGAGTTATTCTTAACTCCCCCTATGTATATGCCATAAAGAAAAATCGCTTGAATTCAATTTTTGAATTCAACATAATTAATTTTAATTTCAAGATTTCAAACTAGACATCAAGGATATCAATGAAGTATACATATTAAAAAAAAGCATGATATCAAGAACCCAACTAAGTTTAATCATATTACACATGATATCAAGAACCCAACTAAGTTTAATTTGGACAGCGCATATCATATAGCAATACACATGATATCAAGAACCCAACTAAGTTTAATTTGGACAGCGCATATCATATAGCAATACACATATCATTTCTCCCCCTTTGTCATCAACAAAAAGGAAACGAGGGAATTATAACAACAAGGAGGGTTGGAAAACATCACAAATGTGGAAAAGGAAATCAGAAAACCGAAAACCATTCCACAGTGGCCGAAAAGATGTATCATGAAGTTAAGACAATATAGATGTCACGATGTAAGGAATACAACATACATGTCAACATACAACATAAGTTTACATCGTTCAAAAAGAAAACACAGCAAGCTACTCCTCAGGAGGAATGCCAAGATGCCTATACATGTGATCGATCTTTAAGTTCATCTTCCGCATTTCCTTCAAAATTTTTGAAAGAAGAGCGAGTTTGAACCCCTTTCGATGCATCTCCTATAATTAACTCCTTGGGATGAGCATCTACATACTTCCATTCCTTTGGTAAGGAAGCTTGGGAAGAAGATGCATCCAAGATGTTATTTTGAGGAGAGGGTTCATTCAAATTCAAATCATCAAGACCAAAATCATCATCAAAATCTTTTTTCTTAAATTCGGAAACTTCATTAAAAACCACATGAATAGATTCTTCTATAAGTAAGGTTCTCTTGTTGAAAACACGAAAAGCCTTAGAAACGGAAGAATAACCAAGAAATATGCCTTCATTGGATTTTGCATCGAATTTTCCTAAGGCATCCTTTTCATTCAAAATAAAGCATTTGCAACCAAAAACTTTAAAGTAAGAAACATTGGGTTTTTTATCATTCCATAATTCATATGGAGTTTTGGATAGGGATGGTCTCACTAGAACTCTATTCATCACATACATAGCAAGCCGTATTCACGGCTTCGCCCAAAAATATTTTGGTAAATTATATTCATTTAACATGGTTCTAGCCATTTCTTGCAAACTTCTATTTTTCCTTTCTACTACTCCATTTTGTTGTGGATTTCTTGGAGTAGAGAAGTTGTGATTGTATCCGTTTGTTTCACAAAAATTTTGGAAGTCATGATTTTGAAATTCACCTCCATGATCACTTCGTATTGATGAGATCATAAAGCCTTTTCATTTTGAGTGAGTTTACAAAATTTAGAGAAACATTTGAAGCAATCACTTTTATGAGCCAAAAAATAGGTCCAAGTGTATCTACTATAGTCATCCACAATTACAAAAGCATATTTGCTACCACCTAGGCTTGTTATGTCAATTGGTCCAAATAAGTCCAAGTGGATCAATTGCAATGGTCTAGTGGTGCTAATGTGATTTTTTGATTTGAAACTAGTCTTTATTTGTTTTCCTAGTTGACATGCATCACATACCTTATCCTTAACAAATTTCGTGTTTGGGATACCTCTTACTAAATCTCTAGATGAAATCTTAGAGATTAGTTTCATGCTTGCATGGCCTAGCCTCCTATGCCAAAGCCAAGCGTCATCATTCAAAACCGAAAAACACATTTCATTACTTAATTTATCAATATTTATTGTGTAGACATTGTTTTGTTTTAAAGCAATCATGGATATGTTGTTGTTGGGTTTTTCAATAATGCAAACATTGGATTCAAATCTAACAACATAACCTTTATCACATAGTTGACTAATACTTAAAAGATTATGTTTTAAACCATCAACTAGTAACACATCATTAATTGAAAAACTCGATTTGTTACCTATGGTTCCCTTGCCAATGATTTTACCCTTGTTGTTGTCTCCGAAAGTGACATATCCTTCTTCTTTGCTAGAGAGCATAGAGAAATGAGATGGATCTCGGTCATGTGCCTTGAGCATCCACTATCAAGATACCATTTCTTGCTCCTAGCTTGTGAGTTTGTCTACAAAAGAGGATTGTTTTTAGGTACCCATTTGATTTTGGGTTCCTTACAAATTGATCTACTTATTTTGTAATTTATCATTGAATTGTTTATGGTTCCTTTAGGAACCCATATCAACTTTTGTGGACTAATTTTCTTGAATGGACATTTGTAGGTAACATGTCCCGTTTTGCAACAAAAATTACATTTCAAATGGGGTGATACATGCAATGTAGACCCTTTAACAAAGGTGGTGGGATTTTGGTGAGAACCTCTCACAAATCCGATACCACTTCTATTTCCGACATGACCTTTGTTAGCAAGAATCATGTCTAAGCCCTTGCTACCGACCTTAAACTTGTTTAGGGTCTCTTTGAGTAGCAAGTTCTCCCTTTTTGTTGCATCTAAGTCTTCACACTTAGAGCATGGGGGTAGAGAAGGGTTTTGAAGACTATTGAATTTACTTTGTAATAAAGCATGCTCTTTCTTAAGCAAATTGAACTTCTTACTAATAGTTCTACATTCATCAAACAACTCATGAAAAGCAATAGAAAGTTCATCGAGAGATAACTCTTCATTAAGTAATTCACTAACCTCTTCTCCAAATGCCATTAGAGCGAAGTTTGCCTCCTCTTTGTTGCTAGCCTCTTCAACCTCGGAGTCACTTGAATCATCCCATGTAGCCTTCAAGGCTTTTTTCTTCTTGAATTGCTTCTTCTTGGCTTGAGGGCATTCATTCTTGAAATGTCCAGGCTTCTTGCATTCGTAGCAAATGACTTGGTCCTTTTTGTGTTCAAATTTGCTTTTTGTGTCATTTTTGAATTTGTTCTTTCTTATGAATTTCTTAAACTTTCGAGTTAGAAGTGCAATGTCATTGTCACTATCCTCATCACTTGATGTTCCTTTCAAGTGGTCTTCTTGTGTTCTAAGTGCCATATCCTTCCTGTTCTTTGGAAGGGGTTCTCAAGCTCTTCATGAGCATGGCACGTCATCTCGTAAGTCATTAGAGATCCAATAAGTTCTTCAATGGGAAATACTTTAAGATCCTTGGCCTCTTGAATGGCCGTGACCTTTGGATCCCAACACTTTGGAAGGGATCTTAAAATCTTAGTTACCAATTCAAAATTCGAAAAGCCTTTACCAAGAGCTTTAAGTCCATTGATGACATCCGTAAAGCGGGTGTACATGTCTCCAATGGACTCATTTGGTTTCATCCGAAAAAGTTCGTAGGAATGCACAAGAATGTTGATTTTGGACTCCTTCACTCGGCTAGTGCCTTCATGAGTGATTTCAAGAGTGCGCCAAATATCAAAAGCCGATTCACAAATGGAAACCCGATTAAACTCATTCTTATCAAGTGCACAAAATAAGGCATTCATAGCCTTTGCATTGAGAGCGAAAATCTTCTTCTCCGACTCATTCCATTCACTCATCGGAAGAGAAGATTTTGCGAAGCCATTTTCGACAATGTTCCAAAGTTCGAAGTCCATGGAGATAAGAAAAATTCTCATACGAGTCTTCAATATAATCCGACCCATTGAACATAGGTGGACGAGTAATGGAGAGACCCTCTTGCATACCGGAGTAGGCCATCTCTCTTGGGTTTTAAACCAATATGAGAGCAAACCTTACTCTGATACCAATTGAAAGGATCAAAAGGCACTAAGAGGGGGGGGGTGAATTAGTGCAGCGGACTAAACTCGTATTCTTGAAACCGATTTCGCAAAGAAACACAAGTTCGTGGAAGAATTCGATTTGACGAAAGAGAACTTGAAAGTAATTGCTTGTGAAAAGGAACTAACTAAGAACTTGCAGCCAAGAAATGAAGTGATTTCAGAAATGTAAACACTCACATATTTAAGGACACAATGATGTATAGTGGTTCGGTCAAATGACCTACATCCACTCTTGAAGCCTTTGCAATGAGGCTCCGCTCTTCCACTAGCAAGTCCTTTGAAGGGAAGGATCAAACACCCCTTTTACAACCCTTTACAAGATGTTCACACTTGTACAAGATCTCTCAAGAAGAAGAAAGGTGAACACTTAGCAAAGAATACAACACTTTTCAAAAACTCTTCAAAAGCTCAAGACTCAAACTATTTGCTCAAAGGGTGACCCTTTCGGTGAGAAAGGGGATATTTATAGATCCAAAAGTGGATTTAAAATTGGGCTCCAAATTCCAAGTGAATTTGGAGTCCCAGATTACAGTGGTCAAAGCGGTGCCACGCTGTCAAGTGGCGTGCCACGCTGTGTCGATCTTTGATTGGCGTCTGGCGGTGCCACCGCCCGAGCGGCGGTGCTACCGCTCGATCCGATGGTGGCGAGGCGGTGCCACCGCCCTTGACAGCGGTTCCACCGCCGTCGATGGCTGAAGGCGGTGCTACCGTCCAGGCGAGCGTTCCACCGCTGTGTGTGTGTGCGAGGCGGTGCTACGCGCTCAGTGGCGGTTCCACCGCCCAGGCTTGGCGGTTCCACCTCTTGCCCCATTCGGACAGAGCCGAATGGGGGCTGTTTAGTCCTCAACTTGACACGATAGTGGCCTGGTTGGCTCCTCTCGAATTTTGGGCGGATTTATTTCTTAAATCCTTGCTCTACTCATGTGCAAATTTACGAACATAACTTAACGTGATTTGATCGGACACCCTTCAAGTCGACTTGGCGAGTACTACTACGGCGAGATTCATTGTGCAGGCCTCCGATGCTTCCTTCGGATTCTTTGCTAGTGGTCTCCCAAACATACTCGGCAAGCCCAACTAGTCTTGGTGGTTTTGAATTTTCCGGAAGTTCCGCGAACCTTCGACGATCTTTGAAATGGACTTTGAAAACTTCGACAAGTCCACGAGTTGATCTTGGATGGTTCCGGCAACTCTTCCGAAAATCTCTCGGACTTCCGATGAACCCCCGACGGACTTGGCCTTGATAAATCACGTTATGTTTTCCATCGTAGTAATTCCTGCACACTCATCTCAACAAAGAGATTAGTACAAATATTTCACCACTTGATTTCATTATCAAAATCCGAGATTTAACAAGAAATATATATTGAAACATCAAAATCAATCTACCAAGTATTAAAAAAATCTCTGTAATATTTGATTTGAAATATAAAAAGGTCAAACTTATATTTTTCTCTTTCAAACCAAATATTATTGTTTTTCTTCTCATAACTTTTTTTACTATAGAAGTAGCACTTGACTATGAAGATTTTTCTTTTATGACTTTATATAATTTTATAAATTTAATTGATTTGTACTTTAATTTTCTTTTATTATTATCCACTCCTTGAGTAGTAATCAAAATATTATGTATATTTTCTATATTAATTTTAATTTTTTCTAAACACATATACTACTAATAGTTTTATTTAAGTTTTACTTATCCTTAATTTATTATAAGAAATTTTAAATAAGCCAAATTAAGAAGAAATAAAATTAAAAATAAATTATATAAGAAATAATTCAACTATATTCATGTTCAATATTCTTGAGCTTATAGTTTTGTTAGTCATACTAAAGTTATAATTTTGATTTTCTTAAATATTATCATACTGAATTTTAGTTAGTTCTTTTATCAATATATCAGCTAATGACTAGTTAAAAAATTTAAATTAATATTTAAAATATTCTAGTATGCTAATTGTAAACTATAACGAAGTCTAAATATTATTAGCAGTTATCATAAAACTAGTCTAATCAAAGTCTAACACACCTAATGTAATTTTATATGCTCATGCCATTTAATCCATAAAATATAAGAATACAATGAAGTACCATTGTAATAATATCATATAAAATTAATATTTTTATTTTTTAAGTAATGTTAAACTATTAATATTATCTTTATTTTACTTTTAGATGCAATACTGACATTTCTAGTATTCACACAAAATTATTTATATAGGATTGCTACCATCCTTATAGAATAGTATTATTATCTTTCGATATACAATCCTAAACTATAAGAATATCCAAAAATAGTAATATCCTACCTATCACATAATTATTTGAATTAGATTATCCTTTAAAATTATCTAAATCTCCTAATTATGTATATTATTATTATTATTTTATCATTTATAATTAATTATTTAATATAATTTTATAAGTTATTAATCTAGACTACTTTGGTAGCTATTAGTCAAATAAAACTTAGAGATATAAGTTACAAATAATATTAATCAGATTTCTTTAATATGTTGAAAGAGGTTAATAATAAAATAATAACTATAATAATTTTAAATATTAATTAATATTAAAAAATCTATGATAAATTAATCATGATGAAATATAAATCATATCTTAATATGAAAAATAAATATTATTTCGTAATTTTAAACATATACATATGAATAATCAAATAAATATCTAACAAAAATAATTAGATTTTTATTTATGATATGCAAAATGTCATCAATATGTTATATAAGAAAACTATCAAATAAACCATAATTTATATTTTATTTTAAAATTTTACATAAAACTATTTTACTAGTTAACCTTATTTAATTGGGAAAGCCCAGAAGTGGGCTAAACATCTACCCAAATAAGTTAGTCAAAATTTAAAATCATTTAAAATTAAAAATTAATTATTTTTTTAATTTCAATCAAGATTTGATTGATTAAATCTAAATCTAATAAAAAATATAGTTATGATTAAAGTATTTGATTAAAATAAATCAAATTAGTTAATTTTATAATTGAGGATATAAATAAAAAAATTAAATTTTAGAAGGGTAAAACTATAATTATGACTTAGGATATACGAAGGAAATTTTTAGTTATTGAAAAGCATAAATAGAATGTAAATAAAGGGATACAAATTAGCATTTTGTTTATTTTTAAAGGGTAACAATATCATTTTATTAAAAATCCTAATTCACCCCTTCTATGGTTATTGTGTGAGGCACAACTGTTAGATAATGTGACCCTTTATAATTGAATAAGATATATGATCGAACTAATTGGATTCTGATGATAATATTGGCTAATAGAAAAGAAGTCCATATTATAGTACGATTTCTCAAGGGATGCCCTTGATGGAAGGAACTCCTCTGATAACTTATTCTAAACCCTCTGCTCTCACCTATAAATAGACAAGACCTCTAAGGATCTATATAGAGATATAAATGCATCTAAGAGTTGCATAAAAGAAAAGCATCTCACAAGCATCAATTGAGATATTATAGTTTCTCTCTCAACCTTCCTAAGCCATCAATCTAAGTAGTTCTGTAAAAAGATAGGAAGAGAGGAGTCTAGTTCTTCTTGTAGATTGATAACGGCATTAGATCTAAAGAAGGTACTCGGATCATATAGAGATACTTTCCCTTCTTTTCACATGGCATCAAAAGGTACACATTATCAAACTGATATATTGTTATTTGATTTCAATCATAGCATAAAAGTTTTTTCATATTATAGAAAGCATGATTATAATTTTTATGCTTATAATTAGTATCAGAGCCTAGGTTCTTGAAATCAAAACTTTAGATCTATTTTTTTTATTTATGATGTTTGGATAATCTGTATTTTATCGATTTGTATTCTTATCTATTTTGATTTTGTCGTCTGATTGTGTTTTGTCACCTGCTTGCCAGCGATGTTAGTGAAGCAGTGACGATCGTTGTGACCTTACAGCGTACGACCATAGAGGCCACGAGTGATCATGCAAACGCGGCGATCATGTGAGGGCAGTAGCCGTGAGTCGATTAGAGCTGCAAAGGGGCTACACAGTCCGTAGCCACCCGCAAGCAGTTGTCCCATAGGTCGCGCGGGTGGGCACAACCGCACCCAAGCGACAGCCGCATGCAAGCAGGCCGCGTGCGAGCGCGGGCAGAGGTCGTGCACCAGGTGGTGGTCACACGGCGCAGCGCCCGTCCACAGGCACCGGCGACAACCGCGCACATGCAGGCTGTCACATCGGTGGTAGTCGTGCACGCGCAGGCCATCGCACCGGCAGCGTGTCACACAAGCAAAGGTAATTTCAGTAAAATTATAGTTTTGCCATTAGAGATTTAAATAAAAAAATTATAGTTTTACCCTTAAATATTTCATTAATACTTTTAGTATTTTGATAGTTCTACCCTTTGCAAATTTGATAATTAAAATATGTCATGGCAATATATTTACAGTTTTACCCTTATAAAATTAAGAATTTTTTATTTATATTCTTAATTATAAAATTGATCAATAAAATTTAATTAAATTTGATCATGATTATATTTTGATTATTTATTGATTAAATTTAATTTTGATCAAATTTAGAAAGAATTAAATTTTCATTAATTTTTTGTTTTGATCAACTTATTTAATTAGGCTAATATTTAGTCCAATTCTGGGCTTGCCTAAATTAAATAAAATCAATTAGTTTTATTTAATATATTAAAAAAATATAAATTATTATTCCTTTTATAGTTTTTCTCATATGATTTATTGATTACATGTGGTAAATAAATAAAAAAAACTAATTATTATTTTTGGATATTTCTTTAGTTATTCACATGTATATAATTGAAATTGTGAAATAATATTTATCTTTCACATGAAGGCATAATTTATATGTTATCTTGATTTACGGTTATCATATGAGTTTTTCCTTTTGCTGATTAAAGTTCAATAATTATTATGGTTATTATTATATTATTGAACTACTTAGCATAAATTAAATTGAAGAAATTTGATGAATATTATTTGTAACTCATCTCCCTAGGTTTTATCTGACCAATAGTTGTCAAATTATAATAAAAATCTTGGGATGATAGGCTTTTGGGATGTAAATTATAATAAAAATCTTATCATTTGTAAGACATTTTAAATTATATTTTATATTATTATATTGGTCTTGTAGCTACCAAAGTGACCTAGGCTAATAACTTATAAAATGACATTAAGGAACTAGTCCTAAATGACATCAAGGAAATAATAATCATAATAGCACATATAATTAGGAGATTTAAATAATCCCAAAGGAGAATCTACTTTAAATAGTTATGTAATAGGGTAGGATGATATTGTTTTGGATATCCTTGTAGTTTAGGATTGTATACCCAAAGGTAACAACACTATTCTACAAGGATAGTATTAGTTCTCCATAGATGATTTTGAGTGAACACTAGATATGTCAATATTTCACCCAAAGGTAAAATATAGATGATATCAATAGTTCATCATATTTTGAAACTCAAAGCATTAATGTTATTTTATATTTTACAATGGTACTTTCATTCATGCATTCTTATGCTTCTAGTATCCCTATACTCTCTGAATCAAATTATTCAGAATGGTTAGAGCATGTGCAATTCATACTATATGTATTAGATCTTGATTTGGTATTGCTTGTTGAAAAGCCTATAGACTTGACTGATGAAAGTACTGTAGAATAAGTTAATGAAATGAAGGCTTAAGAAAGATCTGATAGGCTTTGTTTGATGTTCATAAGAATGACAATTGCAAATAATATAAAGACTTCATTACTGATTACAACTAGCTTACGGGAATATTTAAAGGTTATTGAAGACAGATTTAAATCTGCTAATAAGTCATTGGCTGGCACACTAATAAAAGAATTAACTACACTCTCAAAGTGAAAGTAATATCAGTAGGGACTTATCGCCTACGCCTAGAGACGGGTCATATGATAGATCTTATTGATACATGTTATGTTTTTACTATTTCTAAAAATTTGGTTTCTTTATCTAGAATTGATGAGTTAGGATATTGTCTTTCTTTTGGAAATGGTAAACTCAGTATATTTTATGATTCAATAAAAATTGGTTCTGAAATTCTATGTGATGGTTTGTACAGAATTAATTTGAATCTTGAGTTTGCAAAGATATTATTGACCCTGTAATCAAATGTTGGATTGAAATGTAGTTTCAATAATGAAAGATCTTCTACACTATGGCATAAACGATTAGGGTATATCTCCAAGGAAAGAATTGAAAGATTAGTGAAGGATAATATTTTAAAATTTTTAGACTTCACTAATTTTGATGTTTGTATAGATTGCATTAAGGAAAAGCAAACTAAACACATAAAGAAAAATGCCACAAGAAGTAAAGAACTCCTTGAAATTATTCATACTGATATCTGCGGACCACTTTATATTTCTTGTTTTAGTGGAGAAAGGTATTTCATCACATTTATAGATGACCTGTCCAGATATGGCTATATTTATCTAATACATAAAAAGTCTTAGGTCGTTGATACTCTTGAAGTATACATAAATGTGGTCAAGAGACAATTAGATAGAAAAGTTAAAATTGTTAGATTTGATAGGGGTGGTGAATTTTATGGTAGTTATGATGAATCTAGTTAGAATATTAGTCATTTTGCTAGATTCCTAGAACAACGGGATATTTGTGCTCAATATGCTAGGAAATCAGGAGATTTGGCATCTCATGCTCAGCAAAAAACAAAAACAAGACTAGATTTTCCATAGTTAACATACTTGGCCATCATGCAATGATTGGTGCGCAAAAATCATAAATCCGAAAAATCCGCATATATCATGTCAGAAGTGTTACTTGGGGGATCGTATATCCTTGAAAATTCCAGATCCGATGAAGAGGATGAAGGAGCACTAGCATACTCTTCTCTAGTGGTAATCCACACAGCAGATGTAGCAATGACGCTCCTCAGATCATCGCGAGATCTCTCTCCATGTACACCACAAGGTTGTTGGAGCCAAGGAGAAAGAGAGAAGACTAAGGAGAATAGGAGATGACTACCAAGAGCTCTTAGCCTATGAATCAGGAGATTCCTCTTATTTATAGAGGTGGATGAAGCTTATCCTTAACAGATCATGTTCACACTGGATCTTTATCCAATTGGATCTTATCTAATTACCCAATTGGATCTCATCTACAGGATCCAAACTAGGGACTTTGCAGATATCTCATATCCGTACCTCTACTCATCGCAACATTCACTTTATGTGTGTGACCCTCTAGGCCCAATACCGAGCTGACCATGAATCACTCCCGTCAAAACTCCTTCTGACTCATAACACCTTCTGATATAGTGAATTATTATCCCCATAATAATTCACTCGACTCATCGACTATGGACGTACTAGGCTACTACACCATAGTCCCCAAACAGTACAGAGGGATCTAATCCATCGGACTTGTCTGTCCTCAATTACCATGTATCTATAGTCCCTCATCCATCTAATATCTCAGAGACCATATATTGGGCATGGTAAAGTCAGGCCCATACAGAATCCTGTTCGAGTTTCGCCCTAATCGGATTATCTCGGAGAATTCCTCTCTCAATCCGAACGACCTTGGCTAGAGATTTTGCTTGAGCGAGCACACGCGGGATATATCTCTCACAATACCGAGAGTGGATGATCCTCTATTGACAAGTAATTGCCTTCATAAGGTTGGCTATCATTCCCGAGAACCGACTATACCAGATCTAAAACTCTCCAAACCTGTAAGTTCGACGTCAAAGAATGGAGTACTCAAACAAGGCATCTTTGATGTCTTAAGTCTAAAGACCAGACACACTAATGGGACTACGGAATCACTGTCTGATATTAGGTATCGTTAACCATACAGCGTTCTGTAAGCAAATCAATCAGTGAACTCATTCTCCAATGAGCACCTGCACTGTACCTCTAGTATCCCCACACAAGTGACTATGAGACCAGTCGCCTCTATCATATAGATGAGTATACAGCACACCAGTCTATCCGGTTATCTCGATGTCCTCATCGAGTAACCTATGACTAGGATGATTTAGAATCTGTGTTTAAATGTATATCGGTCTCATTATTATAATCTCATCATAATCCAATTCCCATTGCACAGATCCATGGACATCACAATATTCATCCAGATAACATGAGAAAATGTCAATAATAATATGCAAAGAGATCGATGTAACATGTCATAGGTGTCATCACTCATGTAATTGGCTTGTAGGGCACCTACAACCAATAATCTCTCACTTGACCTAAAGTCAATCACCTACGTGTCTGATCCCCATCAAACTCCTGTGACGCTTAAATATAATCTGAGTCAACGGCTTTGTCAGTGGATCTGCAATGTTATCTTCGGATGGAGCTCTTTCCACTACTACATCTCCTCGAGCCACGATCTCTCTGATCAAGTGGAACCTCCTCAGAACGTGCTTAGACTTCTGATGAGACCTAGATTCCTTTGCTTGAGCAATTGCCCCATTATTATCGTAATATAAGGTAATCAGCTCCTCACTATTCGGCACGACTCCTAAATCTATGATGAATTTTTTTATCCAGACTCCCTCCTTTGTTGTCTCTACTACAGCAATGTATTCTGCCTTTGTAGTCAAGTCAGTAGCAGTATCTTGCTTAAAACTTTTCCAGTATACTGCTCCTCCATTCAGGGTGAAGACATACCCTGAATTTGACTTGCTATCATTGACACCGGACTAGAAGCTTAAGTCCATGTAGCCCTCAACTCTGAGGCTACTACCTCCATATACCAATAAAAGATCCTTAATCATTCTCAAGTACTTAAAGATGCACTTCACTGTTTTCTAGTGCTCCAAGCCTGGATCTGCCTGATACCTGTTGAATCTCGGATTTTGATGATGAAACTAATTGATTGTGTTTTATGATCTAACTACGTGTTGAGTTACGCAGGTCTACTATCGATCAGGATTAGATAGTTGATGCTGGAGGAATTGACGTTGCGCCGGGTGATCACGTCAAGATATTGATGTCGAGCTGAGGTTCGGTCGACAATCGGCAGAAGGCTTCGGACATTGGGCATCGGGCTAAGAAGAGCGGAGTTGCGCCATGGATATCAGGGTTGCAGAGGTCAACCGTCGATTGGACAACGGATCGTTAGAGAGGACGATGTGCCAAAGGATCAGACGAAGCACCAACCAATGACGTGCCGGGCAACTGAATGTCAATTCGCATTGTAATAACTGTCTAGATCGAAGTAGAGTGTTTGTTTATGTGTGCAGGATTAACTACAATGATGATGAAGACGTAAACCAAAACAAAGTGTCAGAAGACAAGTGGGATGGATCGTTGGGAGTTCGAGAGTTTGACGAAAGTCTGAAGATTCATTGGGAGTATTGCCAGAACCGGCCAAGAACGAGTAGGGAGCTTACCGAATGGTTTTCGGAAGTTCACTAGAAGGTTCGTCAGAAGTTCATGGAGCTCGCCAAGAAAGATCGGAGCTTGCCAAAGAAGCTCGGTGGAACTCGCCAAGATCATTGTGAAGTCCGGAAGCTTGCTGGGAGTCTATAGAATGGTTTCCGAGGGTTCGTCGGAAGACCGCCGGAAGTTCACCGAAAGCTCACCGAAAGAAGTCTTGTCTTGTGGACTTTGTAATAGCTTAAAAAATGTCTTTAAAATTTATAGTTAGCACATGATTTGATTTAGGATTAGGTGTTAATCCTATAAACTAAATTTGGGTCAATTCGGACTTCATTTGGACCAATTTCGACTTAGTTTTCGGCCGAAACTACTGTGCTGAAATGACCTGGGCGGTGGCACCGCCCAGTAGCCGAGCCATGGGCGATGGTACCACCCTAGGCTGGGCGGTAGCACCGCCCAGCGCTTGTGTGCAGCAGCGATAGTACCGCCTGCCTTGGGCGGTGGAACCGCCTGTGCCTGTTAGTCTGACGACTGATAGGCAGTGGCACCCCCCTGATGGTGGTGGCACCGCCAGCACCGAGAAGCCTGAAAAACATTTAAATTTGGGCTCCAAATTTGAATCATCTTTGGGGCTATAAATACCCCTCACATTCTTGGATGAAAGGGTGTCTAGAACTGAAAAAAAGAAGGGGGAAACTCTCTTAAAAGTGTGTCAAATCTTCCCTCTAAGTCTTAAGAGTATTCTAGTCCAAGAGAGGGATAAGAGTGCTTATAAGGGTTATCTCCTAAGCCCATCAAAAGGAGAGGTGCTGTGAGGGAGTTCATCCTTGCCCGTTGGAAGGAGGATAGCTAGTGGAACGCCGGTGGCCTCAAGCAAGAGGAATAGGGAGTAGACATAGGTCGGATGACCGAACCACTATAAAAATCTAGTTTGCATTTACATTCTTGCTATTTACTTTGCTGCAAACCCTTTCCACTTAATTTGATGCTCTACTTCTCATCTCTACAAACATCTTTAAGTTAGAGCTTTTCTTATATGATTCCACCGATATGGCTTTCATAATACGAAACAAAGTTTTCACCGTACGAAGTTTCGAAACTTGTTCAAATCGTCAAAAATTTATCGTTCCTTACCGCTGCACTAATTCACCCCCCCCCCTCTTAGTGCTGCTCGATCCCTAATAATTGATATCAGAGCCACGTTCTTTCTTTTTTGGATTTACACCCGTGAGAAATGGCTCTAAATGGCTTTCAAGAGAGCTTTTCGATTTTTCATCTGCTGTTCTTTAACGGTTCGGACTACACATATTGGAAAACTTGAATGAGAGTTTTCTTGATTTCTCTCGATTTAAACTTATGAAACATCATTGAAAATGGATTTCTCTAAACCGACGAACGAATGATCGGATTTGGAGAAAAGATCGTTTTCTTTAAATGCAAAGCCTATGAATGCCTTATTTTGTGCTTTAGACAAAAATGAGTTCAATCAGATTTCTACGTGCGAAATGACTTTTGACATTTGGCGAACTCTTGAAATCACGCACGAGGGAACTAGTAGAGTTAAAGACTCGAAAGTAAACCTCTTATTGCATGATTTTGAGCTCTTCCGAATGACACCAAACGAAACTATCGGCGATATGTACACCCGTTTCACGGATATCGTCAATAGTTTGAAAAGTTTTGGTAAATCTTTTTCAAGTTTTGATTTAGTAAACAAGATTTTAAGATCCCTTCCAAAAGAGTGGGATCCAAAAGTAACGGCAATACAAGAAGCTAAAAATTTAAATGACTTATCTCTTAAAGAACTCAATGGGTCTTTAATGACCTATGAAATGGCTTTCTTGGAACACAATAAACTCGATAAACACATAGACTACCTTCCAAAGAACAGGAAGGATTTGGCACTTCAGACTATGAAATGCCACTTGAGTGATGACTCAAGTGATGAGGACAATGAGAACTTTGAACTTCAAACACTAAATCTTAATAAGTTCATTAAACAAAAATCTAAAATAAACAATGAACTTGAATGGAGGAAGAGGCCAAAGAAGAAGAAGAAGGCTTGCAAAGAAGAATCAAGTAAAAAAGAGGCGAAATGGGCTTTGACGGTTTTCGACAATGAGGTAAGAAACTAACCCAAGTTGCTTTTACCTTATTTTGAAATTACATGATGCTTTTCATGAATGCTTAACTTAGTTAGTAGTTTTTTTATGTTTTTGGAAATTAAAACAAATTGTTTTAAAAAATTATGCTATGCTTTTCCTTCTAGCATATTTTGAAAAATTATAAAAATGATCATGAAAAACTATATTGTTAAAATTTCATGCATGTTATGATTCAAAACTTTGAATGATTATGAATGATGATTGCTTAGTTTATGATTTCCATATCGTATTTTGATGCATGGTTTAACACAAAAGTTAATTAGCATGATTATGTTTAATAGGGTTAATCCATGATTGTGTACTTCGGTTTTCATGTAATGAGGATTTGAAGTACTATTGATTGAAAAACATCTATCTTGGCTTAATGTGTCTTAATCCTTCTTATGATGTAGTTTTTATATGATGCATGTCTTCATGAAATCAATTGCAAAACTAAAAGACCTAACCCACAAATTTTCAAAATGAAAGAAATGTGGTTTTGATGTTGGCTTGTGTTATATTTGGATTTAATGGTTTTCATGACGAAAATTATTTTTCAGATTTTTAAAATGATGTATGATTTGAGCAAAAGTTTGAGCATTGATCATCTTGTTATAACAAATGAAAGAAAGAATTAAAATGACTTTGATGATGTATCATGAAAATATGCTTAATGATTGTATCATACTTGATGACTTGAAATCTCATATTTTAAAATAATATATTCATAATGAATCCATGAATCTTGATGATTTTCATATCACTTTTTGGCTTTAAATTTGATACAAATCTTTCATGCAAAAAGTTTTTGGGCATGCTTATGTGAAATCTTGCTTGATAATGAAAATGCTCCATACATATGATCATGATAAATGCATGAATCTTGATGATTTTATATTGCTTTTGATTTCAAACAAGATGCATGATTTTTTATACAAAAAAATTAATAGCATGTTTCAAGATAATGCTTGCACACCAAATATGATTAAAAGATAGAAGCGAGCATATTGATAATTTTGTTTTTACATGGAAGTTTTGAACATGCTTATATAAGATCAACCACATAAAATAAAACACAAAAGTTAAAAATATTTTAATCACGATGTTTTATTTTTGATGTGTTTGGTCTTAACGGTTTTTATAACGAAACTTATGTCTTGCTTTGAAATATTGATACATGCTCACATGTAATCAATTTATGTTGCTCTTATTAAAATTTTTAAATGAAAGATTTTGATGCATTTGATCTTGATGGGTTTAATGACAACTTGTATTTTAAAGTTATATGATGATGGTTTTCATGAAAATATTAGAACATACTTTATGAAATCATCATTGATAATGATAAAATAAAAATATTAAAAGGTTATTATAATGCTTAATAATTTTATGATATCATGAGGACTTGAAGTTGTCATATCTTGATGACAAACTCATGTTTTGGTTTTAAAATTTGATACTCATCTTTTGAAACATGAATACACTTATATGAAATAAACAACTCAAAATGAAACACATTATCATGATGAATTGAATCTTATGTCTTGGAATAATATGCTATATATTTGTCTTGATAATTTTTATGATAAAGTTTGTCTTTCAATTTTGATGAATCCATGTGAATCTTTTCAATCAAATCTTTTAGAAAATGCCACATACTTAATGTGATTTGACTTAATGATCATTATGACGAAATTTGTCTTTCCATCTTGAATGTTGACATTTTGTTTTAAGACAAAGGCATACTTATAAGAAGCAAATCATATGAATAGAAATTTACATGAACGAAATGCAATCCTCTATCTTTTTTATTCTTCAATAAATCTATACTTGTCATGTATGAATTTATTGAATGTGATTTTTAAGGATGATTTCAGATTTGAAAAATGCTTGATTCGTATTTATGACATAAGATACATTTTAAATATGAATCATGCTCTTATCTCCCTTAATTCATTTTGTTCTCCTATAATTCCTTTTTACTTACTAAAAAGGAGAACCTTCTAAATGAATCATGCTTGATAATCTATGTTATGAGATTTAGCCTTTATGTCTTGAACATTTATGCTTATTTTTATTCGACATAAAAAGGATAAAGACATGTTCATATGAAATCAATGCAAATCACTAAAAGAGAAATGTATGTTTCTTGAACATCTTTCTATCTCTAAAGTTTTCGATTCTTCATAAAAGATAAGTGATGAATTCATTATGATATTTTGTGAATCACTTGAATTATGAATGAGATTTTGATGAAGTGTTAAATTTTTAATCTAATCAAAGATTAATGAACTCATTTATGTGAATCTCTTGATCTCTTGAAATCATGACTTTGAATTCTTAACTTGAGATATCTTTGCGAATCAAAATATTTTCCTCTATGATTGCTTCCTTTTACCATTAACTAAATAGGAATACAATCCAAGTCTTGATATCTCGATAATTGATACTTGAATGAATTCGTGTACTTGATATTTGATACTAGAAATTTCTCATGAAATGTAATCTTGATGAGAATTCCTATGCATGAATTAAGTTGCTCTTTGTGCAATATCTTTTCAAATGAATCATGAGCTTTGACATCATATCTTGCATGATATTAAAATGATAAGAATTCTTTGGCTTGTATGCCTTATGTGGCAATTAAAGAATTGATATAAAAGAAATTTGCCTTATGATGAATCAATGAATCATAATTTGATCCTTAATATTGATGTGCTTTTATATATCATAATTCTTTTTTGTATGATATTTATCTTGAATTGAAAATTGATAAATGTAAATTTTGATCTTCCTAAAAAAGAAAGTTATGAATCATGAATGATATCTTTTGGTTTTGATCCTTGTTGAATTTACATATTGATATCCTTCATGACATGATTTCTTTACATTGTTGTCTTATTTGTATCATGTGATGATTGAACAATTGATGTATATTTTTATTGATGCAAATTTATAATTGATATAAAAAATGGCTTGTATAATGATTGAAATTTTTAGCCATTTAGTCCTCCTTTTTTTTAACAAAGACAAAGGGGAAGAAAAATTGCTACCTTGCAATTTCACAAGAAGTTAAAGATTGCTATCTCAAAGGATGCAAATATTGCTATCTTAACTATCTCAAAAGAAGCAAAATGTAAAACTTCAAAAATTTAAAATGTTACACTTGCCATGCCTTTATGTTTATATGTTTTAATGAAAAGTTAGCATATATGTTTAAAGTGATTATACATAATTGCTAGCTCATTGCAAACAAAAAGTTGATAACTTGCAAAGGTGAAACTTAGTTACAAAAGAGAAGAATTGAAAGGAAGCTAACTTGTGTATCGCAAAGTATGTTAGCTTGCTTATCATTATTGATTGCTTGCTTATCATCTTTTTCTCTCATATCATGATTTTTGACTCCCTTGAATTCATGATTTAATATGCTGAAAATTTATGTTGTAAATTTGTTATTTTGTCATGATCAAAGCATTGACTATTTGTACTCCACTTTTTTGACAAAAACAAAGGGAGAGAAGATTTATTGCTAGCTTATGTATCGCAAAGAAAAATTTTGCTAGCTAGAACATGCAAAGGAAGCAAAGAAAGTACAACTTGCACATCTCAAGAAGTAAGTGAAAAAATTGCCATCATTGCTCATCCTTAAAAACTTGCTATGATTGAATGGTATGATTGGATGTTGTATTGCAAAGCTATGCTTAATTGTTGTATGATGTATATCTAGATTGATAGCTAGTATATTATAAAATTTGCATATCTTTTAAACTAGCTATGATGCAACTTCTCCTTTTTGTTGATGACATAGGGGGAGAAGTAGATTGATGACTTCATGCATTGATTGAATATTTTATATATTTGCATGATGGTTTGATAATTCTCATATTCTGTGATGAATGTTGCTTGGATTTGGGATAATCCAAGTATTTCTATCAATGTCATATTGATAGGGGGAGTTTGGTTAAACTCCGAGGAGTTATGGTTAACTCCGTTAGTCATCAATTAGTTGTTATCATCAAAAAGGGGAAGATTGTTGAATCTCGGATTTTGATGATGAAACTAATTGATTGTGTTTTATTATCTAACTGCGTGTTGAGTTACGTAGGTCTACTATCGATCAGGATTAGACAGTTGACAGTAGAGGAATTGACGTTGAGCCGGGTGATCATATCAGGATATTGGATGTCGAGCCGAGGTTTGATCGACAATCGACAGAAGGCTTCGGACATCAGGCATCGGGCCAAGAAGAGCGGAGTTGCGCTATGGAGATCGGGGTTGCGGAGGTCAACCGCCAATTGGGCAACGGATCGCTAGAGAGGATGATGTACTGAAGGATCGGACGAAGTGCCGAACAATGACGTACCGGGTAACTGAATGTCAATTCACATTTTAATAACTGTCTAGATCAAAGTAGAGTGTTTGTTTATGTGTGCAGGATTAACTACGATGACGATGAAGATGTAAAGCGAAACAAAGTGCAGGAAGACAAGTGGGATGGATCGTTGGGAGTTCGAGAGTTCAACGGAAGTCCGAAGATTCATTGGGAGTATTGCCAAAACCGGCCGAGAACGAGTAGGGAGCTTGCCGAAGGGTTTTCGAAAGTTCACCGGAAGGTTCGTCAAAAGTTCACGGAGCTTGCCAAGAAAGATCGGAGCTTGCCAAAGAAGCTCAATGGAACTCGCCAAGATCATCGTGAAGTCCGGGAGCTTGCTGGGAGTCCACAAAATGGTTTCCGAGGGTTCGTCGGAAAACCATCAGAAGTTCATCGAAAAAAATCTTATTTTGTGGACTTTGTAATAGCTTAAAAAATATCTTTAAAATTCATAGTTAGCTTATAATTTGGTTTAGGATTAGGTGTTAATCCTATAAACCAAATTTGGGCCAATTCGGACTTCATTTGGATCGGTTTCGACCGAGTTTTCGGTCGAAACTACTATGCTGAAATGACCTAGGCGGTGGCACCGCCCAGTAGCCGAGCCATGGTCGGTGGTACCGCCCTAGGCTGGGTGGTAGCACCACCCAGCGCTTGTGTGTAGCGGCGATAGTACCGCCTGCCTTGGGTGGTGGCACCGCCTGTGCTTGTCAATCTACGACTGATAGGTGGTGGCACTTCGACAAAGTGAGTGGCTTGACAAGACCGAAAAGCCCAAAAAAATTCAAATTTGGGCTCCAAATTTGAATCATCTTTGGGGCTATAAATACCCCTCACATTCTTGGATAAAAGGATGTCTAGAACTGAAAAAAAAAGAAGGGGAAAACTCTCTTGAAAGTGTGTCAAATCTTCCCTCTAAGTCTTAAGAGTGTTCTAGTCCAAGAGAGGGGTAAGAGTGCTTGTAAGGGTTATCTCCTAAGCCCGTCAAAAGGAGAGGTGCTGTGAGGGAGTTCATTCTCACCCGTTGGAAAGAGGATTGCTAGTGGAAAGCCGGTAGCCTCAAGCAAAAAGAATCGGGAGTGAACGTAGGTCGGATGACCGAACCACTATAAAAATCTGGTTTGCATTTACGTTCTTGCTATTTACTTTGCCGCAAACCCTTTCTACTTAATTTGAAGCTCTACTTCTCATCTCTGTAAACATCTTTAAGTTAGAGCTTTTTTTATATGATTCCACCGATACGGCTTTCATAATACGAAACGAAGTTTTCACCATACAAAATTTTTGAAACTTGTTCAAATCATCGAAAATCTATCGTTTCTTACCGCTGCACTAATTCACCCCCCCCCCCCTCTTAGTGCCACTCGATCCCTAACAATACCTGCTCGTGACACTCAAAACATGCACTACATCAGGCTTGGTACATAGCATAGCATACATGATAGACCCTATCGCTGAGGCATATGGTATTCTATCCATATGTGCCCTTTCTTCAGGAGTCTTTGGGAACATACTCCTAGAAAGTGATATTCTATATCTCATAGTATGAGACCTCTCTTGGAATTTTTTATGCCAAACCTTTTAACAATGAAGTCTATGTACCTGGACTGAGACAAGCCATGCATCCTCTTGGATCTATCTCTATAGATCTAAATCCCTAAAATATCGGATGCTTCTCCTAAGTTCTTCATGGAGAAGTGTCTAGATAGCCAAGCTTTTACTGTGGACAGCATTCCTACATTATTCCCAATGATTAAAATGTCACCCACATATAACACCAAGAAGGTGATAGCTCTCTCACTTACCTTCCTATACCCACAAGGTTCATCTTCGTTCTTAACAAAGTCATAAGATCTGATTGCTTCATCAAATATTATGTTCCAACTTCGAGAAACTTGCTTTAGTCTATAAATAGACTTAAGCAATCTACATATCTTATCTAGACTATGCTTGGACATGAACCCCTCAGGCTGTATCATATATACTTCCTCTTCGAGGTTGCCATTGAGGAATACAGTTTTCATGTTCATCTGCCAGATCTTATAATCATAATGTGCTGCAATAACTAATAGAATTCGGATAAATTTCAGCATAGTTATGGGTGTAAAGGTTTCGTCATAGTCAATACATTACCTCTGACGATACCTCTTAGCCACTAGCCTTGCCTTATAGGTCTCCACCTTTCCATCTTAGAATTCATGGCTTCTTACCACTTCCCAGAGTCTATGCTCATAATAGCTTCCTCGTAGGTCTGAGGATCAATATCCTGAATGTCCTCTCCACTAATATGTCTCATATATCTTTTAGGAGGGTGTGACACTCTACTAATCCAATGCAAAATTGGAATTTGTGTGTTAAGTACTTGAACAGACTCGATCTCTGGAATGGTGCCTGAGCTAGGTTCTCTAACCTCGCTCAATTCTATCATACTTCCACTGTCTCCGCTAAGAATGTGTTCCTTCTTAAGAAACAATGCTCTCTTGGCAACAAAGACCTTTTGGTCCTCAGGGTGATAGAAATAATAATCATCAGTTTCCTTGGGGTATCCCACGAATTTGCATCGTTCTGTCCTGGATTCCAACTTGTCGAGGTCATGTCTTTTAATGTGGGCAGGACAACCCCAAATCTTAATAACCTTAAGATCGGGCTTCTTCCCTCTCCATATCTCATATGGTGTAGATACTATTGATTTAGATGGAACTCTGTTCAGAATGTAAATTATGGTCTGTAGGGCATATCCCCAAAATGAGATGGGTAGGCCAACGAAACTCATCATGGACCGCACCATATCTAATAGTGTGTGATTCCTCCTTTTTGATACACCATTGAGTTGTGGTGTATAAGGAGGTGTTCATTAAGATATAATCTCATGGTTCTTGAGGAACTGGGTGAATTCTGTACTCGAGTATTCTCCTCCTCGATCTAATCGAAGAGTTTTAATACTCTTTCCAGTTTGATTCTCTACTTTATTCTTATACTCCCTGAATTTTTCAAAGGCTTCAGACTTATACTTCATCAAGTATACATATCCATACCTAGAGAAATCATCAGTAAAAGTAATGAGGTAGGAATAACTATTGAATCTCAGATTTTGATGATTAAACTAATTGATTGTGTTTTGTGATCTAACTACATTTTGAGTGACGCAGGTCTACTATCGATCAGGATTAGACAATTGACGCTGGAGAAATTGATGTTATGCCGGGTGATTATGCCGGGATATTAGATGTCGAGTCGGAGGTTCGGTCGACAATCAGTAGAAGGCTTCAGACGTCGGGCATTGGGCCAAGAAGAGCGTGTTGTGCCAAGGATATCAGGATTGCGGAGGTCAACCGTTGATTGGGCAACAAAACGCAAGAGAGGATGATGTGTCAAAGAATCAGACAAAGCACCGACCAATGATGTGCTTGGCAACTGAATATCAATTCACGTTGTAATAATTGTTTAGATCAAATTAGAGTTTTGTTTACGTGTGTGCAGGATTAACTACGATAACGATGAAGACGTAAAGTAAAATAAAGTGTCGAAAGATAAGTGTGATGGATCGTTAGGAGTTCGAGAGTTCGATGAAAGTCCGAAGATTCGTTGGAAGTATTGCCGGAACTGGCCGAGAACAAGTAGGGAGCTTACCAAAGGGTTTTCGGAAGTTCGCCGGAAGGTTCGTTGGAAGTTCGCAGAGCTTGCCAAGAAAGATCGAAGCTTGCCAAAGAAGCTCGTTGGAACTCGCCAAGATCATCGTAAAGTCTAGGAGCTTGCCGGGAGTTTGCAGAATGGTTTCTGAGGGTTCGTCGGAAGATCGCCGAAAGTTTGTCGGAAGAAGTCTTGACTTATGGACTTTGTAATAGCTTAGGAAATGTCTTTAAAATTCATAGTTAGCACGTAATTTAGTTTAGGATTATTTGTTAATCCTATAAACCAAGTAGGGGTCACATGGGTCTTGTTTTGGACTGGTTTGGGCCAAGTTTAAGGCCCAACCAGTGAGCTAGAATGAGCCGGTTGGCACGCCCAACGGCCGAGAGCCTGAGCGGCAACACCATCGGGCTGGGGCGGTGGCACCGCCCAATGGCCAAGAGCCCAGGCGGTGGCACCGCGAGCCTAGGCGGTGGTACTGTCGCTGGGCAGCAAGCCTAGGCGGTGGCACCGCGAGCCTAGGCGGTGGTACTATCGCTGGGTAGCAAGCCCAGGCGGTGGCACTGCCCAGTACACTATCAGTGTCTGATACTGACAAGTGGTGGCATCGCCCAGTGCACTGTCAGTGTCTGACATTGACAAGCGATGGCACCACCAACACCGGAAAACACAAAAGTGATTCAAATTTGGGCCTCTTGAGGCCTATAAATACCCCTCTCATTTATGGTTGAAAGGGGGCCTAGAACTAAGAAAAAAAAGGGAAAACTCTTATCAAAACCTTCCCTCAAAGCCTTAAGTGTGTTCTAGTCCAAAAGAGAGGGGTGAGAAGCCTTGTAAGGGTTACCTCCTAAGTCCGTCAAAAGGAGTGGTATTATAAGAGAGTTCATCCTTGCCCGTTGGAAGGAGGATAGCTAGTAGAAAGCCGGTGGCCTCAAGCGAAGAGGAATCGGGAGTGGATGTAGGTCGGATGACTAAACCACTATAAAAACGGTTTGTATTTATGTTCATGCATTTATCTTTCTGCAAATCTTTACTTTGCTAAGTTCACTACCCTCATCTTCTTACATACCCTTTCAACGCAATCGAAATGGTTTTAATTGAAACGTTATTCTTTTCATAACAAGTTTCTGAAACTTGTTTTAAATCGCAGAAAGTTTATCATTCTTTACCGCTGTACTAATTCACCCCCCCCCCCTCTTAGTGCCGCTCGATCCTTAATAATTGGTATCAGAGCCTTGTTATTTCTTATTCGGATTCACACCTGTAAGAAATAACTCTTAATGATTTTCAAGAGAGTTTTTCGATTGTTCGTCCTCCGTTGTTTAACAGTTTGGACTACACTTATTGGAAAACTCGAATGAGAGTTTTCTTGTTTTCAATGGATTTAGATTTGTGGAATGTTGTTAAAAACCATTTTCAACTTCTCTCTAAACCGACAAATGAATGGTCAGACTTAGAGAAAAAATCTTTTTCTTTAAATGCAAAGGCTATGAATGCCTTATTTTGCACTTTGGACAAGAACGAGTTCAATCGGATTTCTATATGCGAAATGACTTTTGACATTTGGCGAACACTTGAAATCACGCACGAGGGAACTAGTAGAGTCAAAGACTCGAAAGTAAATCTCTTATTGCGTGATTTTGAGCTTTTTTGAATGAAACCAAGTGAAACTATCGACGACATGCACACATGTTTCACGAATGTTGTCAATAGTCTAAGAGCTCTTGGTAAATATTTTTCGAATTTTGAACTCACTAATAAGATCTTAAGATCCCTTCCAAAAAGGTGGGATCCTAAAATAATGACGATACAATAAACTAAAAATTTAAATGATTATTCTATTGAAGAACTCATTGGATATTTAATGACATATGAAATGAGTTTCTTGGAACATGTTGAACATGATGAACATATGAACCACCTTCTAAAGAACAAGAAGGATTTGGAACTCCAAACTATGAAATGCCACTTGAGTGATTACTCAAGTGATGAGGACAATGAAAAGGACATTGAACTTTTAATGAATCTTAATAAGTTCATTAAACAAGAATCTATAACTAAAAATGAACTTAAATGGAGGAAGAGGCCAAAGATGAAGAAGAAGCGCAAAGAAAAATCAAATGACGAAACGGCAAATTGGGCTTTGACGGCCTTCGACTACAAGGTAAGCAACTTAACTCCCTCGAATTATTTTAAAATTATATGATGTTTTTCATGAGTACTTAATTTACTTAGTAGGAAATAAAAATTATTTTAAAAAAATTTATACTATGTTTTTTCTTCTAGAAATTTTCAAAAATTAAAAATTTATATGATGATTGCATGTTGATGCTTAAAATGTCAAATCTTTTGTGAATGATAATTCTTGTACAAGAAAATTTTTATGTATGCTTTTCGTATCAATTTTTGACTTTAAACATCATGCACATCTATGTATGTTATTCTTGAAAGTGTTTTGATGATAAACGCTTATATCATGCTTATGATATGAAATCTTCTATTTTAGATTAATTGGTCTAAATTGTTTTTATGATGAAATTTTTAGATGACATGTTACATTTTTTTTATGAAACTTGAGTTTCGGTTTTAAACTTGATAAATATCATTTATACAAAAGAATTGAGCATGCTTACTTCTAATCAATGTACTTCACTCCTAACAAATTTTTGGAATGAAAGATTTTGATAATAATTTTAAATTTATATGATGCTTGACTTTTGTGTGAAAATGTAAACATACTTATATGAGATCGACCACATAAAATAAAACACATAAAAATTGAAAATGTGATGTTTTATTTTTGATGTGTTTGGTCTTGACAAGTTTATGACTAAACTTATATCTTGTTGATACATGTTTTCATAAAAAGATTTGAATATGCTCATATAAAAACAATTGCATGAAATGAAAATTCATTTTCTATCCTATTGAGGTTAATGAATTCACTTTACCAATCTTGTGAATCTTATGAAAATAATCATGATGAATATTTTGAAAATAAATGAGTGTATCATGCATTTGGTATAAATAATTTTTCTTGAAACTTACTTTTCGAATCTATACAATGATACATGAATCTAGTAGAAAAAGACAAGAGCATGCTTACATGTAGACCATTTCCATTGCTTATAATAAAATTTTCGTATGAAATATTTTTGATGCATTTGATCTTAATGGCTTTAATGACAACTTATATTTTAAAGTTATATGATGATGGCTTTCATGTAAATAATTGAACATACCCTATGAAATCATCATTGATAATGATAAAATGAAAATATTAAAAGTTTGTTGTCATGATTAATGATTTTATGAGAATTTAAATGTGTTATATCTTGATGAAAAACTCATGTTCGGTTTTAAAATTTGATAATCATCTTTTGAAACATGAGTACACTTATATGGAATAAACAACTTAAAATGAAACACATTATCATGATAAATTGAATCTCATGTCTTGAAATAATATGTTATATTTTTGTCTTGATGATTTTTATAATGAAACTTGTCTTTTGTTTTTGAATACTTATTTTGATTTGGCATAAAAAGACAAATGATGAATCCATGTATACTATGTTCATATAAGCCTCTTGAATCTCGAGAATGATTTTGATAATTTGATTATGAGTTTCGAGTTGATGAAATGAGTTTGGATGATTTTATAACTCCTCCCTTGATCTCTTGAAATCTTGACTTTAAATTCTTGAATTGAGATATTTTTATGAATCAAAATACTTTCCTCTATGATTGCTTTTTTTTATCTTTTTATCATTTACCAAAGAGGAAATCAATTCAAATCCATGTCATTTATGAATCTCATAAACAATGTTAATGATTTTGATGATTCGAACTTGAATGAGTTTTATCACAATCTAAGTCTTGACATCTTAACATCTATATACTTAAAATTTCTTTTAAAATGTAATCTTGATGAAAACTATTATGCATGAATCAAGTTGTTTTACTATCTATTCTCAAATGAATCATATTCTTCTTAAGTTTTGATGTCATATCTTTCATGACTTAGAAATGACATGATTATTTTAGCTTGCATGTCCTATGTGATGATGAAAATTAATTTGTTTTATGATGAATCATTGAATTATGACTTGATCTATGAGAATGCTATGTTTTTATATCAGGATTCTTGGTTGTATATCCTTTATCATGAATTAAAAATTGATGATAAAAAAAATATTTGTGAACCATGATTTTGATTTATCGGAACTATATGCTTAGAATTTATTTTAAAATCATGATTTTGATCTTGATAAAAAGAATAATTATGAACCATGAATGATATCTTTTGATCCTTGTTGATTTTCATATTGATATCTTTCATTACATGATATGATTGAATCATTGATTTATTCTTTTTATCATGGCATAAAAATACATGTAAAATATGCTAGCATCGGTATCCATGACTTAAACTTGATTGCATGCTTAAATTGATTTTTTCTCCTATGGTTCAATACTTCTTTGTATGATTCATGACTTGATGATTGAAATATTCTTGTAGAATTTTGATATGTATCACTTGTCATGATTTGAATATTGAAGTAAAAGAAATTGTGTTCTTCCTGATATCTTTTATGATGAATCACGAATCATGACTTGATCCATTATATTGATATATTTGTATCATGATTTGAAGATTGATGTAAACTTTTTTTTATGCAAACTTATATGAAAAGTTTATATCATCATATTTGATCCTCTCTTTATTTTTGACATTGATAAAGGGGAAGAAAGTTTATTGCTAGCTTGTACCTTAAATGAAAATTTTGCTAGCTCATTCAAGAGAAAGAAAATTACTAGCTTGGCATATCACAAAGAAATCAAAGTGCAAACTTGCTATCTTTCTAGCCTACAAAAGAGGAAAAGAACTTGAATATCAAAAATTGCTACCTTGCAATTTCAAGAAAAGTAAAGTGCAAATTTGCACAAAAAGCAAGTGTTGAATTGCTATGCTTTGACATCTTTAAAAATCTTGCTATGATTGAGTATTACAAAGCTATGCTTAAATATTGTATGATGTGATTAATAGCTAGTGTGTTGTAAAACTTGTATATCTTTTAAACTAGCTATGATGTAACTTCTCCTTTTTGTTGATGACATAGGGGGAGAAGTAGATTGATGACTTCATGCATTGAATTAAATATTTTATATATTTGCATGATGGTTTGTTAATTCTCATAATTTGTGATAAATGTTGCTTGGATTTGGGATAATCCAAGTGTTCTATCAATGGCATATTGATAGGAGTTTGGTTAAACTTCGGGGAGTTATGGTTAACTCCGTTAGTCATCAATTAGTTGTCATCATCAAAAAGGGAGAGATTGTTGAATCTTGGATTTTGATGATGAAACTAATTGATTGTATTTTGTGATCTAACTGCGTTTTGAGTGATGCAGGTCTACTATCGATCAGGATTAGACAGTTGACGCTGGAGGAATTGACGTTGCACCAGGTGATTACGTCGGGATATTGGATGTCGAGTCGGAGGTTCGATCGACAATCGGCAGAAGGCTTCGGATGTCAGGCATCTGGCCAAGAAGAGCATGTTGCACCAAGGATATCGAGATTACAGAGGTCAACTGCCGATTGGGCAACAAAACGCAAGAGAGGACGATGCACCGAAGAATCAGACGAAGCATCGACCAATGATGTGCTGGGCAACTGAATATCAATTCACATTGTAATAATTGTCTAGATTGAAGTAGAGTTTTGTTTGTATGTGTTCAGGATAACTAATAATGATGAAGACATAAAGTGAAACAAAGTCCCGGAAGACAAGTGTGATGGATCGTTGGGAGTTCGAGAGTTCGATGGAAGTCCGAAGATTCATTGGAAGTGCTACCGGAACTGGTCGAGAACAAGTAGGGAGCTTGCCGAAGGGTTTTTAGAAGTTCGCCGGAAGGTTTGTCGAAAGTTCACGAAGCTTACCAAGAAAGATCAGAGCTTGCCAAAGAAGCTCATTGGAACTCGCCAAGATCATCGTAAAGTCCAGGAGCTTGCCTTGAGTCCGTAGAATAGTTTCTGAGGGTTCGTCGGAAGACCGTCGAAAGTTCGCTAGAAGAAATCTTGGCTTATGGACTTTGTAATAGCTTAGGAAATGTCTTTAAAATTTATAATTAGCATATAATTTAGTTTAGGATTAGGTGTTAATCCTATAAACCAAGTAGGGGCCACATGGGCCCTGTTTCAGACTGGTTTAGGCTCAGTTTAAGGCCTAACTAGTGAGCTGGAATGAGCCGGGTGGTGGCACTACCTAGGTTGGGTGGTGGCATCGCCCAATGGCCAAGAGCCCGGGCGGTGGCACCGCCCAATGGCTGAGAGCCCGAGCGGTGGCACCGCCGGGCTGGGCGGTGGTACCACCACTGGGCAGCAAGCCCAGGCAGTGGCACCACCCAGTACACTATCAGTGTCTGACACTTACAAGCGGTGGCACCGCTACTGACAAGCGATGGCACCGCTACTGACAAGCGGTGGCACCGCCAGCACCGAAAAACACAAAAATGATTCAAATTTGGGCTCCAAATTTAAATCATCTTGAGGCCTATAAATATTCTTCTCATTCATGGTTGAAAGGGGGTCTAGAACTGAGAAAGAAAAAGGGAAAACTCTTGTCAAAATCTTCCTTCTAAGCCTTGAGTATGTTCTAGTCCAAGAGAGGGGTGAGAGGCCTTGTAAGGGTTACCTCCTAAGCCCGTCAAAAGGAGAGGTATTGTAAGGGAGTTCATCCTCACCTGTTGGAAGGAGGATAGCTAGTGGAAAGCCAGTGGCCTTAAGCGAAGAGGAATCGAGAGTGGATGTAGGTCGGATGACCAAACCACTATAAAAACGGTTTGTGTTTATGTTCACGCATTTATCTTTCTTTAAACCTTTACTTTACTAAGTTCACTGCCCTCATCTTCTTACGTACGCTTTCAACGTAATCGAAACGGTTTTAATCGAAATGTTATTCTTTTCGTAACAAGTTTCTAAAACTTATTTTAAATCGTAGAAAGTTTATCGTTCTTTACCGCTACACTAATTCAACCCCCCCCCCCCTCCCCTCCTCTTAGTGCCACTCAATCCCTAATAATAACCACCTATGTCATAAGTTGACATAAGACCACATACATCACTATATATGAGTTATAATAACTCGATGGCTCTCTCTCTAGTTCTACTAAATGGAGAGTTGGTCATTTTTCCACGAAGGCAAGGCTCACAAGTTGTATATGACTCGTAGTCAAATGAATCCAAGTATCCATTTTTTAACAACTTTTGAATCTTTCCTTCATGGATATGACTTAGCCTACAATGCCATAAATATGTATTATTCACCTTTTCTCATTTCCTCTTAGCCATGCTTATATTCATAATATGTGAAGTAATATTTAGCATAAATAAACCATTATGTAATGTCCCTTTAGTAATGATCTTATCATTCTTACTATTTGAATAATAATTGTTCTCAAAAAGTACTTTATAACCATTTAATATCAAACATGAAATAGAAATAACATTTTTGATAATAGAGGAAACAAAATAACATATATCTAATGCAATAATAGCTCCATCAAGCAAATGTAGAGTGACCTCGCCGATAGCAACAGCAGTAACTCTTGCTCCATTACCCATCTTGAGGTCCATCTTGCCTTTTGCCAATCTCCTATGTCTTATTGGAACCTACAACAAATTACAGATATGATAAGCACTACCGGAATCCAATACCCATGCATTATTACAAGAATCTGACATATGGAGATTGATCATGAAAGTATCTGAAGCTTTTCCAAGCTTCTATTTCACTTTTTTTTTTCAAGATATGCCTTGCAGTTCCTCTTCCAATGCCCATCTTAACCGTTGTGGAAGCACTAGCCTTTGTCATTTGTTGGGTCAATTTTAGCAACCTTTGCCTTACCCTGTTTGTCTTTACCCTTCTCAAGGGTCTTCCCAGCTTTCCTTTTCTTTTTGGTCTCACCAATATAGAGAACTAATTTCTCTTTCTTGATTGTGCTCTCTGTCTCCCTCAACATATTGAGGAGCTTAGGGAGAGATACCTCAAGTTTGTTCATATTAAAATTTATGATGGACCGAGAAAAGAAATCTGGTATGGACTAAAGTATAAGATCAACATACAGGTTATCATCTAGGACCATTCCTAGACTTGTGAGTTTTTTAATCTACTCTATTATCTTCAGGACATGGTTCTGAACCAGTGTCCCCTCAGTCATCCTAGCATGGAAGAGACTCTTAGATATCTCATATCGTTGAGTTCTTCCCTGTTCCTCAAACAGTTTGTGGAGGTGCAGAAGTATGGAATGAGCATCCATATTTTCATGTTGTCTCTATAACTCATGAGTCATAGAGACTGACATGTAATACTAAGCGAGAGTGGAATCATCTATATACTTCACATATTAGGCAAACTTTTCTTAAGGAGCTTCTACCTCAAGTTGGGGCATGACCGTATCCAGGACATATGCGATTTTTTCTGCTGTGAGAATTATTCTTAGGTTATGGAGCCAATCTGCATAGTTTGGACCAGTGAGATGATTGACATCAAGTATGCAACGTAGCGAGTCTGATGGCGACATGTTTCTGATAAATAGGAGATATAGCATAAGTAAATAATATACAGATTTTGTAAAAATAAACAATCAAGATATGGACTTCTATCTTAATGTGCTCCCACTAATTTTCTAGCGAGTCATACGACACCCTCAGCACATGAAACAGAAGTCTCCGATAGACTTCTAGTGGGGATCAGGATCCAATCGGCATCTTAGTATAACCTCGAGGGACTCGACCAATCACACTAAGCCCAAAAGGTAGGCAACTCTTCCCAATCACAAATCCTTATGATTCCCATCATATTTGACCTCTGAACCACCATGGCCTCGAGGGACTCGACCAACCATGATGTCCAATTAAATCATCACCATCATTACAAGATAAGTCTGATTCGGTAATATGCCCTCGAGGAACTCAATCAAGTATATCATATCCTCAAGTCACCGGTGACATCTCTATGTCGAAGACAAGATAGCGAGATGCGAAATAGGTGAGCCTCGAGGGACTCGACCAACTCAGCCTTCGTCGGGAATCGGTTCTTGCCCGTAACGATGGAAGGCCACGTGGGTCAATCTTATTACCTCACGCTTACCGACTTAATATAATCATAGGAGGGATTTTAGGTTCGGTCTTGTGATATGACATATCACACACATACATATTTAATATATTTACATCGCATGCAAATATATATATATATACTTATCTAGTAGGTATATAGCATTCACATGCACAAGCATACCAGATGATCATGGACTTCAACCTAATATGATTAGGCCTGAGCTAGTAGGCTTAATCACTTATATCAAGATCTATGTGCATATTAGTGCATCTCTATGTATGGTGATCATCTATCTCATCATCGTCGGATCTGCTAACACCTTGACGCATCTCCATGCGTCGCGATCGTCTGAATCGGCCTCAGGGGTCATGCTACCACTTCCAGGCTTCCGCCGCGTCTCTAGGATAACTATAACATAATTACAAATACGCAGGCCCGACAATCAACGAAAAATGAAGGCTCGTAGGCCCCAATAATCACATACACACATCACAAAATCCATTATCATCTTTTCACATCACATCACATCACATGTATATATCATGTAGGATTACTAAATAAATAATAATAGTTACTTAAACCTTTTAAATAATAAAATTTTGAAATTAGGGATATGTAAAAAATTTTCTAAATTCTGAAGAGTATTTTGGTCATTCTGTCATAAGGGACAAAATTAAAATTTCTAAAATTCTGAGGGATAAAATTATCTTTTGATCGAAAAACCCTAATTCTCATTCCCTCTGCTTTCTGCAGCAAGGTGGCTGTGGTAGTCGCCACCCTGTTAGCAGCAGCCATGCATGTGGCTTGCCCGCGGGTGCCATCACTCACGTGATTGGCTTGTAGGGCACCTACAACCAATACAATATGCTTTACCAGGTGTGCCATAGTAGAATGGTGTTACTAGAAAGTGAAATCGTACTCTTATGGATATGGTTAGGAGTATGATGAGTTATTCCTCTGTACCTGAGTCAATGTGGGATAAAGCTCTTAGGACAGCTATGTACATCTTGAGCATGGTTCCTAGTAAGTTTGTTCCATCAACTCCATTTGAGTTATGGACAAGTAGGAAGCCCAATTTGAGACATTTACATATTTGGGAGTGTCCTGCAAAGATAAGAGTATTCAATCCACATGAAAAGAAATTGGATCCAAGAACTATTTTTGGATATTTTATTGGTTATCCAGAAAAGTCCAAGGGATACAGATTTTATTGCCCTAATCATAGTACGAGGATAGTAGAATCTGGTAATGCGAGGTTCTTAGAAAATGTCAAAATTAGTGGGAGTGAAAAATCTCAAAGGATCAATTTTGATATTGAAGAGTTTCAGGTTAATTCTCCTGTATCTCTCCTATTCGAGAAATTATTATTCCTCAAATCAATGAGAGAATTGACGAGGGTGAATAATAAAATAACATTGATGAACTCTCACATGATGTTGATGTCACCGCTAATGATCTTGTAGAACAATCACAATTGACAGCTTTGAAAAGGTCTCAAAGGAAGAGGAAACATGTCATTTCTGATGATTATGTGGTATATCTACAAGAATCAAATTATGATATAGGAATAAAAAGAGACCCCTTATCATTTTCATAAGCGATAGAAAGTAACGATTCTGAAAAGTGGTATGATGCAATGAAAGAAGAGTTAAAATCAATGGACCAGAATGGTATTTAGGAACTCATTGAATTGCCTAATAATTATAAAAGAGTCAGTTATAAATAGGTCTTTAAGACAAAACATGACTCAATAGGTAATATCGAACGATATAAAGCTAGACTTGTGGTCAAAGGTTTTTCTTAGAAAGAAGGCATAGACTATAGCGAGACTTTTTCTTCGATTTCTAGAAAGAACTCATTAAAAATTGTCATGGCACTAGTAGCTCATTATGATCTTGAATTACATCATATGGATGTGAAAATAATATTTCTGAATGGGAATCTGGATGAGGAAATCTATATGTAACAACCTAAAGGATTCATAGAAAAGGAAAAAGAAAGTTGGGCTTTAAACTTAAGAAATCCATTTACGGCCTTAAACAAGCTTCCAAACAATGGTATATAAAGTTTCATGATATAATTACTTCCTTCGAATTTAAGGAGAATACTATTGATCAGTGCATATATTTGAAGATAAGTGAGAGCAAGTTTATCATATTGGTCTTATATGTGAATGATATTTTACTTGCTAGTAGTGATCTTAGTTTATTGCACGAAACCAAGATATTTCTCAACAAGAACTTTAATATAGTTGATATGAATGAGGTAGCCTATGTTATCGGTATTGAGATATTCAGAGATAGATCTCAAGGATTATTAGGATTATCTCAGAAAGGATATATTAATCGTATCTTGGAAATATTTAATATGTAGCTTTGCTCAGCCAATGATACACCTATTACTAGAGGTGAAAATTTTAGCCAAAACCAATGCCCGAAAAATGACTTAAAAAGGAATCAAATGAAAAACATTCCTTATGGGTGCACAATTAGAAGACTATTATATGCTCAAACCTATACAAGACCAGATATCAGTTTTACAATTACAATGTTGGGTAGATATCAGAGCAACCCAAGAATAGAATATTAGAAAGCTGCAAAGAAAGTAATGAGATATCTGCAGGAGACAAAAGATTATATACTCACGTATAAGAGATCAGATCAGCTTGAAGTAATAGGATATTCATATGCTGATTTTGTAAATTACCTCGACAGTAGGAAATCCACTTCAGGATTTATATTCATGTTAGCCGATAGGGCAATTTCTTAGAAAAGTGTAAAACAATCACTTATTGCATCATCTACAATAGAAGCTGAATTTGTGGCATGCTTTGAGGCCATAAATCAAGCTTTATGGTTGTGAAATTTCATCTCAGGACTTGGTGTGGTCGACTCAATTGCCAAGCCGTTGAAGATATTTTGTGATAATACCGTAGCAGTTTTCTTCTCTAAGAATGGCAAGTACTCTAGTGGTTCCAAGCACATCGAGATAAAGTACTTTATGGTTAGAGAAAGAGTCCAAAAACAACAAGTGTCAATTGAAAACCTGAGCACCACTATGATAATTGCTAATCCATTTACTAAAGCTTTATAGTACAAAATATTTAAAGAATATGTTCTTAGAATGGGGCTTGTGAGTAAGCCATGAAAGATATGGTAATGAATGCTTAAGTGGATGTTATTATTGATATTTTTTTCTTGCATAATTAAAGTTATTTATTTCTGCTATCCTGTTTACATTTATGTTTATGTATATTATAGTTGAATGTAATAACAGGATTGTCTTAATAAGACAAATTACATGGATCATTATGGACTATATTAGGAAAGACTAACAATATTGTAGTACGTAGAAGGGAATATGATATTGATGATATACAACCGTTATGACTCGCATTGATCGTTGGACTTAATATAGTATTATTATATTTAATGGACTTATTGGCTTATTTTAAAAAAATTTATGGTCATATATAAAATGCTTTTCAAATTTTTCAAGATCCAATTAGATAAAACTGTTTTCAAATAAATTTTATTTTATTTATTTTAATTTTGAATATCTTTTATATCTTATCAATTAATGGGCTAAGTGGGAGAATGTTAGATGATGTGACCCTTTAAAATTGGATAAGATATATGATAGAACTAATTGGATTCTGATGATAGTATTGGCCAATAGAAAAGAAGTCCATATTATAGTAGGATTCCTTAGGGGATGCCTTTGATAGAAGGAACTCCTCTGATAACTTATCCTAGACCCTCTGCTCTCGCTTATAAATAGACAAGACCTCTAGGGATCTATATAGAGATATAGATCCATCTAAAAGTTGCATAAAAGAAAAGCATCTCACAGGCATGAGTTAAGAGATTACAGTTTCTCTCTCAACCTCCATAAGCCATCAATCTAAGTGGTCCTGTGAAAGGATAGGAAGAGAGGAGAAGGAGTCTAGTTCCTCTTGTTGATTGATAACGGTATTGGATCTAAAGAAGGTACTCAGATCATACAGAGATCTTTTCCCTTCTTTTCAAATGGCATCGAAAGGTACACTTCGTAAAAGTAATCTATTGTTATTTGATTTCAATCCTAGCATAAAAGTTTTTTCGCATTACAGAAAGCATGATTATAGTTTTTATGCTTACAGCAACCACTGCCCTGTGTGGCAGTTGCTTGCGCAGGGCACAATCATCATCTTGTGTGATCGTTGTCTGCGCAACACGTGATCACCATCTCATGTGACCACTACATGAGGCGCCATAGCATCATCTGCAGCCACTACATGATGCACCACAATGTCATCTGCAACTAGTGTGCAAGGCGCAGTCACCACCACCATGTATAGCCACTGCTTTGATGCGGCCTCCAATGTCTAATTAACACCGACTGTGACCAACAAATGTTGGTGCCACCCTTGCACGCAGTGGCGGTGCTATTGCAACCGAACACGACAACAGTGCTATTGCAATTACATATAGTGATGGTGCTACTACAGTCGTCGTAATCATCGCAAGCAGTGGCACTACGACAGTCGTTGCATGCAACAGTGCTACACAATCATTGCTTGCCACTGGTCCAATGACCACTAGAGGTTATTGCCCTCAATAATACTATCACCAATGGTAAGTTATCAATATTGATCTTTCGATCAAACATAAGAAACGTTATATCGCTCACAAGCAAATGATAAGTTAAACTAATTGAAAAATAGATCGACAATATCGATAAATTATTTATGCATTATAAATAAAAATTGATTAATATATTTTTGTGAACAAAATGTGTTAACAAAGATATCTAAGCTCTAATACAAATTGTAAGCATAAAAATTATAAAATGATATTATGTTGCGAAAAACTTTAATACCAAAATTTGAAATCAAATAACAATAGATTTCTAAATCTATGATGTGAACATTTTGATCATGCTTAGAAAGCTTTTATAAGTATATCATTGTTAGATTTGAGATTTGTAGTAATGTCAATCTGTAAGGAAAATTAAATTCGACTTCTTTTTTCTTCTTATCCTTTATAAGACTATTGTGATCGATTGATTTAAGGACAATGAAGAGATGAGGAAAGATATGTAATCTCTCACTGATTGATCATGTAACTAAAGAGAGATGAGAAAAAATCTATAATCTCTCAATCATGTTATGTATCCCTACATCCTTTTATTTATATATTTACTTATTGTATATATTGTCGCCAAGTAATTAGAAGAATCTCTCTTATTAAACTCATCTATTAAGGAATACTATTAGAATTATTTTTTTTTTGATTAATTGATAATATAATATAATATAATAGATGAGATTGTTAGATTATATGATCCTATTTAATTAGGTAAGATATATTAAGAATATGGTTGGATTTAGATTACGGTTAGTGGCTGATAGAAAGGAAGTTCAATTAAAGTTGGATTCCTTAGAGGATGCCCTTGATAGGAGGAACTCTTCTAATAACTTATTCTACACCCTCTGTTCTTGCCTATAAATAGACAGGACCTCTAGGGATGTGACACACATAAGAATATGAGAAGAAAAAATAAAAGAGTACAATTGAAAGATTACAGTTTCTCTCTCAATCTCCCTGACCATCCATCTAATTTGTCCTGTGAAAAGATAGAAAGAGAAGAGAATGTGAGTTTAGTTTTTCTAGCAGATTGATATTTTATATCTTACGATGATGATGTGCTTGTAGATCAGATAAAATTTATTTCTTTCAAATTTCTATTTGATTTCAGATTTTGATATTAAAGTTTTTTATATTATAGATAATACAATTATAAATTTTATGCTAAGATCATATAATATAATTTAATTTAATTTAATTTAATTAGAATTGTGTGAGCACAACCTTCGGTGAGACAGAATTTGCAGGCTTAGCTTTCTTGCTACATGAGATGGGCAGGTGAAATCATTATAGTCCTCTTGTTCCAAGACTTTAGACCGGAAGAACGATTCCTAGGAATCGATTTCGTTACTTCCTTTCAGCTGACGAAATAGTATGTAAGGAGCTGTTCTTGTTTTGATTTTGTGATACCTGCAGACAATGTCGCAGTTATTACATATGGCTGATATAATTATTGATGCCTGTGCATATAAAATAATGGTAAGTTCATGCACGATAAAGTTGAACAGCTAAAATACTACAGATCAAATTGATGATACAAAAAATTTTAAAACACGTCTAGTACTTTTGACCAACAAACCACTACTAGTATTGTGTTTACGGAGTTATTATAATATTCATACGAGTTATAAGAGTTTCATTTTTCATCGGGAGTGTAGTGGGTAGTAGAGATTCTCTTCTCTCCTGTTCCGGATACACAACACAAGAACTCCACACTCCACTCTTGCATAAGTAATGAGATTTTGATTGGACAACCATAAGTCACAAACTTTCGATAGATAGGAAAGAATCTAATACAATGATCAAAATGCCCCTCGAATTGGCAACTGTTGGAGGAAGGGCATAATGATCATTTGGTCCTCCCTCCAACAATCGTCGGACTCAATATTGGGTCAGTCCAACGGTCGATTGAAGATCAATTTTGATTATTCATATTTTTTTATTTTTTTTATTCAAATTGAAATCGAAACTAATTAGTTTGCCCCTATTCTGATTCAGTTTGAGACTATTGAATTGCCAACTCGGTTTGAACCGAACCGATATGATTTCGGTTTGAATCAAACGATGGACAAGGACTCGAGAAGCCAAACCCTTTCCCTTGAGTATTGCTCTATTAAAAACGCAATAAAGATAATTCTCTTTTTTTTCTTTTTTTTATTACTTAACTTGTTTAAGGAAATGGGAGGATAAGTCCTGCTGCAATCAGAGAAACCTCGGCCCAACTTGCCTTCTTCCTCCTTTTTTTGGCGAGTATTATTAGTAGATGTTCTTGCCATCCTTTCATAAAACTCACTCTTGATCGACGGTTGTAGAAGGATGATGCAACGATGATACATGAATCAGTTGATCAACAAAATTTTCGTCAGCATCTCTCTCATGAAACCCTGCCTTGTAGGTTTTCAGGCCATTTTTGCCTCGTGCTATGTAAAGGCATAATTGCATAGAAAACCATCAAGCTGAGACAAATTTAATTGGTCAAAAGTTCAAAAAAATAAAAGAGATTTATGCTGCTTCGAAGAAGATACTTAATTCGCGTCCGAGTATATCTCCAACAAATACAAATGTATGAATATATTTTATGATTTTGTTGCCTTCATTGTTCATCCCTTCTTATGTGCGACTGCCAGTAAAAAGCATCTCATCTTTGAGAATACTCTCTGAAGCATGAAGGCTTCATACAGAGAAGAGGGAAACTGGGTGAAAGCTTCTTCATCCCTACTCTCTCTCCATGTTCAGGGAGATGCTTTGGCCGGTGAGCACAGAACATGTATGGTTTCATTACATTGCAAGTCATTTTCTCCATTTCTTCACTTCATGACCTTCACGAAAAGTAAAGTCATGAAGTGAATCGGCATTTATTTGAAGCAATCCTGTGGCCAACAAAACTATACGTACAAAGACGATGACAACATTTGCGGTAATGGAAATGGCAACATTACAAGCAAGACAGATCAGAGCTTTGGTGCAAACACCCTTGCAAGACTCACTAACGCCTCCATCTCAGCCCTCGGATGCTCTAAAGAGGGTGAACAAAGAGAGGAAAAGGTTGATGATATCAAGATACAGTGCCACGGCTGCCCAGATGTATTCATCGTAGGAGTAGCGTTTAATCAGGTTATCGGTATCGTAGATTATGTATCCGCAGAATATGACGGCAGCTAGTGCTCCATAAATCATAGCAGAGATCCTTCCCATGGGAAAAAACACCTGAAGACACCATGTAATCACAAGACTTAAAAAAAGAGTCTGTTAGAACCCTCCGCGGATTCTAAGCTTGGGGTTGATCTCTATAGGGGATCGGCCTCCTTGGAACTCTATAGGGGTTCCTTCCTCCAAGTTGCTGCACAAAGGCTGCAAAATATTGATCTATCCATTGATTAAAAGAGGATGAATACATGGTTATTTATAGGGCTTCTAAGCCCCAACTCCTAATAGGACTCTTACTCAATACTCCTACTTCTAACCAACTTCTAATTAGGACTCCTTCTCTAGTAGGATTCCTAATTCTAATAGAACTTTTTCCCTAATAGGACTTTTACTTCTAATAGGACTCTTTCCCTAATAGGACTTCTACTTCTAATAAGACTCTTTTCCTAATAGGACTCCTCATCTAATAGGACTCTTTTCCTAATATGACTCCTACTTCTAATAGGACTCTTTTCCTAATAGGACTCCTACTTCTAATAAGACTCTTTTCCTAATAGAACTCCTACTTCTAATAAGATTTTTTCTCTAATATGACTCCTTTCCTAAGAAGTAACCTAACCCTAACCTAGCCGGCCTCTTCACCTCTTTAATAAATTCGGCTAGATAGGATTTACATGAATACCCTTATCAATGAAACTAAATTAGGACTCTCATAGCTAGAGTCCCAATGGACCCACCCTCTTCAAATCGGCCTTGTCCTCGAGGTGACGTTCCATGAATTCTCCGAGAATTTGATCTTCAAGTCGTCGTAGTTCTCCCAAGTGGCATCTTCTGCTGGTAGGTTTGCCCTTTGTATTAACACTTGAGCAATGTGTCGTCGCCGCCGAGTCACGATTCGTTAATCAATAATGGCACTTGGTTGGGTCCTGGAGCTCTTGGGTAGTTATATTTGGTAGATGGCTTTGGGTGTCTCGTGTTGTCCCAACTTGAGCTTCAAACATGATACATGGAAGACTGGATGGATTCGGGAGCTGGCGGGTAAGTCTAATCTGTATGCTACTGCTCCGATGCACTCCAAAATCTGGTAGGGTCCATAGAACCGAGGTGAAAGCTTCATAGACGCTCTGGTTTGGATTGATGTTTGTTTGTATGGCTGGAGCCGTAGGAAGACCCAATCTCCTACTAAAAATTCTCTTTCGCCTTTGTGTTGATCATATTGTTATTTCATCCTTGCTTGTGCTACAATGAGATTAACTTTTAGCAACTTCAGCATTTTGTCTCTATCTTGTAGTTCCCTGTCTACTTGTTCTACTTTAGAGGTGCCCAACACATATTTTGGAATTACAGGGGGGGTTCGGCCATACATGGCCTCATAGGGAGTACATTTTGTGGAGGAATGATAAGTTGTATTATACCACCACTCGGCCCAAGGAAGCCATTTTGTCTATTCTTTTGGTCGGTCACTAGTTAAGCATCTAAGGTATGTCTCCAAACACCTGTTCACCACTTCAGTTTGGCCGTCGGTCTGTGGGTGATATGTCGTACTCATCTTTAATTTAGTGCCTTGCATCTGGAATAACTCTGTCCAAAATTTGCTCATGAAGACCCTATCATAATCACTTACAATAGATCTCGGCATCCCATATAATTTTACAATATTCTCCATAAAGATTCGAGCAATACTAGAAGTAGTGTAGGGATTACGGATGGCACAATAGTGAGCATACTTTATAAGACGATCAACCACGACAAAAATTGTACCTTTTCCTTGTGATAAGGGAAGCCCTTCGATGAAATCCATTGATATATCAGTCCATATTGATTCTGGGATGGGTAGAGGTTGTAACTTTCCAGGACTTGCCACTGTCTCACCTTTGTGTCGTTGACATATATCACATTGTGCTACAAATTCATCAATAATATTTTTTATCCCTATCCAATAAAAATTTTGCTTAATTCTTTTATAGGTTCTAAGGAACCCGGAGTGCCCATTGCAGTGTGGAATGCATCTCTTGAAGGATGATCTTTATGCAAGTAGAATTTGGCACAAGCACAATCGTCTTTTATATCGCAAGTCCTTTGAGTCCCAACTGTAATGAGCCATAGAGCTTGGTGCTTCCTTTAATTTTTTATGATTTTACTCGTTTCGGATTATCTTGCCATTCCCTCCTAATATCCTCAAGGAAGTTCTTTGGTCGGAAGTGAAATAGCCAAAAATTCAGCTTGCTCGAAGGTAGCAGTGAAAGCGCATCTGCAACAACATTATCTTTCCCTTTTTGTAAGTTATTTCATAATCATATCCAAGAAGCTTTGTTACCCATTTTTGCTGCTTAAGTTGTACCAAAAGCCGCTGCATGCTTTGTGCATAACTTTCTCCATTCGTTGTGTGCAAATTGTCGTTACGTCGCCCCACGCTTTCGTGAAGTATCACTGTTTCCCCATCTTGTAAAATTTCATAATTAATTTCAAAAATTTTAGGAAACATCACCTAATGTCGTCAACCATTCGATGTCAAGCACGGCCTCATAATCATCGAGAGAGGAGGAAAAATCTGCAATTATCTCTTGGTCTGCAAAGAACAGATTTCACTGTGGGCACTTACGATCACACTTCAAAATTCGTCCATCTGCGAATTTAACATTGAACTGCTGCAATTCTCAATAGGTAAGGCCATCAGGACAGCAACCTTGCTGTTCATAAAATTATTAGTGCTCCGGTGTCAATAAGAACAGTGATTGGTTGTTGCTTCGTAAATCCTCCCACTTTTATTGTTTGCGGGTTCGCATAACCTAGCAAGGGCATGCATCATAATATCAATTGGCTGTTGTTCTTCATCCGTGACCTCTTCCTCATGCTCCTGGACCTCCTCCTTCATGTCTTCAAGAGGTTCAATCAATAGGAGGCGGCCCCTTTTGCAGCGATATTCGCGGTTCCACGGCTCGTCGCAATGCCAACAAAGACCCTTTCACGATCGATCACGTAGTTCTTCTCTTGTCAATTTTTGGGCAGCGAAGGATGGTGGGAGCGAAGAGGGTTTATATGTTGAGGTTCTAGGAGTGGTTCCCATCCTCCGAGAATCTTGGTTGAGTCGTTCTTCTTGTATTCGGGCAAAAGAAATCACAAAGCCATCACGATGCGGGGCTATCGTGCCTTAACTTCCCTTTTATCTCGGCTTGAGTCCTTCGATAAATGTTCCTAACAATTGACGGTCAGTCCAATCACGAGCAAGGTAAGATAGCTTCTCAAACCTGGTTTGGTACTCTTGAATCGTAGAGGTTTGTCGAATCTTTGCGAGTTGGCGTCGATATTTTCATACTCGTAGGTCCAAAAGCAGTTCAAGAGTGCATTCTTAAATTGATTCCATGCCGGAGCCCCATGATTATATTCCAGCCAATTGTACCATTGAATAGCATCTCCTTCAAGGTGGATGACAAAGCAATCTCTACCATAGCATTATCCGACGCGTTCGGTAGTAGCGAAAGTAACGTTCTGCAGCGAAATCTACCCATTGGGTCTCCTTCTTCCCATCGTGGGAAGTCCACCTCATGCGTGGCTAAAGCACGTCCGAGGGCTGTCCCCTCCTTCTCTGGGGTCCTTTCTAAATTCTCTCCTTGCTGCAGTTTGGTTGGACTCGATGGTTGTCAATTCTGAATTTCTGCAAACAAAGCGCAATTTGTCTTCCAAGCGCGATTCAAGCCGTGATTCAATCCGAGATTCCCATGCTTCAAATTTGGCATCAATTGGATCTTGGGAAGCCATAGCATATGTCTGTAGATCAGAGATGCCCTTGTCTTTTTTCTGTTGACGGGTTAATGACATGGGGTGGTGGAAGGTTCGGACAATATATTGGTGATTGAAGGGTTCAAATATAATGGTTTCTTGTTTTGGGTGTGGTTTTGAAGTGTTAGGGTTATGAAACTAGGTTATAATGGCTGCATCTTGAGGCTAGAGGATGCCCTAAAGACGTCTTGATTTGTGGCAGCAAGGTGGCTAGGGTTTGGTAGGTTACGAAGAAGAAAAAAAGGACCAAGGTGCAATACAGATTTTTCGCGAAAAAATTCCAGCAAAGATAAAGATGTAATTTTTCCAGAAATTTTCAAAAGAGCTTCAAGTAAAACTCAAAGGGGATCTACTGATAAGGAAGAGGTAATACTGTAAAAAATTTCGTAGGAAGAAACGACAGCAAGAGGTTTGGCAAAATTGAGAATCATGGAGTGGTATTATAGTAGATTTTTACATCTAAAGTGCAGCAGATTGGACGTAAAAGATAAGTGGTTTTTATTGAGAATTTTTCGACAAAACCAAAGGGAAAACCACTGTTAGGAAGTGTCAAAGCCACCGTAAAAATTCCATAGAGATTTGGATAGAAAAAACGCAGTAGCAAGATCAAAAAGGCAGTGCTATGTGGCTGAAATTCTGCAATGCGACTTTCGTTGTAGAGATGAAAACTTTACGACAAAAAGTTTATGCAGCAATTATAGGAACGAATTTTTTTGGATTTTTTGAATAAGGATAACTAAATTGCAGCAGCAGCAGTAGGGTAGATAACCAGAACCTGTTGCAATTCACGGGAAGATCAAAGGATGATCTACGGTGGTGGAGATGACGGCGGAATTCAGCGATGATCTTCTAAGCAATTGTGGGAATTGCTTTGCGCGGTTGTGGAGGGCTGGTGGATGGTTGTGGAAGGGCAGCGAGACACCAAGAACGCTGCTCTGATACCAAGTGATAGAACCCTCCGCGGATTCTAAGCTTGGGGTTAATCTCTATAGGGGATCGGCCTCCTTGGAACTCTATAGGGGTTCCTTCCTCCAAGTTGCTGCACAAAGGCTGCAAAATATTAATCTATTCATTGATTAAAAGAGGATGAATACATGGTTATTTATAGGGCTTCTAAGCCCCAACTCCTAATGGGACTCTTACTCAAGACTCCTACTTCTAACCAACTTCTAATTAGGACTCCTTCTCTAGTAGGATTCCTAATTCTAATAGGACTTTTTCCCTAATAGGACTTTTACTTCTAATAGGACTCTTTCCCTAATAGGACTTCTACTTCTAATATGACTCTTTTCCTAATAGAACTCCTCATCTAATAGGACTTTTTTCCTAATAGGACTTCTACTTCTAATAGGACTCTTTTCCTAATAGAACTCCTACTTCTAATAGGATTCTTTCTCTAATATGACTCCTTTCCTAAGAAGTAACCTAACCCTAACCTAGCCGACCTCTTCACCTCTTTAATAAGGATCGATTAGATAAGATTTACATAAATACCCTTATCAATGAAACGGCCAACGGTACCTGGATGAGAGCAATCACCATCAGTATCATGACGGCAGAGAACAGGAAAGGGCCGAGGAAGCTGAAGTCATGGCCTTTGGAAGCAGCCCAGAAGGTGTAGAGCGTGAGGCTCACCACACGACTGCCGTGAGGATTACTGATTCGAGAATCACCTTCCCTGAGCAGCGAATTCGAAACCAAGTCTAATCTCTTCAGTGTGCCATCAGCAAAAAATGACTTTTTTTTTCCTTCCCCACTTTAAATGAAGCAGGATTTCCAATAAGAATAAAGGAAAGGAAGGGAGGGGTGCGGAGTGAGACTACCGCTGGTGAAGGCACACGTCAATCCAACTGCGAAGCTGATGGATACCGTGAAAACGCCGAGGAGAAGGAAGTTTAAGGGGTGCTGCTGGTAATAGTAGTACAGGGGACACAACACTGCCACAATTTGAAGCATATCCCGCAATTTCGAGGCGATTATTACATGTTTTTGGCAAGTAAAATTAACAAAATTAATGAGAAATAGAAGGTGGGTGGTAAGAGGGGAACTTACCGATGAAGGGAAGGATGATGAGGAATATGTAGAGGCCGAGGCCGGCGCCGGAGGAGACGAAGAATGGGGAGACGGTGGGAACGGAGACGACGACGGCGGCCACGGCGACGGTGAGCAGCATCTGAACGGCCAGGATGGTGTAGATCTTGCGGATGAAGGCCCACCGCAGCTGCGGCGGCTCCAACATCATGGGATACAGCGGCGGCGCGCCCGCCGCCTCCAGGTCCCTACCCTTCCAGTACCCCGGTCGCGCCCACATTCTCTCCCGCGCCCACCAAGCGACGACGAAGCGATCGAGTTGTTCTTCGAGGGATACTGCGAGCGCTTCTTCTTTTCTTCGCGGCCGGGCTTAATAAGAGTCGGGGACGGGTGCGGGCGAGAGAAGGGAGGAATGTTCGAGGCGAGTGTCGACGACACGTGGCGACTTCGGAGAAACATTTTAAGTAAAAGTTGCAGAGTGGAATGTTCAAACGAGTTACTTCTAGCAGCAGCGTGACGCTTCGTGATTCGTGCGGATGGAGAGGACGGCGGGTGATGGGCAGAGCGGCGTTCGTTTCGACAGAATGTATATTGTTACGGTAGCGTAGGAATATACTTTGGCACGGTCACAAAGACATGTATCATGAAATTGATAGAAAGCTATCATATTCTATCGAGCTCTCGGATGGTTTTATCATTAGCCATATGCAAAGGCAAACCACTTCGTAGACTATCGGCTGAGACTTTCGCTCGTACATCATGTAGGCTCCTAGTTTATTAAGTAGGCAACATGGTTAGATAAGTAAACGAGTGCAATCGTAATTCAGTGGCTCTCCAATACGATGAATTTATGGTTGAAAGATATGCATAACTATCTTGAATATATAACCACATCTTTGTGTCTCATGATCATTACCATGTTATAAATTTTTAGATTCATTGATACATCACATTTGAATATTATGATCAACTCTTAATTGATTTTGTATTCAATTAAATTTTTTGAGATCGTTCACTAACTTAAGTATTGAAAAATCCATCGAGTACGCTTTGAACCTAATTTTATAAGGTTTCGATTCAATGATTCATCCCATCATTGAATTCATATGTGACAAACTTGGGAAAGAACCATGGTGGAATATAGAATCTAGATTAATAATTAGTGAATTTATAATTTTTTTATAATATCATCTTTTAATTATATTTAATTTTATATTTTAATAGTTTTAAGGCTACAATCATATCTTTTTTTTTAATGATTTTCTCATTACTTAAATTATTTAACTCACTAAAAATTAGCATTTTTATGACATAATTTCCATGAAAATGGAAATCAGGAAGGCTCTGCACAAGATTTAGAGTCGATAATTACAAATCCATGATGGTTATATCAATCTTCGATTCGTTGGAAGTTGGATGGGAAAAGAAAACGAGAAGCATAGAACTATTGATCCAAACTTGCATAAACAGGACTTTCTCTGAAAGAGTAGAATGCTCGAGATGAATATCTCATACTCGTCTTTACGATGGGCCCCACACACAACTAATGAAGCATCTTGTTCGTCGACACAAGGAACAAACAACGAGGAATGGAACCCTGAGGCAAAGTGGACACCAACTTTTTATGGGACTTGTGGCAATTTCACAGGAAAAGATAGGCAGAGTGCAGAAATCCCCGGAGGAATCGAATTGGTGCGAGCCTAGAGAGAGAGAGAGAGAGAGAGAGAGAGAGAAGGGGAGGGGGTATGGTTGTGATGTGACTCGCGTCTTTGAAATGAACCCGACCCACCGTGTTGGATTAATCTAATTTTAGGGGTTTATACTCATTTTGATAACTCGATTTGAGGTTAAGTGATTTATAGATTTAAGCTAATTACATATTATCTCATGTAGTTAGTTATTTTTAACATTTCAATTTTTATATTTAAAAAAATTATGTTAATTTTTTTTTATAATTATGAAAGTAAAACGTCTAAATCCATTTACCTTGATGATGTCAGTTTTATCAATGAAAATATGAAAATAAATGATAAAAAGATAATTTTAACGTTTAGTGGCCAGCGACATCGATGGTGGTGGACAACGGTGTCGCTAGCATTGACACCAATGTAGTTGTCTAGCTACCTCCGATGATGATAAGGTCTGTTCTCACCATGGCATCACCCGTCTCCACAAGGAGCACGTCATAGATCTCATCGTTGCTCACCCTGCACCGCTTTACATCTATGTTGACGCTGACACAATTGTCAGCGATAACTGTATCGGCATTGATGCATATAGTGGTGGCTACCATCGCGTCTACGATGAATATAGTGGTCGTCTCACCGCTAACACATTAGGTGAGCGGATCCTATCCTCAACCCTAGAGCTCCTATTGCTCCCCTCACTATTGCATTAGTTCTAGCACCACATCTCACTGAGTGGCTTATTTATCACTCTACATCTGTGTTAGTATCAATGTGGTTATTGAATGACAAAAACGTCACTCGACATATGTATGAGCATCAACGTAAATGTAGAGCGATGTTGCTCGGCATCTACTTCTGCACCGACAAGTGGAGGGACTTGAGAACAGTAGGGTAGAGACCATGGCAGGTGATAGATGTGGAGGTGATAATGTCGCCGATGTTGTCAATGGTGAAGATGAGGTAGCAATGATCGGGACGAATGAGGTGGAAGTACCAACGAAGGTAGAGGTAAAAGAAGACAAGGAAGAGGATGACGATGGAGGTTAATATAACCATGCCACCACTATGGAGGTGACAATAACCTCTGCCACCATTGACAATTCTGCCTCATCCATTACAATTGTCGCCACCTCATCTTCGCCACCGACAGCATGGGCGACACCCTTGCCTTAACATATGTCACCTATTGCGGCCTCCATCTTATCATTCTTGAGTCCCTCCACCTATCGGTGCTGATGCAAATATAGAGAGGTGAAAGGGTTGCTCGGTGAGAGGTGGTACCAAAACTGACATGATAGCGGGAGAAAGTGACAAGCGCTATAGTGACCCCATCTTCGGGTCAAGGCTGAGATCTACCCAATGAATTAGTGGCGAGGTGATCACCATCTTTGCTATAGATGTCACAATAGCCATCACCATTTGCATAACCATTGACGCAGTTGTCGCTTGACAACTACGTCAATGTCAATGCAAATATAGAGTGACGATGAGGTTGACAATCTACTCCTCATAGAGGCAGATGGTGTCGCGGTGAGAGCAGATCTTATCATTGTCGGTGGCGACTAGGCAATTGCATCTACGTCGATGACAGTGATGTCGTCGTCCACTACCACTAGCACTATTTGCCATCGAACATTAAAATTAATTTTTTATCTTTTGTGTTCATATTTTCGTGAGTACATTGACATCAATAGGCTAAATAGACATAGAGTTTTCACTTTCGTAATTATAAAGATGTCAATATAATTTTTTAAAATATAGAGACTGAAACACTAAAGGTAGCTAAATACGTTGGGTAATTTATAATTAGCTCTATAGATTTTAATAGTTTTGAATGAATTAAATTTCAAGATGAGCATCCATTTATTTATAGTTATTATCCTTGAACCAAAAATTTAAAAAAAAATGCATATTTATGTGGTGACCGATTTTTATTTCTAGATAATTATGTTTTCTTTCAATAATGTGTATTTGATTTCTTCATAATTCTATTTTATTTCCTGTGAGTCCTAATTACAGCTCAAAGTGTGGACTTTTACTTTTTATAATACAAAATGATGATTCACTCAATAATTTGCAAGGGAGAAATAAAAAATTTTGGAATAGTCCGGTTGAGATGAAGACGCACAAGTAGCATTGCCGAGGGCATCACTCACATTGTTTCATGCACCTTTACCAACATTATTGCAAATTACAAGATTTTGTACTTGCGTTCAACTAATAAATCGTGGGACTCTATATAAGCGAAGTCGAACCCGATGTCATTATTTGTCCTATATCTTGTATTTTGCCTTGGGAAGAAAAAAGAATTTGATATGAAAAAAAATGTTTCCTTTTTTATGATGTAGTCAAATGATGATGTATTCATCTCAACTTTAATTTGTTCGCAGTGGCAATGGCTATCTTATTAATCAGAAAAGTCAGTAATAGACTATGATGCATTGGTATCTCTATAATCCATATGGCTCTTTCGTCAAGATGATGTTTAAGATCATGTCAATCTAGTCATTGGCACTAGAAGATGTTAATCGTCATTTTGTCGTATGATTCATGATATTAGAAGATATCATTTGTCACCAACAATTCATCTATATTCTTTTAATTTTGAGCATATCAATTATAGTTGTCTCTACATAAGAAACTCATTTCTATCCCAAATTCCAAAATGAGCTCTCTTTTCTTCTTCTTAGGAATTTTGACTTTATATTCTTTTAATTTTGAGCATATCAATTATAGTTGTCTCACATAAGAAACTCATTTCTATCCCAAATTCCAAAATGAGCTCTCTTTTCTTCTTCTTAGGAATTTTGACTTTTTATCCTATCTCTATAAAGAATATGATCTTATTCTCATCCTCCTTTCAAGGGGGAACTCCTCCCACATGAAAGAGAGATTCCACCTCTACTTCAATCAAATTCTCCCCTTTTTTTTATAATCTTTTTATTTAATATTTATCTTTTTTTATAATCTTTTTATTTAATATTTATCAAACTCATACATATAGCAACACAATACTTTATAACTTAAGCATTATATTATTATGGATCAACTATTGATACTCATTTATGTTTGTTTCATAGATAAATCTCCAACAATTTAGGAGCGGGACAATAGAGAATAGTCAAAATCTACCAAATATTGGATGGATTATGCCTGTATTGATGAAATCATGTAGTATAAAAAGGAGCCTAGTTAGCTCTATCGCAAAAAGATTATTTATATATATATATATATAATCTCTTTTTTCTTTTGTCACGATTATATATATGAAACTAAAAGATGAGATTTTTAGTTAATACAATTAACTAGCGCCTTTTGCATGGTCTCACTTAGGTTATCCAATTTCCACTCTAATTTGCGTGAATCATCCATCAATAGTGATATGAGAATGTGTTTGAGCTCGTACTGATAAGTGGGATAGATTTACCCTACGAAGCTAATAAGATGGAGAAGCTATTACACAAGACATTAATTCTCCTAGCAATTAGGGAGGAAACTTAATTCAGTTAGACTAGAAGTGATAGGGGAAATATTTGGTCCAATAGTGACTCAATACGTGATATTTCTATCAGTATTGAGAGGATACGATCAGTCAATATTCAAGCCATGTGAACATCAAAAAAAATGACAATTCGAGAAATATTTAAAAAATGACATGATAGAGAATATTTAGTTCGTACTAGGAAATATTCTCATTGATTCACTTGTTATAAAAGATTACCTTACACCAATTACAAGTTACTAAGATTATTCTATCCTTATCAGCCACTAACTTGAGTGTCAGTAGAATCATATTGAAGAACTTATCCAATTTTAGTCCTTGTGCAGGTCAACTGCACCTGAGTTTACCTCAATCTCCGAGTGATCAGAGCCTCTTTTCTAGTCACATCGAATATTTTGCATATTACATCATAAACTGATTTAAGTTGACTCAAGCATCATCAATATCTATTCAATTAAAAAGTTATTTTGATCAAAAATGTACTAATATTGTGGATTTGAAGGACATGTATGATTAGGAGAACCAATTAATACCCTCATAAATTTATTAATTTAGATTTTTTTCTTGATAAAAAAATTCTTAGAGGCAGTCAAAGAAGTCTCATCATTATCATGCATTTAATTGATTTTTCTCTTACTAGAATCGCTACTTCATGCCTTCCAAATCATTCACTGTAACGAAGCTAAAAATGTCACCAACCAACCATTTGCCAAACCTAAAGAAATTGATGCATTGTGAATATGATAAAGATTTTTAAGACACAACCTGAAAATTTAGTAAATAAATGAGTTGGATGATCGCAAATCTCAAAATTGCAGTCGCTAAGATAGAGTCCAATCTATATGTACTACAAATAATGAAGAAAAAATTGAAGTGCAAGAGAAATATAAGTGGACTTTCTTAAAATAAAAGACAAATATAAGAAATTCTGTAAATAAGAAAAAAAAGCCCAAAAATATTGAGTTTGAGCTTGGTAATTGAACTGATAGGATAAAAACAACAACAATGAAGAACTTTTGTATATGAACAAATACTAACAGACCATAACACATAGTAGAATTAAACGGAAATCATAATCAAATAGAACATCAAAATTAATGTGGAAAACCCCTTCAACGTGAAGGATAAAAAACCACGAGACAAACCAGAGAAAATCCACTATAAGAATAATGAATGTACAATTCTCAAAGTCTCTTACCCAAAACCTAAGCAACAATCACAAGAGAATAACTGGGATACAAGGATCATGTCATTGTGCATAATATCTAAAATATCCTCAAGCAATCATAGTAAAAATTCACTGCAGATCTGATCTAACCTGAGATGAGAATACTGTTTGGATGAATGAGAACAGTCTCTATGTGATCCTTATTTTCTTTCTTTTTTTTCTCTTATTTTTCTACCCTTTTCTCCTCTTTTTGAATCACATTATCACTGCAAAAATCACTACCCTTTTGCTGTAGTTTTTTTCTAATTTTTGTAGTTACCATTAGCTCCCTAATTAAACTTAAGGTTAAGAGAAAGAAAATGTGGGCTATGGGCTGATAAAGCTCATATGGGCTGAATTGGGCTTACTGCCCAACAACCTCCCTCTTCAGCCCATAAGGGAGGTTGTCCCATAATTCCTCAGTGTGAAGCCATGCCGACCAACTGTCGGCACATCTCTTGCCTCTCCTTCGGTAAGGCCTTTGTTAATATGTCTACTTCATTATCATCTATATGAATTTTCTGAAGTTGCAACTGTTTCTCTTCAAATACATTTCGAATTCAGTGGTATCTGACATCTATATGCTTCGACTTAGAATGAAAAGTTGGGTTCTTACATAAATGAATGGCACTCTGCTGTCACAATGCACCACATAGTTTTCTTGTTTTAACCTCAATTCTTGTAAGAATTCTTTTATCCATAATATTTCTTTGTAAACCTCTATAGTAGCAATAGATTCTGCCTCTATGGTGGAGAGAGCAATACACCTTTATAATTTGGATTACCATGACACAGCTCCCCCTACAAAAGTAAGTACAAAACCTGATGTAAATTTTCTTGTATCAATATCTCTAGCCATATCTGCATCTGTGTAACCCGTTAGCACAGGTGGTCCACCTCCAAAGCTTAAACAAACCTTAGAGCTTCCTCTGAGATATCTCAAGATGCACTTCACTACTGCCTAGTGCTCTTTGCCTAGATTTACAAGAAATCTGCTAGTAACACTCATTGTATATGTGATGTCCGATCTCGTACATACAATTGCATACGTTAAACTTTCAACTGCTGAAGCATAAGGAACTTTTTGCATTTTCTCCTTCTCCTCATCACTTGATGGACTCTGTTCTGAGCACAACTTGAAGTGACCAGAAAGAGGAGAACCAACTGATTTTGCATTGCTCATACTGAACCTTTCTAATACCTTCTCGATATATTTCTCTTGTGACAATTAAATCTTTATATTTTTCCTATCACGAGAAATCTGCATGCTCAGTATTTACTTTGCTTACCCCATGTCCTTCATTACAAAGGACTCACTCAGTTCCTTCTTCAACCTATCAATTGTACACATATCTTTCCCAAGGATAAGCATATCATCAACATAAAGTAAGAGAATAATAAAATCCTCACCAAACCATTTGATGTATACACAATGATCTGAAGTCATTCTTTTGTATCTATTTTCAATCATAAATGAATAAAGCTTTATGTACTACTGTCTTAGAGCTTGCTTCAACCTATACAAACTCTTTCTCAACTTGCAGATAAAATTTTCTTTACCTTTGACTTTAAAATCTTCTGGTTGCTCCATATAAATTTTCTCCTTCAAATCACCATAAAGAAAAATTGTCTTCACATCTAACTGCTCAACCTCCAAGTCCTAACTAACAGTAATACCAAAAATAACACGAATAGAAGACATTTTAATAATAGGAGAAAAAAATCTCTTCAAAGTCAATACCTTTTTTTGACCAAAACTTTTTACAACCAATCTGGCTTTGTACTTTAGTTGAGAACAATATTCTTGAGTCTTCAACCTGAAAACCCACTTGTTCTTCAAGGCCTTCTGTAAAGCATAAATCATATAATTTAATGGTAGTTGCACTAAATCATATGTATGGTTCTTTTGCAAAGCATCCATCTCTTCCTGCATAGCAACTAACCACTTTTTTTTCTGCTCACTTTTAACTGCTTCCTGATAACTCTCTGGTTTACCTGTATTAGTAAGCATCACATACTCATTTATAGAGTATTTTTTGGAAAGCTGATGTTGTCTAGAAGATCTTCTCAATTGAGGTTCTACGGGAAGCTTCTCCTCAATTTCTTCTTGCTCAACATGTCCTATAGGTATATTAATATCTGGTTCTACATCATCTTCCTGCACATCTCCCCCATCATCCTGATATACTGGAGGAGTAACTGGGTCACAATCTGCTAATCCTTTTGCAGAAGTCTTGGCTGGTGCCTCCTTCAAATTCTCAAGGGTTTAATCCTCAAAGAAGATCATATCTCTGCTTCTAAACATTTTCTATTTTTCTAGATCTCAAAGCCTGCAACCAAATTGATCATGTGAGTAGCCAAGAAAAATGCATTCTTTTGTCTTACCATCTAGCTTGGACCACTCATTATTTGGAACATGTGCAAATGCACAACAACCTAACACTCTCAAATGCGAAACATCTTTCCCTAATTATATATGCTCTACAACATCACCATCTAGGGCTGTACAGGGAGATAAGTTAATCACATCAACTGTAGTCCTCAAAGCCTTATCCCAAAGCTTTTTGGGTAGCTTTGCTTGTGAAAGTATACATCTAATCTTTTCCATGATAGTATGATTCATCTTCTCTGTAATTGAATTATGTTGAGATGTACCAGGAACTGTCATCTCATGTTAACTGTCATCTCATGTTGGATGTCATGTGACTTACAATAATCATTAAACAATCATGTATACTCACTACCATTATCTGATCTTATGTATTTCAGTTACTTTTCTATCTCCCTTTTAACTCTGGCATGAAACTCTTTGAAGACACCAATAATCTGATCCTTGGTCTTTAAAGCATAGGCCCAAACTTTCCTGGAAAAGTCATCTATAAAAGTAACAAAATAAAATGCACCATTGATGCTAGAAACATTAATAGAACCACTATGAATTTTTATCCTCAAAGGACCACATACATCTGTATAAACACGGTCCAAGACATACATTTTTCTAAACAAAGCAGGACTAGTAAAAGAAACTCTATGTTGTTTACCAACTAAACAATCAATACAAGGGTTCAAACATGTACCTCTGAGGTCTAGTAATACCTCTCTCTTGGAAAGAGCTTATAGTCCCTTGCTCATTTGTCCCAGTCGCCTATATCATAACTCCATGCTGAAGTCTTTTTTAGTAGCATTTAACTGCTCACCACAAGCTTTGGCATACAACCTGTACAAAGTGTGATATTTCTTTCTACTAGCTATAATAAGAGAACACATACTGAGCTTCAATTGCCCTTTGTGAGACCTATTATCATAGTCTTCATCATTTAGTCTTCCAACTGAAATTAGATTCAGCCTCAAGTCAACCACATGCCTCACATCCTTAAGCACCAACTTGCAGCCAAGGTTGGTCTTTATGTGGATGTCACCTATGCCAATGATGTCTGTTGTGTCATAGTTACCCATCTTGACAACACCAAAATTTTCAGACCTATAGGTAGTAAAAAACTCCCTCCATGGTGTAGCATGATAAGAAGCTTCTGTGTCAATTATCCACTCGAGATCCTGATACACACAAGAAAAAATATCATCAAAAGGGGATAAAATCAAATAATCACCACCTTGCACTATAGTTATTGTATTCTCTTTTGACTCTATAGACTCTACTTCTTTTTCCTTTTTCTTGGTCTTCTTAGGTTGCTTATATTGATTCTTATAATGTCCTTTCTCACCACAGTTGTAGCAAACAATATCTTTCCTTGATCTTGACTTGCTTCTATCCAAACGTGAATTGCTTCTATCTTTAGACTTTAACATTCCTCTGTTCTCTGAGATAAGTGCCTGTGAATCAATTTGAGATGCTATTGAGTTCTTTCTTCGCAACTCCTCATTTAACAAACTACTTGTTACTTGACTGATTGTGACAATATCATCTGGTGCAGAATTACTAAGGGAAACTACTAGTGTCTCCTAACTTTTTAGTAATGAACTAAGAAGTAACAATGCTTGCAACTCATCATCAAGTGACATTTTCATAGAAGATAACTGGTTAATAATACTTTACATTTCATTCAAATGCTCAGCAATAGAAACACCTTCTTTATATTTCAGGTTCACAAGTTTTCTGATCAAGAAAGCTTTGTTACAAGTTATTTTTCTTTCATAGAGACTTTCCAACCTTTTCAAAGAGAATATGCAGAACTTTCAACAAAAACATGGTGAAAGGAACTATCATCGAGCCACTATAGAATAAACTCGATCGATTTTTGGTCTAACCTCTTTCACTCATCATCTGTCATAGTTGTGGGTTTTGCACTATCCTATTACAAAGGTCAACATAAATTTTTACAATACAAAATATCTTTCATTCTTGGTTTTCATATCATCTAATTATTTTCGTTTAAGCTAATCATATAAGAAATACTACCGACCTCCATGTTCAAACATAAAAATTAAATCACCAAAACCTTGCTCTGATACCAATTGATAGGATAAAAATAATAACAAGAAAGAACTTTCATATATGAACAAATATTAGCAGACCGTAACACACAGCAGAATTAAACAAAAATCACAATTAAATAGAATACTAAAATTTAAGTAGAAAACACCTCCAATGTGAAGGGTAAAAACTATGGGACAAACCAGAGAAAATCCACTATATGAATAATGAATATATAATTCTCAAAGTCTCTTGCCCAAAACCCAAGCAACAATCACAAAAGAATAACTGAGATACAAAGATTACATCACTGTGCACAATATCCAAAATCTCCCCAAGTAATCATAGTAAAAATTTACTATATATCTGATCTAACCTAAGATGAGAATACTGTTTGGATGAATGAGAACAGTCTTTGTGTGGTCCTTGTCTTTTTTCTTTTCTTTTTCTCTTATTTTTTTATCTTTTTCTCCTCTTTTTGAATCACCTTGCTGTTGCAAAAATCGCTACCCTTTTGCTGTAGTTTTTTCCTAATTTTCGCAACCACCATTAGCTCCCTAATTAAACTTAGGATTAAAAGAAGAAAAAAATAAGCTATGAGCTGATAAAACGCATATGGGTTGAATTAGGCTTACTACCCAACACGAATGCCATTATGCTCCTAAAATTATCAAGATCACGAATCAACATTTCTTTACAAGTAAACTAATTATTAATTCATTTCTTCATTTATCTCAAATATGCTTTCTTCTTTTCATTAGATTAGACTCTCTTTTGCTTCTCATAACATACAACATCTAGCTAATTACATATTATCCTTATAGTTAGTTATTTTTAGTATTTTGATTTTTATACTTTAAAAAATTATATTTATATTTAATAATTATGAAGGTGAAACATATAGATTTATTTACTCTAACAATATTGATTTTACTAATAAAAACACAAAAATAAAGGTCTAAAGGTAATTTTAACATTCTAATTAGTAATAGTGAATGATGATATCATTAGAGTCCACGAGTGGCTATTATGATTGAGAAGAACAAGGATGAGAGCTAAAGATTATTTTGTATCTACGTCGACACTAATGCAGATGTAAAGCGGTGCTACTCGATAACTATATCGATTTCGATGGATGCAAAACAGCTCTCACCTTTTACCATTACTTTTTTTATCTATAACAGTCACTCACACCCCTAGTGATGTCATCATCTGTCATCATTAATTAAAATATTAAAATTATCTTTTTTATTTTTTATTTTTATATTTTATTAATAAAATCGATAGTATTATAATAAATAAATTTAGATATTTTATTTTCATAATTATAGAGATACTAATATAATTTTACATGGGATATTATAGAATATGATGTAATTAGCCCTCGAAAAATGAATGTTCAAGAGTGGTTGGAGCAAGATTTGATGGAAAAACACTGACGGCGATTGACGAACACTCAACAAATAATACTAATTGCGACGCATCCGATCCATTTCACACGTCACGTCAATCTCATTTTTTTCTCCAGTCTCCCACTTTCATGATGAACATGTACCTCATCTCGTGCCTTTCTGTTCTTAAAACCCATCAAATAGCCAAATTAACGACATGAAATGGTGATGTTGTTCGATCACTTCATGAGAAACACGTGTCCCCAATTCCCCAGGATTCGTCGATTTGGCTTCCCTTCTTCGGTCAATACGTGCATGTTATATAGTAACCAAATCAATGGATATGAGGAGCTGCGGACGCCGTTTGCTGCAGAGAAGACATCTATAATATGCTAAAGATAACAAGGCCTATTTAATTGCTATTTCACAGCTACATCTCGCGGTCTAGTCGAATCGAACCGAATCGAATCTCCTCAATAGCTTCCTCAATTTTGACTTTTGACTATCATTTACGGGAAAGAGTTGATGACGACAACGAAGACGAAGCTGAATCAATTCATATTGCAGGCGTGTCTAAGATTTGTGCAAATGATACAAGAACGCATCGCCCGTGGCGTTTACCGTCAGCACCGTGTGTTTTCGTTCCTCCGCGGCTCTCATGGCATGAAGAGCTTGCTGCCGCACTTGCATCGCCATGCCTCCGGATAGTACTCGAGCGGAACACTTCGGCCCGGCTGGATCGCCACGTGAACCGGCCGGCAGGGGAAGCACCGGCCGCAGCGAGCCCGGCAGGTAGGCGGCGACGACCCAGGGCCGGCTAGTCGCCTCCGAGCTACCCAGTTCTCTCTTTCCGAAAGCCTCAGCCCTGTGTCTCCCACTGCCTGAGCAATTCCTACCAATGCACTCCCTATAAATCAACATCAGACGGGAACTAAGTGGTTAATAGAGCTAGCATGACTACAGAAAAATGATAGAAATGGTTTTATGATGACAGAGCACTTCATGAACATTTTTCAGAGAGCACTAATGGCTGCTGGTGAAGAAGAAGCAAGATTGGTGATGAAGGTTACAGCGTCGGTTTCTGGTTGATCTTTTCTCCCGTTTGGGAGGCAATAAGAAGATAAAAGAGGGGTCAGTTGTTGAGAGCATTGAATGATCTATTATGGATAACCTTGAACCACGAGGAGATCGGAAGAAGTGGGTACCAAAGACAGTGAAAAAGCAAGTGGACTCCTGGTGGAAGCAAGAAAGATGAGATCTGGAATACGAACACGCATGCAAGGTGGGATTTTTTGGAGCTGAAGGCATCATAGTTCAGCAGAGACGTAGCTAAAGAGAGGAAAAGAGATATCGTTGAAGAAACTAGAAACAGAGAGCGGAAACGGGATGTTGGCTTTGGTCAGTACTCAGTACTCTCACCGAGAGCTGCGGCAAGGACGAAGAAGACGATGGCAGCGGAGAGTAGGCGGCGCCGGTGGCGCAGAACGCCCATTGTCGAGCTTTTCGGCGGCTCAGCAGATCACGGCACCGATCACAGAGACAGAGAGAGAGAAAGAGAGAAGGGGATGTCAAGGGAGGCGGCAGAGGTAGGAGTTCTTTTCATGCTTGGGAAGCAGTCCTGCACTGAGCATTGGCGAGAGAGAGACAGAGAAAGAGAGATTTCTATAAACCCTTTCTTGCTCACTGTACTGCCTCCCTGCCTCGTTGGTTGCCTACTTGCTTGGTTTTCGTTTAATCTAACATGATGTCCTTGTTTGCTGCCAAATATGAAACGTAATATGATGTTCTTGTTTCCTCTCCAAAGTTGAGATGAGTGTGACAAAAAGAAAGCTGAAATGATTGTCGGAACAGAGTAGAGTTTCATCAATTCAAGTGGCGACGATTTTGTTCGCAAACTATCACGTTGTGGGACCAAATTTTGATGGCAAAAGGTCAAGTCGCGAGTAGCATCGTCCCTTCAGATTAAACCCTATAAAGTAAGATCCTAATCATGTCTGTCCTCTTTGAATCCATAAAGGTCAGAAAGTATCCTACATTATGCTTACATAACAAGTAAAATTTTGTTACTACTGAGTCATCGATTTATGCCAATGTTTACTTCTCTCCAGTTTCTCCATTAGCTTCTCTACTCTCATCTTGCTATGTTGAGAGAAGTAACAAGGGAAGAGACGTGTGTCAGACGAAAGCCAAAGTAGTATGCATCGCCATGAACGAGGTTTGTTGTTGGAGGCAGAGAGGCCAGCGAGAATCCATGTCTCGCCAGGTGAGAAACAATCATTCTGGTGGAGGCAACAACAGCAGCAGAAAGCCGGATGAGTGGATGCCTCCCAACTCGCAAGAAATGTATTGTTCTACCGAAACAGTTGCCTGGGTGAAGCTGATCTGTAACGGGCGAGAACGAGCAATATAGGATTCCCGCTGCACGGTACCCCATTTATGAAGCCAGTTCGTGTCCATGCGCATCCCATCTCTTATTCATTTCACCCTCGAGAAAGATTCTCGTTGTGCGGATGAATCAAGTGGAGTTGCGTCCCGAGTGCTGTCGCCTTTCACGGTGGCGTTGTGGCAGTGGCGAGAGGAGGACGCCAGACTCCTTGAATGGAACCGACTTGAGGAGAGAGGCGGAGGAGCAGCAAAGAGCTTTGACTCGCGCGGGCGTGTGCACGTGGAGAGGCTGTCTCGCACGGCCTCAACTAGTCAGATGGAGGATGACAGGGAGCATGTGAGGGAGCGACAAGAAAGGAAGGTGGAAGAATTATTGAGCCTGGTGTGGGGACGTCGTCTTCTTTTGATTTCAGAAAGTAAACAAAGTGACAAAGGCGAATCCACGGTGAGAGGGCGGCTTATTGAATGGCGTGGGATCAATCATTGTCTGTCCTTCATATGTCCATCTCATTGAAGTGTGGTTGCATTCAAGTCCTAACCATGATGATGACAACGCATGGCTAAAGTCACGGCGGCGAGCTGAAGATGATACGTGTCCTACGTGCCAAAAGGGTTGCAGCTACGTATTTGATGTACGTCCCAAAGTATACCTTGCACAGTTTGGTACTGTGCCTTCTGCTCTGGTCCAATCACTCGAACATTAAATGCACAGATTGCAATCTCCAACCCAAGTAGTCGTATTGCGCTCGACTTCTGCAGACTTTGCATCGATCGTCATCGACAAGTGCAACCCTTGATGTGAATGTTGGTGACAATGTCTCTCGCAGCATACAAAGTCATGCGGAGGTAGGGCTACAACAAGCCTAGACGGACACGATGGAACGGAAGCATGCAGGGTGTGTAGTGACCGACGCCACGGAAACTCAAGCAGGATCCCCTTCCCACCGTTGACCACACCTTAGAGTTACTAAACCTTCGAATCTGCAGAGGACATCAAATAATGCAGCGGATTCCTCCCGCTGCAAGCAGAGCGACGTTGGGAAAGAAGACGCAGCGCTGTTGCATTCTTGCTCGTTAGGTCTCAATCCAGAATCCCAAACCCTGTCGACCAGCTGATCCGGTTGCTAACATTGAAGGAGAAACGGAGAAGAGGGGGCAATAATGGCGGACAGCGGAGAAGCGGAAGCAAACAAGACGGGGTATAGTCATTTCATGGGGTCTTTCCTATCACATTTTGGCCGCACCTGAAGGCTTTCTTCTCTCTTCTGTTCGCGTCGGGCCATATCTCCTTTTCGTACTCCATATGATGCTGAAGGACAAGAGCCGCTGCCATGGGCACGGAGGACATCCCAGAAGACATCCATTATCTCTCAGTATCCCTTCCCTCAATAAATGATGGGTTGCTTTCTTCTTTCCCTTTTTGTTGAAATGTGAAACCCGAAGGCGATTGATACGCGCTCTCCAAGCACAGAACTAATTGTTTTTCTTATAGATAGAGTGATGTAATTTTCTTATAGTTATTATATATATATATGAACTGGATAGAGTTCAATACATATTAGTTGACATTCGAATTCAAGCTGATGTAGTTGGACTTTTTGTCATGAAAATGCAAAACTTTACCTGCAAAGCTTTCAGAAATTTGCATGGATGTGTTTCCTATTTAAATCAACAATTTGTAAACCATGCAGTAAAGGAGGTTTTACTTTTCCAATATTGAAGTTAGAGCAATTTAATTATTTGAAGTCACTGAAGGCTGCTCATCAATTCAATCCTACAGGCATGATTGAACCCCAGATCAACATGATATCCGTATGCAAACCAATATTGAAGACAAGGGGAAAAAAAGAGCAAATTTGATCGTTAATTTGGAATCCACATGGTCATGGAAACGTTTAAATTGTCTCACAGGTGTGTCATCGTACATGTAACGTGCACCAGAATGAAAGAAACTGTGATTGGATGCAGCAAAGGTTCTGCAAATAGAATGTGAGCGGTGCAAATTCCCCACCAAACCACAGAAAAGGCCGAAGGTCACATGTTTAACAGACTTTCATCCACAGAGAGCGAGAGAGAGAGAGAGAGAGAGAGAGAGAGAGAGAGAGAGAGAGAGCGGTGGTAGCAGGTAGCAGATGGCCACGCTTTTAAGCCAGTAGATAGTCAGGATATCATGTGACGACGGAGAAGAATAGATATCACATATAAGACTGACGCGAACGCCGGCAACAGGCACAAATAAAAATATACTTTAGAACGGTTGAGATGAGATAATCACGAGAGACGAACGGATGATTAACGTGATAGATGAACCTGTAGACATTAGCATGGGTTGCTTGGTACCGGTGCGTGTTCTTGTTACGAGGGAACAGCGACAAGAACATTAATTTTGCCTTTGATGTGAGCCAAATTTACCGGTGCGTGATGCGATGGGTTCGCAAGGGCGGGAAGGAGAAGTCTATAAAAACCATGGGAGGATTGAAGCCCGTAAGAGTGGCGCATACTAGTTGTTAGTGCAAACAACTTTTTACCGTGACTTGGGATGATGCGTTGGTGAAGAAGGAGATCCGGGATCGTCTCGGTAAGGTTCGGGCGCGTCAAGTGCTCCTGCTCCAGCTGGATACCGATCGTCTCGGCCGGGTTGAGATCGCCGAGAATGGTACCTGCATAAAGGCAGGTCGGAGGATGCTCCGCCCGACCCCTCCGACGCTCAAGTCAGATTCCCTCTCGAGGGAGTTCCGCTGATCGGTCGGCCGACCTTGTTCCCAGCTCAAGTGTTTACTCCCAGCTCAGAGAAGACTTACCCCCTTTCACCTTACTCTGTGGTCACTTAAATATGTCGAGCCATGACGCACTTCTGGTTGCGTCTGGGGGGTGGTATACGGGCCTGGTCTCGTAGGTCGATGCCGTGGTCAACTCAGCATGATGGTGAGGCAGTGCAGAGGAGAAGTGACGTCGGGTGGTCAATCGTAGGGGTAATTGAGCGTAGGAGTGTCGCCGACGTCATCGGAACGTAACGCACAGGATCTAGTGTCGCGTCGCATTTAATACCCCTATCACTAGTGTTACAAATGGCTACTTCTTCCTCTTACTCCGCGACAGCGGCAGTGGCCGAATGGAGCGAGGAGGGAGGCAGGAAGAAACCCTTCCGGGTGTTCTTTATCCCGTTGTTTGCCTCGGGCCACATGATCCCTATGGTGGACCTCGCCTGCCTCTTCGCAGCCCGCCCCGGCGTCGAGCCCACCCTCGTGTTCACCCCCGCCAATGCCGCCCTCGTTCGCCCCACCCTCGACCGCTCCGCTGCCGCCGGCCGCCCCGTGGGGCTCCTCCTCTTTCCCTTCCCCTCCGTCGGCCTCCCTGACGGTGTCGAGAACCTCGCCACCGCCCCTGCTTCCGAGTCCTGGCGCGTGTCTAAGGCCGTCGAACTCGCCCAGACCGCTCACGACGCGATCCTCCGTCGCCATCGCCCCGACGCCATCGTCGCCGACATCCCTTACTGGTGGACCACCGCCATCGCCGCCGACCTCGGCATTCCCCGCGTTACGTTCCACGCCGTCGGGGTGTTTCCCCAGCTCGTGATAAACAACCTCTTCCGCTTCCGTTCGGAGGTCCAGGATCGTCAGGTCGTCGCCGTCCCGGATCTGCCGGGCCGGTCCATCGAGATCCCGCGCGCCGAGCTGCCCGAGTTCTTGTTGGAGCAGAACCACATGAGCGACACATGGGACCGGATGAAGGAGGCGCAGCTGACCTGCCACAGCGTGGTGGTCAACACCTTCTACGGGTTCGAGCCGGAGTACTGTGACGACTACCGTCGGGTGGATGCCCGGCAGGCCTGGTTCGTGGGACCCGTCGCGCTTGCCTCATGCGGCGGCGTCGAAAGGGGTGGTGGCACGGCGGCAAAGGATGATGGCGACCGATGCATGGCATGGTTGGACATGAGGGAGGAAGGGTCGGTGCTGTTCGTTTGCTTCGGGAGCTGGTGCCACTTCACAGCGGCGCAGCTCAGGGAGATGGCAGCGGGGCTGGAGGCGTCGGGGCAGCCGTTCCTTTGGGCAGTTAGAAAAGACGGGGACGCCTCCGAGGAAGAGAGTAATTGGATGCCGGAGGGATGGCGTTGGGAAAAAATCTGTAAAAATATCAAGTTGATATTAAAAGCAAATAATAATAAGAACAATATTAATACAAGTGAGATCGAATTTTAACGTGGAAAACCTAATGCGGGAAAAACTACGGAACCGTAGTCCACTTCAAACTTCCACTATCACCAATAATGATAACAGGATTATAGATATCTTGGCTTGCATCATCAGAGATAGATCTCTTCTAAAAAAGATTTAGATCTCACCAAATAAACATAGCAGGAAAGCACCTTAGAAAGGATAAACCGTAGATCGATACCGTTAGGATTGTAGAGTTTACTGCAAGGATTCTCCACATCAAATCTGGGCCAAAACCGACAAAGTTTGGTCACCGATCGTGAAGCAGAAAACTCAAAGCCTAGCTTTTTTCTTTTCTCTACTCTCTCTTCCCTTTCTCTCACTGCGCCGCAAGCTGCTCTCTGCTATTTTTTCTTCAACTACACTCACGCCAATAGAAACCCTTAATTTCTATTTAATTAATTGATTTGGGCTTGGGCCCAATTATCTGGTCCAAGTCCACATATGGGCTGGACCCAACAATTCTTCCCCTCCAGCTCATATGGTGGGCTGTACTAAACTCGTTCTTCGCTTACAAGCTTCAAGCTTCCCCTTAGGTAACTTTACCAAGTTATAAGTGTAGTTCTCAAGCAAGGATTTTATTTCTTCTTGCATGGCTTTAACCCACTCATTCTTATGCGTATGTAGAATAGTTTCCTAGTAAGTTTTTAGCTCTCCCCCATCAGTAAGCATAATATACTCATGTGAAGGATATCTTGTAGATGGTTGTCGCTCTCTTGTGGATCTTCTCAATGGAATTTCAACTGGTGGTGGAGGTGCTTGCTCAGTTGGTTCAACTTCATCAACTGTAGGAGTATCATCACTAACATTCTCACCACATTCATCTTCATCATCATCTCTCCCATGATCATCATGAACTATAGGTGGAGGAACTTGACCCAAACTCCAAGGAATATAAACAGAGGTTTCTGGCTTCTCAACAGTATCACCATTATCAAACAATTGATCTTCAAGAAACACAACATCCCTGCTTCTAACAATCTTTTTATTCACTGGATCCCATAATCTGTACACAAACTCTTCATGACCATATCCCAAGAAAATACATGCCTTTACCTTATTATCAAGCTTGGATCTCTCATCTTTGGGAATATGTACAAATGCTTTGCACCCAAAAACTCTCAAATGAGCATAAGATACATCTTTCTCTTTCCATACTCTCTCTGGAACATCACCTTCCAAAGGAACTGATGGAGAAAGATTTATCAGGTCAACTGTAGTTCTCATAGCCTCCCCCCAAAATGACTTAGGTAACTTGGCATGGGAAAGCATACACCTAATCCTTTCTTTAATAGTCTTGTTCATCCTTTTTGTTACACCGTTTTGCTGAGGAGTTTTTGGAACTGTTTTCTCAAGCCTGATACCATGAAACCTGCAATAATTCTTAAAAGGACCCTTGTACTCACCACTATTATCTGCTCGAACACTCTTCAGCTTTCTGCCAGTTTCTCTTTCAACACTGACATGAAATTCTTTGAAGACATCGAGTACCTGGTCTTTAGATTTCAAAGCAAAAGCCCAAACTTTTCTAGAATGATCATCAATAAAAGTAACAAAATAAAGAGCACCTCCAAGAGTTCTAGTTTGCATAGTACAGACATCAGTATGAACTAAATCAATAATATTTGATCTTCTAGATGGCGGATAAGTATGAAATGCAACTCTATGTGTTTTTCCAACTAAGCAATGATCACAAGATTTAAGAGATGTATCGTGCAACTCTGGTAAGAACTGCTTTCTAGCAAGAGTTTGAAGTCCCTTCTCGCTGATATGACCAAGCCTCTTATGCCAAAGATCTATGCTTTCACCCTTTTGAATTACATTAATCTCTCCTTTGTGTAGCTTAGCTTCCATAATATAAAAAGAGTTCAACTTCTTTCCTCTCGCCACAACTAGAGAACCTTTAGTGAGCTTCCATTTGCCTTCACCAAAATAATATGTAAATCCCTCATCATCAAGTCTGCCTATAGATATCAAATTCAAACGAATATCTGGAACATGTCTGACATCTCTGAGTATTAATTTGCTCCCAGTACTGGTCTTTAAGCAAATATCTCCAATACCCATAATCTTGGATGTACCATTGTTTCCCATTCTAACATTGCCAAAATCACCAGCAGTGTATGATCTGAATAAATCATCATGAGAAGTAACATGGAATGAAGCACCAGAGTCAATTACCCGATCATCTCCCGTATGCAAGGCTAACACATCCATCATCACAAACAGTAATGATATTACCTTCAGCAGTAACTGTATTGGTCTCCTCTTCATTTTTCTTCCTTTCATTCTATTCTCGCTTCCAAAATCTACACTCTTTCTTCATATGACCTGGCATGTTGTAGTGAAAACACCTGATATCTCTTCTAGACTTGGATCTTCCTCTGTAACCATATGGATTTCTACTGTGACTTCTTCCACGTCTTTTCTGCTTTTCAGTAACAAGTGCACCAGAAGAAGATTCTCCCTGTTCTTTCCTTCTGGCATCTTCATTCAGTAAACTATCTTTAACCATGTCTATAGTTAGAGTCCCCTCTGGCGTGGAGTTACAAATTGTCACCACATACGTTTCCCAACTTTCTGGTAAAGAGCTGAGAAGTAGCAATCCCTGCATTTCATGATCAATATTCATTTTCATAGCAACCAACTTATTTGCAAGACTCTGAAATAGGCTTATGTGCTCAACAATGTTGTCACCATCTTTATACTTCAAATTAACAAGCCTTCTAAGGAGAGAAATTCTATTTCCCACTGTCTTTTTCGCAAACAGATTTTCTAGCCTTTGCCAAACAATATCAGCTCTGGTTTCATCAGAAATATGCTCATGCAGATTTATATCCATCCATCTTCTAATATAAGCAATAGCTTTCCTATGTTGGACCTCTCATTCCTCCTCTTCCATAGTAGAGGGTTTTTCTTTAACTTTGATGGGCTTATACAAATCTTTGCAATAGAGCAAGTCTTCCATCGTACACCTCCAAGTGAAATAATTTGATGAGTTCAATTTAATCATACCATCTGATTCTTCCATTTCAATCACACAAGAAAACACTAGTAGCAAATAAGAACCTGCTGCTCTGATACCACTTGTTGGGAAAAAACCTGTAAATGCGAAATAATACTTTTCCCTCTTTGTATATCAAAATGGGTTCCTTATCAAAAATACCAACTTGATATTAAAAGCAAGTAACGACCAGAACAATATTAATAGCAGAACAATTGATCAATCACAGGTGAGATCGAATTTTAACGTAGAAAACCCAATGCGGGAAAAATCACGGAACCGTAGTCCACTTCAAACTTCCACTATCACCAATAATGATAACAGGATTACAGTATGTCTTCTCTAAAATAACAAGAGGATCACAATAACATCAAGATCAGATATCTTGGCTTGCATCATCATCTTAGAGATAGATCTCTTCTGAGAAAGATTTAGATCTCACCAAATAAACATAGCAGGAAAGTACCTTATAAAGGATAAACCGTAGATCGATACCGTTAGGATTGTAGAGTTTACTGCAAGGATTCTCCACATCAAATCTGGGCCAAAATTGACAAAGTTTGGTCACCAATCGTCAAGCAGAAAATTCAAAACCTAGCTTTTTTTTTTTCTCTTCTCTCTCTTCCCTTTCTCTCACTGCACCGCACGCTGCACGTCGCACGCCGGTCGCTGCACACAGCTGTTTTTTTTCTTCAACTGCACTCATGCCAATAGAAACCCTTGATTTTTATTTAATTAATTATTTTAGATTTGGGCTCAATTATCTGGTCCAAACCCACGTATGGGCTGGACCCAACAGATGGGAGGACAGGGTCGCGGGGCGAGGGCTGGTGGTGAGGGGGTGGGCGCCGCAGGTGGCCATCCTGGGCCACAGGGCTGTGGGAGCGTTCCTGAGCCACTGCGGGTGGAACTCGGTTCTGGAGGCGGTCACAGCGGGGAAGCCGATGCTGACGTGGCCGCTGGTGTTCGAGCAGTTTATCAACGAGAGGCTGGTGGTGGAGGTGGCGGGGGCAGGGAAACGGGTGTGGGAGGGGCAGCGGAGCGTGGCAGAACACGAGAAGACGGTGGTGCCTGGGGAAGCAATCGCGAGGGCGGTGTCCGGTTTCATGAAGGCGGGAGGGGACGGGGAGACGGCAAGGAAAAAGGCCATGGAGCTGTCAGTGGTGGCGAGGGCGGCGGTGGCGAAGGGCGGACCATCGCGCCAGGATCTCGACAGCCTGATCGACGAGCTGCTTGCCACCCGCGTTGGGGCCACAATGCAGGACAGCCCCATGTAGAGGTCTGAACGAGTCGTTAGTTGAACTTTTTCATCCAATTGGACAGTTGATCTGTTGGTACCATTGGAAATCCGTATCAAATAAATTTCATCTTTTGATCTCTCTAAGTTTACGTTGTTTAATCATTCATGTATCTAATCTGCCAAAAGCTCTCGACCGCCCAATCTGATCATTTAGGTTTCATTTTGTCGGATTCTCTAACTTTACACAGAGATGGCAATCACGAGGCAGGTGAAAAGTGACGTGGTGAGACATGCGCAGTTATGCTCGTGACTCACGCTGGCCAGTTAACGTGGTTACTAAAGGTAGCGGTGGTGGTGAGACAGTTGATACTTGTGGCCAGCAGATTGATGTCAGACAGTTATGTTCATCGTGCTTTGAGAATCGTAGGACTGTGATTGATCCCATAGTATAAGGCACCTGCCCGGGCCAATCAACGGTGTCGCAAGCATTGCCGTGAACGACATATTTAGTCGGGATGATATGAAGGATGCTTGGAACTGTAAATGGGCCGGCCCATGAACAAATTGGTCTTATTCGTACCGATGAAGCTTCTACAGATAGGAACCGCCCATATCAGCCCATTAGCAATCCAGCAATCCTTTTACCACCACATCTCACGGATCAACTCCAAGGATTTGGCCCAAGATTTGGGGAAATTTGAGATGCAATTTTTAATCACATGTCAAGAAGGGTGTGTAGTATCTAAAACATTTCTCCAGAAAAGGAAGATAATTGGACAGCATTACATTGTGCACACCGAATCTTATTTCAACCTTAAGACAGCGAAATCTCACCGGACGAATGGGGGCATCGAAGGAGACCGTCATAAGTGACAAGCATAGACTGGCCGTTAGTTGTCTATATAGTATTCAGTGCCGCCGTCGTCAACTATTATCAATGCCCAACACGGCATCTGTGACCTCGCGTTCACACTGAGGCATCCATAATAAACCATAATACACTGCGCGTTCACACGGAGTGCTATATATATATATATATATATATATATATATATATATATATATATATATATATATATATATATATATATATTACTGCTGAAAGCAATGTCTGTAATTGCATTCCCACTTTTAAGGATGGAAATAATGTTCGAAATAATAATTTATTGTATACACCAATACTTTCTAATCCATGGATAGACGATTTTATATACGTGTAATTTTACTTATCTGAGCCATCTATGGCGCATCGTACCCACCCTAGGCAGTAGGGTAATCGAGGAGGCACTCATGCACTATGATCGTTCGTGAACTCGAACGTCTCTGTCGGCCATTCGTGTTTATTTATTGGCTTCCCATAACCATGAAAATAGGCAGATGTCGAATAAAGGGACACGAACCAAACGCCTATAATCCATGGAATGGTGCCAAAATGGGTAGATGATAAAGAGAAAAGATTTGACCGTGACTCACAGAATCATGTTAAAATGGTACATGTTGAACAAAAAGATGTGACCATATCAAAAGGTCATGATCTGTATAAATCGCATACTCGTAATCCAGATAATCCAAATCCACCAAAGCAGCTGGTACATTTCGGTTCTCAATTATTGGTGGGACCCAAGACACCGAGTCGGCTTCGCGTTCACACGGAGCACCAAAATAAAATCAACTATCTCCCCCATATCCCACCACTTAAGTCCAATCAAATGAGTGCAAGAGAATGCGGGCCGCTTTGGTTACCTTCGCGTTGTCAACCATTTGTCGCACGTTGGTGGGTAATTAAACCCGAACGCGAGGAACATGTGAACGCTTTTGCGGGGTGTCAACGTGCGTGCGGCATACGAGGCTACAATTTAGATCCGTAACGTATGGACCATACGCTTCCATTCTTGATCGCAATGCACGCTTGCTAATTACTGCTGGCGCTAATCTCAAACGTCGTGATCCTCCATCAGTGGGTATGAACTAGAGAGGATGGCAACTCAACCTTGTCATCTCTGCTTTGCCGAGTCGTTTCACATACACGCACTTGCTCTATAAAAGTCATAGCCAACGAAGGTACGTCTTCAGGTAATCTGCGTTCTGGGAGACAGAGGGAGAGAGAGAGGAATGGAGACTTTGTTTCAGGTAATCTATTTTTTGAGGTCCTTTTTCCCCTTCACCATCGTCGTAGCAAAATGAAGCATGAATGATGTAGAGTGATGGGAAGAATGAAAACCCCACTGCAGTGATGCTTGATCTAATTAAAGGAATCAAAATCGTGGGGGTTCATTTTAGGATGGCAAGGAGGAGGTGCTGCAAGCGTGGTTTATGGATGATGGTGAGGAAGACCAGAGGCTTCCCCATCACTGCGAACCCAAGAAATTTGTGTCCTTGGACAAACTTGCAGGTTCTCATCATCGCTTTAGCTTCATGAACTTTCATGTCAGATTCACGCTTAGGCAGTGAACTTGCTGCTAGAGATCGATCATCTTATTCTTCCCTCTACAGATCTGGGAATCGTCACTTGGCGTCTCAATGCCGAGAACCATGAAAGCGACGAGGATCTGAAAAAAATCCGGGACGACAGAGGCTGTTCTTTCGTGGTAATTGATGAGCTTCCCCTCTCTCTTTCTCTTTCTTCTTTCATCAAGAAGAATCACTCCAAGCATGGCATAGACTGGTGGTTCACTCGCTGCTTCTCCACAGTACACCGTTGATATGCATCCGGAGAGGTTGCCAGATTACGAGGCCAAGTTGAAGAGATTCTTTCAAGAGCACCGGCACACTGACGAAGAAACCACTTATTGCCTCGAAGGGAGTGGTACACAAACTCAACCTCTTCATGTCCTACCTTTAACACCGTTCTACTTTCCCATCAGTTTGGCGCATGTTTGTTACCTTGTGGTTTCTTTTGGTGAAGGGTATTATGATGTGAGGGACAAAAATGACTGCTGGATTCGGATAGCAGTGAAAAAAGGAGGAATGATCGTCATACCTGCTGGAATCTACCATCGTTTTACGCTGGACACAAGCAACTATATCAAGGTAAATAACATATAACATGTGTTGTTCTCCTTGGATTTTCCCTACTTGTAGGAAATTTGATTTTTGAATGAGACAAGATCAATGACTAAAGAAGCACAGCGTCCTCATCTGTTCATATGCTACAAAAATCTCCAGCGTTGAACAGTGACCAAATCTCTCTTGTGGATTTTGGACACTGTTAAGCATGTCCTGCACTCTGCTACCATATAAAAAATCTTCTTTTCCTGATGTTTAGTTTTGCACCCTAAAAATGAAAACTACTTGGAATAGAAATGTTTTTTTATTCCTTTTTCTTTTCTTATTCTTTGTAGATAGATAGATTTTTATCACTTTCAAACAGAGCATAGATATATAATTTCTGACGGATCAGAGACCAAAGGTTGATGTCAGAGGCATCTGTGCTACTACTGACGTATGATCTGGTAATATATTCTTCGCAGGCAATTCTATTCTTAAGCAAGCCAGTAAATTCATCATCAAATCGACCCAGTGATGACCTTCCTTCGAGGTATCATCAATAATTTATTTTTATATTTATTTTAATCTTTATTTAATTATATTTTCTGAATACATTAGGAAGGAAACCTTTGAAACGTTTTTGAGGAAGGAAACTGATAAGCTTGGCGTTGAAGCTCGGTGATGGCGATTCAGCTAAACTTCTCATCCACATAACAAGCAGTAGATGAATAAGAAGTCTTTTTATGAATTTTGCTGAAGTTGATGTCAGCTCTGCTCATCTATATTTCTCTGTTTCTCTTGTCAATACATATCAAGAAATATTGATGTCATATGAGCATCGTAACATAACTGTTTGTATTATACTCTATCAAGTCGAATAATAATAAATATTTATGAATGCTAGTATCGCGTCATACCTAGCTAAGTCAATTTATTTTAGTGACATTACAAAAGAATTAACTCCGATATTTGATAGATCTTCACATAACATCGAAAGACATTAAAGATACTATGATTCAATTGAAGGAATCAATGTCTAATTAACTGATGAAAACATATTATTTTTTAAATTTTAAATTCTGGAGATGACATTGTAGTAATGAGACTAATAAAATTGTCTATTAAATTAAACATAATATATAGAAATCAACATACTATATCATAATTTATAGATCCTCGATGTTTTAAGAATCATGTGACACTAAACACCAATCATCAAATAATCTTGATAAGAAACAAAGAAATCTCTTAACATGGAAAGAGACGAGACACATTCATTTATCCCAATGGTTACATTCTTTGCCTCTATATTCCACAAATTGAATTGATCTTACAAATCATATTTTGAAGTGTTTGTGTACTATACTTTGAATTGATATCCAATTGGACCTATTTTTGTCATGTTCGTGGTACAGATTAGTAATTTAATTTATAGTCATGATACTTGTAACGTGAGCACATCAAGTCTCTTAGCAAATAAAATATGAAACCAGGCATTTTGTAGAAAGCGTATTTATAGATAAATTGATTAGCAATAAAGAACTAAATAAACAAATCTTGAATAACTTATGAAAAATAATTTTTAAAATAGGAATATTTGATGAAACACCATATACCACAACTATAGCAGATATGCATTGAAGCAGAGAGACTTGGGCAACGCTGATTACATTTAGCCATACGTTGAAGTCATCATTTTATTTAATCTACGCCATAAAACTAGCCATACGTTGAAGTCATCATCATTGAACCTCAACGTCGAATCCTTTTAGTAACTGAATTTGTTGGAGGTGATCTTGGTCACGTTGGCTCTTCAGTATTTTAATTTATGGCCATGATACTAAGAACAAAATATCTCTAAATGAATAAAATAAAAAATTAACTCTTTTTAGATAACATTTTTATAGATAAATTGATTAGTAATAAATAACTAAATAAAAAATCTAGAATAATTTATGAAAAATAACTCTCAAACAAAAGTATTTGATGAAACACATACACCACAACTGTCTAATAAATTTTAGAGACTGCATGTATGTTGATACAATTAAATTATGGATCGTGTTACCGGTCATATTTAGTTATGGTAGTAATTTGGAATGACACGCATTCATGTATCCCAATGGTTACATGCTTTGCCTCTACATTCAACAAAATTCAATTGATACCACAAATTATATTTTGATGTGTTAGTGTACATACGATATATTAATATCGATTTGGACCTATTTTATCATGTCTGTTGTATATATTAGTATTTTAATTTATGATCATTATACTTGTAATGTGAGGACATAAAGTCTCTTACGAAATAGAACCAAAAACCAATAATTTCTTAAAAGAATATTTGTAGATAAACTGATTAGCAATAAAGAATTTAATAAATAAATCTGAAACAACTTATGAAAAATAATTTTCAGATAGAATTTATTGATTAAACACGATGCACCACAACTATCTAATAAATTATATTAATTTAAATAAATATATATATTCACTTCTAAATAAATATTAGAAATATTAGAAGGATAAATTTATCATAACATATTTAATAAACTTTTGAAATATAATTTTATCAAACAACACTTATTTTAATATATATTTTTAAAAAAATTATCCATTATTTACCAGGCACTCAAAGCATTCCATAACTATACATTGACTCTAACATCTTTTTTTTTCAATTCTATATTAAAAATATAAATATTTTCTCAAATGTAGCCTAGCAGTCTTTGCGTAATTTCTCAACTCATTATTGTGAACATTTCTACTAAAAGCGAATTCATGTTGAGGTCCCAAGGCATTATAATTTAGATACAAGAAATATTTAGTATGGTTTTGTACTCTTTAAAGATCTAATTTGGGCTAAGGAATAAGTCAAAATCGGATTTGGGCGAAGGAAGTGACTTAATTTATAATGATTGTTTGGGTCAGATGCTTGTGGATCCATACAGATTTTTGACAATTAAAAGGAACTGGATGAAATTTATAAGGTGATCCTTTAATTTCATGATAAGTTTCATTTTTTTGAAGTTTCTTGACTTGGAAAAAAAAAGAATAAACTAACAGTTTCAGATCGTATAAATGAAATCTGTCTATTGTAAACAAATGAATCAAATTTGAATACAGATAAATCTAACCATGATGTAGGAAAAATAAAACAAATGAAATAACAAAAGAAGACATGCATGAACCTATAGACATGAAGGTATCCTAGACGAAAAGCTCGCTCTAACGTGATCGATGACCTCCAGAAATGGGGTGTCAGAAACCGGGATGCACTTGACGAGCCACCCAATCGGCCATGAGAAAGCCGCAATGCCAAGGCAGATCCCCCACTGTCCCCAATCCAACCTCACCGTGTCTGCAAATTTCCTCAAGAACTCCACCATCATGACTTGCAAGACTATGGTCACCGCCACAATCCCCAGGAAAAGCTTGTTCTGATGCATCCCCTCAAACACGTTCTTCTTTTCCAGCTTCCTCGAGTTGAATTCATTGAAGACTTGGCAGAGGACGAAGGTGTTGAAGATCAACGTGTTGTTCACCTCTTCGCTCACCCCAAATATGGACTCCCCTCTGAAGTGAAACACCAGCAGCACTGCAATCTGAAACATGGCCTGTGCTGCGAGGTTCCTCCACATGACGTTGGTGATAAGCGGCTCCGTCCGGCCTACCGGCAGCTTCGTCATCAACTCCTTGGTGGGTTTGTCGGTGGCCAAAGCCAGAGCACCCATGGTGTCCATGATCAGATTCACCCACAGGAGTTGCACGGTCGTCAGTGGAACTTCGCCGGTGCTGATGGCGGACACGAAGTTGACGACCAGTGCGGCAATGTTTACAGTGAGCTGAAACTGTAAGAACTTTTGGATGTTGTTGAAGACGCACCTTCCCCATCTCATGACGGTCACCACCGTGCTGAAGTTGTCGTTCAAGATGACGATGTCTGAGCTCTCCTTCGCGACTTCGGTGCCTTGGATGCCCATTGACAGCCCCACGTCGGCTTCCTTCAGCGCCGGTGCGTCGTTGGTCCCGTCTCCGGTGACTGCGACGACGTGGCCCTTTTCCTTCAAGCACTGCACCATGAGCAGCTTATCGAAAGGAGACGACCTCGCCATGACTCGGATCTGATCGACTTTCTCCATTCGCTCCTCTGCCGAATAATTTCTGAACTCCTGCCCTTCGACGACCAATCCATCAAAGTCATCGGCTCCAATTATCCCACACTCGACGGCGATGGCTCTGGCTGTGAACACGTTGTCCCCTGTGATCATCTTGACGGCAACTCCGGCCCGCCTGCAAGCGCCGATCGCTGATTCCACCTCGGGACGACACGGGTCTTTCAGGCCGACCAAACCCAGCAAGGTGAGCCCGTCGTCATCTAACCTTGGAGTCTCTTCTCGATCAACATGGAGATGATCCTCTGCTTCGGTGTCTTTGTAGGCAAAGGCGATGCACCGAAGACTAGAGGCAGCCATGCCTCTGATAACCTCCTCAAACTTCATCCTTGCCTCAGCGTCTATATCTCGGACGCTCCCGTTCCTGTCGAAGTAGTGCGAGCATCGAATCAAGATCATCTCGGCAGCTCCCTTCCAATGTGTAATCGTTGCTATGCTCCCTTCCTCTTGCACCAGAACTCCGCTTCGCTTCTTTTCGGAATTGAAGGCCTCGACATGAATGACGCTGCACTTCCTCCTCATTTCCCCAATGTCCATGCCAAGATCCAAGACTGCCCAAGAAAGAAGAGCCTTCTCGGTCGGACTACCTGAGATATCTGGCTCTGCCGTTGCATGAGCTCGATAGACGCTGCCAGTAGTGTTCAGCCCGACTGCTTGACGAAGCAACGAAAGAACTCTTGGCGCGACGAAGGGGGTGATGCCGCCGCTGCCCATTGGACCACCTTCTTCGTTGCCAATCCAAAATTTGGTGACCTTCATTTGATTCAGCGTCAGCGTTCCTGTTTTGTCGGTGCAAATGGTGGTCACCGAGCCCATCGTCTCGCAGGCTGAAAGCATCCGAACCATGGCATTGTCCTTCATCATCCTCTTCATCGAGAAGGCCAGCGTCAGCGTCACCGCCAACGGCAGCCCTTCCGGGATCGCCACCACGATGATCGTGACTGCATCCTGGAAAATACTCACGATGGCGCTGATGACATTGGAGGCGGTCGCCTTGTCTTTGTCGAACTTGGGCTGCCCGTTCTCGTCCTTAGTGCTCCCAGTGAAGTGACGGATCATAAGCACGGCGAAGACTAGCACCGCCACCACAATGCCGATCTTCCCGATGCTGGACGTCAGCTTCTCGAGCCGCTCCTGGAGCGGCGTCGCTTCCGACGTCTCTCGGGTGATGGTGCTCATCATCTCCCCCCACGTCGTGTCCATGCCGACCCCGGTGACGAGCATGGAGGCGTATCCATCGATGACCTTGACACCGGATGTGAGGAACGGGTTCTTACTGGCGTCGATATCGACGGGGTGGCTCTCGCCGGTCATGCTCGATTCATCGATCTGTAGAGAATGCCCTTGGAGGAAGATTCCGTCGGCCGGCACCTGGTCGCCAATCTTCAGGAAGACGACGTCCCCGACGACGACGTCGGCGATGGAGACGTCCTGCCGGTGCCCGTCGCGGACGACGCTGACGTTGATGTTGTTGCATTCGGCGGACAATCTGTCGAACCTCTTCATCTGGCGGAAGTTGCTGACGGCGGAAACGACGGAAACCAAGATGATGGCCAGGAAAATACTGGCGCCATCGTACCAGCCTTCTTTGATGCCGTGCTCCTTAATGCCGAAGGCGAGCGAGACGATGGCGCAGCCCATTAGGATGAGAAGGAAGAAATCGTTGAGCGCCTCGTAGAGGAACCGGAAGAATCCCTTGGGTTTCGGCCTGGGGTAACTGTTGGAGCCGAAGGCCTCCCTCCGGGCTCGGAGGTCATTGCCGCTGCCGATTATGCCAGCCTCTGTATCAGAGGCCAGCATACCGACGAGACCGGCGGCCCCGCCGAGGCGGTGGAAGTCCTCGAGCCTCCGCTCCTTGACGAGAGACTTGAGGCTGTCGTTCTCGACGTGGGAGAAGGACGGTTTCGATCGGTGATCGCCGTCATCATCGGCGTCGACCTCGAGGACGACGTAGGAGGGGCTGCGGAGGACGCTAGCGAACTGCTTCTTCGCGAGGGAGTATATGGTGCGGCAGGAGCAGATCATGGCGAAGGCGACGCGCCATCGCCTGTGGGGCACCGAGGTGATCCGGCGACCGGAGGCGATGAGAAACATAGTGCAATCCATTGGCTAAAACAGAGGCTCAAAGCAACGAATGCTACCAAATCCAACGGGACGAGAAAGCTGAGATGAACATGCTCCCTCAGATTTCACGGTGCTTATATGGCCAAGGATTAGAGAAGCTGAGAGGAAGGGGGACGGAAGATTCAGGGATGGTTGCCGGCCGCGGATCGGAGGAAAGGTGGAAGTGGTGGGAAGCCGCGCCCAGCGGGGCCCAGTATACCGGGCCCCGACATCCATTTTTTGTCCAATAAACTTTGACCGAGATGTGCGTCGGCGTCAGTGTGGATGATGGTTTTGTTACGACCCTTTTCGCGATGCTATCCACGCCACGCAAACGACAGGAACTTGCAGAGAAGCCTCCTCTATTTCAATTTGCAAGCATTTACTTGGGCATTTAAAGTGCTTTGGATCAATGAACCGAGGAAGTTTCGTTGTCTTTTGCAGGGAAAGCGTACCTTTATTCCATTATATTATTCTATTGGCTCCATGTGTGTCATCATCTACTAAATGAATCATCTCTTATCATTCTATATTATCGTCAACTCGGTGTTGACGGGACGGACGAGTATCTTTTGGCGTTTGACCATCAGCAGCCTCCTCTGGTTCCTTCGTCCCCGAACAGCTTCCGCAGCAAGGAACTCACCGGCATCAGCCGCAACACTAACGGAGATTGAGGCGGTGCCAGGTGCGTTTCACAAAGGTTCTCTAAAAAGGTTGCGTGAGTTGCAAGGTCAAATAAAGAAAGAATCTAGCCGTCAATGTGGTATCAGAGACCTGAAGCGACTGGATAAATGATAACGTAGGTATTCGAATGAGGAAGTAACAAAGGGTTCATAAAAAAAAGATGGGCGAATTGCTCCCCCAAAAAAAAAAAATTTGTTTTGAACTTTCCCCCTGATTTTGTTTTTTTTCGTCAATGTCCTAATTTTTATATCTCTAAAATATCCCTAATAAAATAAAAAAATTCCTGAAATTCTTTCCAACGGTATGTCGATCTAATTATAATGTCTTTCAATCGGGTTATAACGTTTTTTTGTATATTCAAAAATATTATAATCCTATATTAAAATATTATAATCGTATATAAATAATAATAATAATATCTCAAAATATAATATAAACTAACTTATCCTTATTTATGATGGGAAACACTATCATGTAGAGCTGTGAAACATCAATTAAAAAAGCATCAAATGCATGAGAACTTTAATGTCACTTTCAATGAAGAAGAAATCGAACATTATTGCGTAAGTGAAGTTTGCTTGAAAATTGGTTTCTCAATTTGAATCATTCAAAACAACATTGCAGTTGTTGGACCGTAAGGAGATCCTTTCCGATGAGATAAAGAGTTAATTTTGAAGATTGGAATGGTGATAGAAATGGAGAGGGAAACAAGGACCGATTGCAGGGGTATTCCCAAGGAAAAAAGGGTCGAGACTAAAGAAGCAATATCTCTTCTTTATGATCAAACTTCTCTCAACGATCAGGGAAGAAGTTGCTGGAGACTTCACGAGAGATACGTTAATAAGGAAGCCTTCATTGACTATTTCGACAGGATTGCGCCATGTTCGCTTCCCATATGAGATAAACTCACCCTAGTAAGGTTGAGTTCTCCTCCCCTTCGTTATAGTTAGTCTACTGCTTTCGTTGGAGAAGGTGGAGGTTGGCAGAAGATATAACTTGAAGTCTTCTCGACCACCGGGCAACTTCAATTGCGTTCATTATTTTAGGCTGTTTGCTGCAAGCATAAAATATGTAATTATACTATCAATTATGTGAAATAATTTTAATATTAAAATATAAAATTAAATAATAATATATTTAAATAATATTATGATGCGTATCTTTAATTGTTGTTTAAAGAAATAATCTTTATCTAATCTATAAGAACATCATCATCAGATCTGAAATATCAATCAAGAATTAGACTCATCTTTTTCTCTCTTCCTATTCTTTCACAAGACCACTTGATGGTTATAGAGATTGAGAGAGAAACGATAATAGAGAGATTGAGAGAAAAACTGTAATCTCTAAACTTTCTTATTTCTTCTCATGTTTTCATCTGTGTTTTGTCCTGTCTATTTATAGATAAGAGCATAGGGTCTAGAATAAGATATTATGATATTTTCTTCCATCAAGGGTATCTCCTAAAGAATCCTATTTTAATTGAACTTTCTTTCTATTAGCCAATAACCATAATCAGAATCTAATCATATCTTTAATATATCTTACCTAATTAAATAGGGCCACATTATCTAACATTCTCCCACTTGACCCATTAATTGGTAAGATATAAAAGATATTCAAAATCAAAATAAATAAATAAAATTTATTGTAAATAATTTTGCATAATTGGATTCTAAAATTTTAAAAACTATTTACACGCGCGTGAATTTTAAAAATAGGCTAATAAGTCTAATGAATATAATAATATTACATTAAGTCTGACTAGCAATGTGAGTCATAGCGGTTGTATGTCATTAATGTTACACTTCCTTCTATGTACCATAACACTGTTAGCCTTTCTTAATGCAGTCCAAAATGACCCTTGTGATTTGTCTTGTTAAAATAATTCTGTCATCACATTCAATCATAATATGTACATATATAATTGTGAACAGGATAGCAGAAACAAATAACTCTAAGTACGTAAGTAAAAATATCAATTATAGTGTCCACTCAAATATGTATTATCATATCTTTTATGGGTTGCTCACAAACCCAATCATAAGAACATATTCTTTCAAAATACTTTAGGTTGTAAGTCCTAAGTAAAATGAATCAGCAATCAATATAGTGGAACTCAAATAATTAATTGACATTAGATATTTATGGACTTGTCTTCTCTAACCATCAATTATTTTGTACCATAATACATAGAGATTCAATAGTACTTACCATTCTCAGAGAAGGAAACTACTGCGATATCATAAAATATCTTCAGCGACTTGACAATTGAGTCTAACCACACCAAGTCCTGAGATAAATTTCGCAGTTATAAAGTTTAATCAGTGGCCTTAAAGCATACCACAAAATCAACTTTCATTATTAATAATAATATAATAATAAATTATCTCTCTGATTGATATAAATATTAATCGTAAAGTTGACTTCCTGTTATTGAGACAATTTGTAGAATCAGCATCTGAAAAATACCATTATTTTAAGCTGATATAATTTCATATATGTGAGCATATAATCCTTTATCCCTTTTAGATATCTTATTACTTTTCTTTATAGTCTTTTAATGCTTTCACTTCTGGGTAACTTAAATATCTACCTAATATTTTAACTACAAAAAATGATATCTGTTCTGACATAGGCTTGATCATAGACTTTCAACTACATATATATATAAAGAATATTTTCTTTATCTGATTCTTTTCAAGTCATTTTAAAGTACTCACTTTTTGATTAAATTTTTTTATAATTTATTGAATAAAGTTGTATATTAAATCATCTCAAGACTCGGTTAATATATCCTTTCTGAAATAATTTTAATAATCATTGAGATATATCTTTGAGTATCTCAATACTAATAATATAAGATGTCTCATTCATATTAACCATCTTAAAATTCTTAGTGATAATTTCTTGGTTTAGTAAAATAAACCAAGATCACCATTGGTAACGTAAAATATTATCTATATATATGATCAATATAATAAACTTGCTCCCATTGATCTTTAGATATGAATACTGATGAACAATATTTTTCTTACATCTAAAAGAATCAATGATATCAAGAAACTTTATATATTATTGTTTAAAAGCTTGTTTAAGGTCATAAATAGATTTCTAAATTTACATACCAAATTCTATATTTCTTTCATTTTCTCTGCGAGTCATATGAAAGCTAGATCCTTAATCAAAAATTTATTTTCATATCATTATGATGTAACTCATAATGAGTCACTAATATCATAACAATTCTTAACGAGTTCCTTTAACAACTACATGTCTCGTTATGGTCGATACATTCTTTATGAGTAAAATCTATAACCATATTAAAAACTAAAAGTCTGACTATTATATCGTTCCATATTGTCCTTTGAGTCACATTTATATAACAAACTCTTTTACAATTATTGGATTCGACGAATTCATCAAACACCATTTTGGTTATTGATTTTAACTCTTCCTATATTGTATCATATTACTTTTCAGAATCGTTATTTTTCATGACTTGTGAAAATAATAAGGGATCCATTCTAATTCCTATATCAAAATATATTTCTTGTAGATATACCACATAATAATCATAAATGACAAGATTCCTTTCCCATTGAGATATTCTCAAGGCTGTCATTTATGATTGTTCTACAAGACCATTATCAACGATATCAATATAATATAGAAGTTTGGTAATGTTATTTTATTATTCATCTTTATCAAATTATTTAATAATTTGAGTAACAATAATCTCTCGAATAATAAAAGAGTATCAACATGTATCTCCTCTATATCAAAATTAAATTTTGAGAATTTTTCTCCGATTGATTCGCTATTTCATAGAAATCTTATATTACCAGATTTAACTATCCTTACATTATGATTAGAGCAATAAGATATATATCCATTTTAAACTTTTCTGAATAAATAATAAAATATTCAAAAATAATTATTAAATTTAATTTTTTTTAATGTGAATAGAAGATCCTTATTTCTATAGGACAATCTTAAATATATAAATATCTTAAGTTAGGTTTCCTATCATTCCATAACTCAAAAGAAGTCATGAAATTTACTTACTAGGAACCTCATTTAAGATATGCATAGTTATCCTTAAAATTTTTTCTCACATTGAACTAGGTACAATAGAATAATCCATCATGCTCTAACCATAATTATAAGTGTATGATTATACCTTTCAACAATTATATTCTGCTGTGACACATCTAGTAAATCATATACTTTGCTTTTCCAAGAATCTAGTAAAAAAACTAAAATTTAATTGGATTCATTATAAATACCATAAATTCATCACCCCTATCAGATATGATGGTTTTAACTTTTCTATCTAATTATCTCTCGACCTCATTTATGCATACTTCAAGAGTATCAACGGCCTGAGACTTTACATGAATTAGATATATATAATCATATCTCAATAGATTATCTATATGTTGATAAAATATATCTCTTTAATGGGATGAAAATATAAAGTGACTCGCAGATATAAACATAATCTTAAGGAGTTTATGAAACTATATTCATTTTACTATTTAATTATAGGATTATTGTAAACTTAATATTCATATTAATTCCGTATAGATCATTATATAGAATCCAAAGGTTAACTTTTATTGGATCATACTAAGTTCACAACTATCAAAAGAGAAACAATATTCTAATAATTCTAGGTAAAGAATCCAAATTCTTAAAATTATAAGAATATAACATGGATTCTCAAGATTCATCAAATGAATCATCTTTGGACATAGGCGATAAATATAAATTACCATCGCTTTCACTTTAAGATGATTCCCTATAATGATGAATATTTCATTCTCTTTTAGTTTTATCCATTTTTTCTATTATTATTAAAATGAATCTCTAATATTGGTAACATATGTTGAAGTATCAAATTAATCCACCAAATATTAGAAAAATAATTTCTGTAATATTTGATTTGAACCATATAAGAGTTAATATAAAAGTTATATTTATAACTTTTCATTTCAAATCAAATCTTATAGTTCTTCTTCACATAACTTTTTTTGTTACACAAATAACACTTCATTACGAAGAGATTCCTTTATAAGTTTATATTATAAACTCAGGTGACTTATGCTTCATCTTTATTTTATTGTTTCCTACTCCTTGAGTAGTATTCAAAATATTATAAGTCTTGAACTTACAACTTTGTTAGTTATATTGAGGATGTAATCTTAAATTCCTTAAATACTATTATTTTTAGTTAATTTTTTCATTGAGGTGTTAGTTAATGACTTATCAGAAAATTTAAATTAATTCTTAAATATTCTGATGCGCTAATTATAAATTGTACTGAAGTCTAAGTATCATAAAATTGAGTCTTTCAGACCATCCTGGTCAGTCACATTAATTATTTATTCCATAGAACTTTCAGTAAATAAGTTTATGTTCCCTTCAAATAATTTTATTAAGTTCTTACTCATTCAATATAACTTGCATATGCTCAAGCCATTTATTTCAGAAAATATATTCTAGAAAATATATGGATATTTATAAAAATATAATGAAGAAAATACCACTGTAATAATATAACAGTAATGCTTTGAGTTTTTCAATGAATGTTGAATTATTGATATCATCAATATTTTACCTTCAATATTGACATATCTAATGTTTACACATATAATCATTTATGGAGGACTGATACCATCCTTGTGGAATAGTATTATTACTTTTGGGTATATAACACTAAACTGCAAAGATATCCAAAATAGTATCATCTTACCCTATCACATAATTATTTAAAATAGATTCTCCTTTGGAATTATCTAAATCTCCTAATTACGTGTATCATTATGAATATTATTTTTCTTTAATGTCACTTAGGACAATTCCATAATGTATTTTATAAATTATTGGTCTAGGTCACTTTGGTAGTTACAAGACCAATACAAAAATATAAAACATAATATAAAATGTCCTATAAATGACATGATTTTATTGTAATTCATATCTCATAAGCCTACTATCCCAGGCTACTTTAGTAATTACTGATCAAATAAAACTTAAGAAGATAAATTATAAATAATATTCATCAAATTTCTTTAATGTCATTTAGGATCAATTCCATAATGTATTTTATAAATTATTGGTTTAGGTCACTTTGGTGGCTACAAGACCAATATAAAAATATAAAATATAATCTAAAATATCCTATAAATGATAAGACCTTTTATTGTAATTCGTATCCCATAAGTCTATCATCTCAGGCCACTTTGGCAACTATTGATCAGATAAAACTTAGGGAGATAAATTTTAAATAATATTCATCAAATTTCTTTAATTTAATTTATGCTAAGCAGTTCAATAATAGAATAATAACCATAATAATTATTGAATATTAATTAATAAAAGGAAATATTCATATAATAACTTTAATCATGATAACATATAAATCATGAAAAATCTTTATATGAAGGATAACTATGATTTCACAATTTCAAATATATACATATGAATAATCAAACAAATATCCAAGAACAATAATTAGATTTTATTTACAAGCAACCAATAATTCATTTATATTGAACAGCATAAAGAAAACTCATATGATAACTATAATAATGATAACATATAAATTATGAAAAGCCTTTATGTAAACGATAACTGTGATTTCACAATTTCAAATATATGCATGTGAGTAATCAAAGAAATATCCAAGAATAATAGTTGAATTTTTATTTACCACATATAATCAATAAATCATATGATAAAAATTATTAAAAAATAATAATTTATATTTTTTTATTTAAATAAAATATTAAATTAAACTAGTTAATTTTATTTAATTTAGACAAGCCCAAAATTGGACTAAATATTAGTCAAATTAAATAAGTCAATCAAAAATCAAAAATTGATAAAAATTTAATCCTTTCTAAATTTGATCAAAATCGAATTTAATCAATAATTAATCAAAATATAATCATGAGCAAATTCAATTAAATTTTATTGATCAATTTTATAATTAAGGATATAAATAAAAAATTCTTAATTCATAAGGGTAAAACTATAAATATATTGACAGGACATAAACTTGAATTTCTAAATTTATAAAGGGTAGAACTGTCAAAATATTAAAAAGATATTAATAAGACACAGAAGGGTAAAATTGTAATTTGTCCAAACCCTAACCCAAGGGCAAAACTATAATTTTGCCAAAAGAGCACCTTGCCTGCGCTGCCGCCGCCTGCACACACACGCTGTGTCGCCTCCTGTGCATGGGCGGGTGCTACTGCGGCACGCTTGCACTGCGCCCATGCACCGCGCGCATGAAGGCGGCTCTGTGCTCACGGCAGCGATCGTCGTCTGGGCCGGTTGTGCCGCGTCGCGATCGCCGCTGGATGTTACTGTGCGCGTTGTCGTTTCTTGTCCTCTCATCGCGCCATTGCCCGCGACGATCGATCATGAACTGTGTGCGATTTTGTTGTCGCCGCCAGATCTGCTTTGTCGACGCTGTGATGAGCTCGGTAGTAATACCCCACAACGACTCGCTACATCGTCGACAATCAAGTAACAAAATCATATAATTTGAAATACATATTGATAATATCCGACAAATCTTTCATGCATCATAAACAAAAAAACGAACCTTTCACAAGCGAAACATGTTAACAAATAGATCCGAAAGTATTTGATTTTAAAAACTATGTCTCTGATATTAATTATTAGCATAAAATTTATAATCATGCTATCTATTATGTGAAGTAACTTTAATATCAAAATCTGAAATCAAATGACAATAGATTTAAATAATATTACGATATGTACCTTTAATTGTTGTTCAGAGAAATAACATCTATAAGCATATCATCATCAGATCTGAAATATTAAACTGCAAGAAAAACTAGACTCACCTTCTCTTCTTTTCCTATCTTTTCATAAGACTACTTAGATTGATGATTAGAGAAATTGAGAGAGAGACTGTAATAGAGAGATTGAGAGAAAAATTGTAATCTCTCAACTCTCTTATCCTTCTCATGTTCTAATATATGTTTTATCCCTAGAGGTCCTGTCTACTTATAGACGAGAGCAGAGGGTATAAGATAAGACATTAGGAGATTTCCTTCTATTAAGGGTATCTCCTAAGAAATTCTATTTTAATTGAACTTCCTTTCTATTAGCCACTAATCATAATCAGAATCCAATTATATTTTTAATATATCTTATCTAATTAAATAGGACCACATTATCTAACATAGTTCACTCGTTTGTCATGGCATGTGTGGAAGGTTTTGAGTTCTCAACGCTAATTAGGCTCTGTACTGTTTTGTATGGTGATATCAAAAGAACTGCTACGTGGAATATAAAAGCTTAAGCTTGCTTGTCATCCCCAAGAACATGGGAAGAGTCGATATAATCTACCATGTGGGTTTCCTTGTTGCTTTGTGTGACTCAGATCAAAGAAACACAAGTACTTTTTGTGGAGCTATTTGCCAGAATTAAATAGCAACTATCTCTCAGCATTCTGAATTAGTGTATGTATTATAGGATTGATCGATATATTAAAAAATTAATCGACATATCGAAAAATTAGTTGACATCTTTGCTCAACCACGAATGACACATCCTCGCTTGACCACGAGCACCATAGGCTCAACTCATCTTAGAGGTGACTCAGGTACGCAAGCAAAAACTATTGCATTGAGGTAGAATTTTCTTGATCTTGAAGCGTAAAATTTCAAGATCAAGAAAATATTATGATTCTTGCTTTGAACAAATGTGTACTCTCTATATACTTGTTTTATATGCTACTCAGATTAGATGTTTTCGATTAAGGATATAAATCATGATAAAAAAATCAATTGTCAAGCCAACGGATTAGATGTCGAGCAATAAGATTAGATGTTGAGTTTAGGGATCAAGCTTAAGGATCATATTTCAAATTCAAGGATTGATCAATATATTATAGGATTGATCGATATGTTAAAAAATTAATTGATATATCAAAGAATTAGTTGATATTTTTACTCGACCGCAAGCACAACATGTCCTTATTCGATCCTTGTTTGACCATGGGCACCAAAGGCTTAACACATGCTGGTGCTTTATGTATGCAAGGGAAAGCTGTTGCATTAAGGTAGAATTTTCTTGATCTTGAAGTATAAAGCTTCAAGATCAAGATAAGATTATGATTCTTGATTTGAACAATTAAGTACTCTATATATACTTGTTTTATATGCTACTCAATATTATGTTAGTCGACGAGTATGATTTTCAAAAGTGATTTTCATGAATCAATTAAAGTGTTGTTAAATCATATTAAATATTTTTTTAATTTAATATAAGTGACAAGAGTAGGATTCGAGTTCAACATCTTACCATAAGATCTTTTTATCAATCAATTTTGCTGATATTATTAATTAAAATATTATTAAATCACATATAAGATTTTCTCTTTTCATTTATTAATCAAGAGAACCCAGTAAAACATGGATCTCTTAGTAGCTAATCAATAGTTACTTGACTAGAATATTTCTAATTTTGTATTCTAGATTGATTAGAAAGAAGAAAAAAAAAGAAGAGAAACAATCATGCAGATAATAAATAAGATTAAATACCAAAAGAAGATTATTTGATAAGAGGAATCTGGAAACTTGAATTCTCAAAAGAAATCAAAATATAATTTATTTAATTAGCTTTTATATTATTATATTTTTATTAAAAATTAAAACCATATCATAAAATAAATAAATTGGCCTGATTATATTATTTGTGTGAGTTCCACGGCCTATTACTCGGGCCATTATCCAGTCATGGTGTCAATTTTGACTCAGTACCGTGCCGATTGCAACCATGTCTAGCGACTCGTCTAATGTTGTGGGTTAGTGACTTTTGACCTGATCCGATCGATAAAATTAATGACTGAGGTCTGAATCAAGAACCGTTACCCATTGTTGAGTCAGGTTTGGTTCACATTGGCCAAAAAAGGCCACATCTCAGACAACCTATTTCTCAGTATTAATCTGAGACAAGATTAATACAACTATAGTGTTTATGATTCCAAAGTTATAGCATCAATTAACTGATGTTGTAAACAAATTTACTTTCCAATAAGATATTTAAATGCGAAAATAATACAAATATAAAAACGGGATGGTAGAAAAGATGGAGCCGATTTGTTCCCGTTCTCAAGAACCGGTCGCGAGTTGAGCAAAGGAAGCGGGCGAGTATATAATGTTCTTCGCCATGGAAAGAAGAAGCTGCTTTGGAAGCGGGTGAAAGAACGAGAGCCGGAGAGACATGGGGAATCTGTTCGCCAAGGAAGAACCCCCTCCAATGGTGTTGGTTCCTCCCATCTTCGACTTCCCTCCCCTCGCTGCTCGCACCAGGTTGTCCTTTTCTTTTCCTAGAAATCTGCTCTTTTTACGAAAGATCTTTTAGGGTTGGAGTACTGGGATCTAGAATTTGTGATATGTTTGTTAAAAAGAAACACGACTTCATGAGTGAGACGAGGAGTTTCGATGAATGTTCTGGTTCCTCCTGGATTGAGTCACTGCTCGAGTGAAAGACCACCTCGATTCATGTTGAATTAATGATCTTAGACTGGGCTCATTTTTGGCTTAACCAGCCTCTGCACGTTTGCATTTACTACTCGTCATCAATCAAGAGAATTTTCTGTAGTTTAGAATCATTAATTATCGGAGAACAGATGCGATATTGTGTGTGCTTACCAATCTATATAATTATTTCAAGTCTAGGAGGAACCTTATCGCATTTGGTTCCTTGTAGCTTATTTCTGCCAATTCTTTTTCAACATAGATGCTGGATACATTCACAACTCTTTTAATTTGTCCACAATCTTTTCCATGCCAGACGTTGCGGTTTTGACGTGTTGATTGCTGTATATTGCATATAATTCTTGTAATGATGAAATAAAAAAAAAAGATTACCAATAAGATCAGGATACATGTTAACCGCATGATGTATATGAGTCAGAACAAATACAAACAGGAAAACACAAGACTATAACCAACGCAGGATTAAAACGTGTCAAGAGAACTCCATGAAGATTAATGGTACAGCAAAACTGGCCAACTGCTGTAGGAGAAAATTTTATAACTGTAATAAATTTTGAAATGCAATTTAAAATCATGAGATGACATAACTATTATATTTTGTAATAGAGGGATTAGAAGATGAAATACATTGAAAGAAATAAATGAGAAGTGTGAATTTTCTTCATTTAAGGAGTAAACTGATGTTCTGAGGTTATGAAACTTGGAAGAGAACTAATTTAAAGAGTTGCAATACTTAATACTGAAATTTAGTCTGATGGTAAATGGTTTTGTTTCTGGTTGTGGGGTTGCTGGACTGAACCTATACATGGATCATTTGTTAGAGAAGAGCTGAAATGAAGAATAGGGGGACATGCACAACCAAATGAATCAGAAATGTTTTCAGCTTTTTAATCAAGTCAATTGTTTTGAAGCAAGGGGCTAGCCCAATTACGGGAAAAGTCCATGTACCTGGCCTCACTAGTTGGGACATTATGGCTTGTTGACTTTTTGTTATTGTTGTGTGATTGCAAAGTTTCTTTATTATGTTTGACTCTGGTCTTAAAAAGATAAGACACTTATTTCTTAGGATAAACAAATGTGTCAGTATAGGCCCTTCTCAAAGTTGCGGCTTGAGACAAGTTGGTGCTCATTTTTCTTCATTAGATGGTTTAGAAAAGGGAATATAGGATCACTCATGCTAATATATTTTTCAGTTGAGCAAGTCTTTTAATTCCCTACCCGAATGTTGTAGATGTCTCTTTCAAGAAGAAAATTTTTATTTTTTTACTTTGTACATCTGGATGTGGCCTGAATGATCTTTTCCAGTATGTTACAGAGGATCTACTAGTTATTTTGAGCTGATGTTTTGTGTAACACAATCCATTCATTGTGATGTGCTCAGGATGCTTGTTCCAGCTTATGACTTGCTGTTTGGCAAACTTGCGTTGCGCTGTCTTTTTGAGGACTACTTTGAACAACCAAGGCATCTTAATACAAGAATTATGCTAAAACCACTTGAAGACCCTAACGTGGATTTAATTGCAACAGTATCCATAGTAGTTATTTTTGTGGCATAATCTTTCATTTTCATCAATTTCTCTTGCTTGTAGATTATTAATTTCAATTTTTGAGAGTTGTTGATATGGATGGCGAGTTTCCCATTCTCTTCAATTTTCACTCTTTTACTAACATTTGGGAGACTTTTGGTTTGGTCATATCTTCAATGAGCTTACCTTCAAACAAATTACTGGCCTCTGTATATTCTCTGATATGAGATTTTCCCTATATTGCTATATGTGGTTCAGGTAAATCGAAATAGAATGTGCTCACTGTTCAGAACGTGTAGAAATCGAATTCAGTTACGTAACATTTATTGTCTCTTTATATTCACTATAAATAGTTATTTACTCAAGGAATAACTGTCTTGCCTCTGTTAATTTTAAATTAAGAAAAATACACTTTGGTAATCTGTTCTGTCTCACTGCCTCATGCTACAAGTTCTAAAGACATTCATTCTTTCTCATGGGCCTGTCATACCACCGCTATCAGCACTTTTGTCAGCAAAGCAAATTTTATGATGCTGTATTCAGTGGTAAGCTGTTGTAGTGTAATACCAAGTGTCAAGTATCTTTTTAGGAAACTATTTATAAGGTAGTTCCTATAAGGGTACATCTTCTACGGTGAAGGTCTATCTTTGGTGGACCTTTCGTGACACTTCCATTTAGTTGTTGTTATGGATCTTAACCCCAATCCGTGTCTCTCAAAAATAAATAAATAAATGAAGCATCTATCTGGAGTTTTTTTGACTTCTTGAAGTCTTCATTCATAAGTTTTCTTGCTTGCTTTATGTTGATTCTATAAATTTATCTCTACCAAAACCACATCAATGCTCAATTGTCTTTCTCTTTAAATTTGGTGGCATGCACATTTTTCTTTGTTTTGATGCTTCCTTAAGTGTCATTTAAGGTGTCTGGCCCACTTGACCAAACATCTGGGAGGACCATGGAAGGAAATGCATTGTTTCGTTGGCAAAGGTTGTAATCATTCTCATTACTGTTTTAATGTTCTTATAACAAATGAATTTTAGTTTTCACTGATGATCCTTGAAATAATAGTTGCAACCTATCTCTTTCTCCTATCACAGGGACTTAGATGATCCGAACACATTTATGGATATTATGGTGTCGACCAATGACCCGTAAGAATATATATCATAAAATCATGCTTTACTAAATGATTGATATTTTCATCTTTAACTGGCATACTAATTTTCAATGTCTATCCTATTTTCTTAGCATGTTGCGTTTGAGGTCATGTGCTTACTATCCTAAGTACCAGCTTGGAGCTTTTGGAATCTTCCCATTGCTAAAATCAAAGAGGTGCCTTCCATCTCTTGTCATTTTTAATTGCCACAATTCTAGGTTTTAACTCTGACTGATTTGTTCTTATATTAGGACAATGTGCTTATGCAATTTTCCTTCCCTTAACATTTTTGCATGATTCTTACATTAAGCCTCATTCTTACATTTATCATGTTTGAGGATTATTTCAGGATGTTGAACATTTCTGTCTTATGATAATTTTGATGATTTTTTTAGATAACATTGATGTATAGCTTTCCATCATTATCAGTTCATCTATGGAGAGAACACTGGCAGTGAACCCCATTTTTCTGCATCGAGTCACAATGTTGTCTTGCAGATATTAGAATGTGATAATCAGAATTTTGTTTTGTAATATGTGAATTCGCATCATGCAGATACTTTTATGCAATCAAACTCTTGCTTCTGGAGGCCTTTTAAGTCATCATTTAATAAAATCTCACTAATGAATTTCTATAGGACTATCTAAATGCTTTTTATTTTACTTTTTGTGGTTGATTAATGCAATGGAACTTGGGTTGTCTTTTCTTTTGTTCTTGTTATTGTCTGTTTTCCTGATTCTCTGGTTTTACTCTTTTGCTTTCTAGCAATATAGTTATTTCTTGTTCTTATAAAAATGTTATGTTCTTGAATTATGTTTGCCTTAGGCGAGACCTGTAATTCCAGAAATAATTTACTTCCATACATCTTTTTGTTCTTATATCTATATTTACCCAAACAGAGTGCTCCCAGAAGATTATGGTGTTATGGGCTTGAGATATGGATCAGAAATTCTGTCCATTGGGAGCACATTTATGCCATTTCCATGTAAGTATCAGTTATATACTTATTCTGATATTTTGCCTGATCATTACAAAGCCTCAGAGTGTTACCAACTTCATTGATTTATCCTTTTTTTTTGTTTTTTTTGTTTTTTCAAACCATTGCTTTGCTTTGCAGACTGGTTGTATATGAGTTAAGATGGTATTCAAATATGTATGGCAAGCTTTACTAGAAAATTTACTATTCATTGATCTGGCAACAGAGATTAAGGGACACCGTTGCTTCCAAATACAATGTTAAACACCATGTGCAATGAAGATACAGGTGTTCTGATAGAATCAATTAGATGAAGCTTACTGAGAGATACAATTTAGTCAATGTTGGATAATGCAACTTGTTTGTTACATTATGATGATCTACTAGGTGCAAGGATTGAAGTATTGAATTTCATGCCATGCATTCTATATATCGTCTATATTGATGTTCGTGCGAACAGTATTGTCAAAGGTGCTAGGCGCTAAGACACCCAAGGCGTGCGAACAGTATTGTCATGCGAACAGTATTGTCAGAGCGTAATGATACCCTCACCATTAATTGTTCGAGATTGCAGTTGTCCAGCAATGTCACAGGAGGTCATGGAGGGAGGAGGCATTGTATGCATCAACCTGCATCGTGGGAACACAATGGGCAATCTCATTAATTGTATTGACTAAGCCAAACCATTTGTCTCAATCTGCACTGACTCGATGAAGGGGGAACGGGAAGGAATCTAATTAATTGGTTGAGTAAAACCATTTAATTCGGGCTGGATTGGACTCAATCTAATGTATGTAACTTAATGTGCCTGGATCGACCCAGGCAAGTACCTGGGCGGTCTGGCATCCAGACCAAGGTGCTTGCCTAGGCAGCACCCAAGCCTAAGCACCTCGCTTGGGTTGTCATCAGGAGCTTGTGCCTCACTTTGTCTCACCCAGGCGTCTGTTAATATCACTGCATGCGAAATAGCATGTACCTGCATGTATTATGTAGAATATGCATCTCTGAACATTGCAAGCAACTCATTCACAAAATATGTACTGATACTTCAATCCCTGCGACGATTTTTTAACTGATAGTAGTGACCCATTTTTTCCACTTCATACATAATTGACTAGGTCCTGTTATCTGTGGCTGTCTATCTTTATAAAGTTACTCTATCATTGGTGATTAGAATGAATACTTGCTTTGAAATATGTTCCTTTTTGTCATATTTCTTATTTTTATTTTGTAATGGACTGTGAATCTGATATATTGCTGAAATATTCTGGTCTTGTTTTCTTTTGCCTCTGGGTCTTAGGCTCATTGACTTTGCTCTTCTTTTGATAAAGGTTATAGTTCAATCTTCTTTCCCACCTGCTATTCTGAAATACATAGTACTACTGATGTTTTGTTGTTGTAGTGTCCGGTGATACTCCAGTCAGTGCATGGCTAGTAGGCAGGGCAGGGAGATTAAGTATTGGAGTGCAGTACAAGCCACTTTGTGAGTTGAATTTTATATTATATGCCATCTAGCGAGATTTTAAAATATGAATTTGTATATCCTTAAAAGAAATATGTATTTACATTTTGTGGCTGCATATCATTGTTGACTAAAAGAGACAGGATTTACTTTTGGTGTGTTACATTGTGTTGATTGGCATTTAACAAGATATCTCCTGCAAACAAGAATTGCACTCAGCAGCATGCTTGAAGTAGAAAATGTTAAAAAACAAAAGAAGAAAAAAAGAAAATAGCATAAAAAAAAGAAAGAATTGTTTACAATAATTGATGGTTATTATTATTGTCATCTTTGTCAGTTAATGACAATCAGCTTGGATGTGTGAGCAGCCATGGCTTGGCATGACATTCATAATACCAAGTATGTTATACTAGGCTGTTGGTCTATTTTATAATTCGATGAACATTGTAAATATTCCATTCTTTTTGTTTTCTTAGTGATGCCCCTAAGCAATCTTGTTGGATGGTTCATCGGAAGGTTCACTCACATGACTTCTAGGACAATAGAGAATTATTAACCCCCCTCAACTGAGTAGGCCAATGTTTTAAATCTCGACAATACTGGTCATTACGGACTGGTACTTACTAGTCCAGCCAACCACTGTCTAGCAGAACATATAGCTTAATACTGGTAAAACACTGAAACACTATTTGTTTATATTTTTTATCATTTTACTCTACTGTTTTGTGGCCATTATCCTCTCCCCGCAAAATCGGTCCATTAGGGTGTGCAGCGCCAACGCTTATAAGGCTCAAGATCTCTCTTTTCCTTACCAATGTGGGACTAAATGCATCTTGCCTACCCCCTCTGGGGTGTACGGTTGTCTACCCCCTCTGGGGTGCTCAGCATGATACCCTCTCTGGGGTGATCACCGTGACATCCTTGAGAATTCATCCTGCCTACCCCCTCTAGGGCGCTTGGCGTGATTTTCTCTCCCACCCAATCTCGTAATGACTTCGCCACGGACTAGCCACCCTGCGTACCCCCTCTGGGGCGCTCGGCGTGGACACCCCCTCTTGGGTGATTGGTGAAGGCCAGGGGTTGTTTTGATACCACTTGTCACGTGGCCATTACCCTCTCCTCGCAAAACCGGTCCAGCAAAGTGCGCAGCAAAACCACACATATAAGAAGGTCGTTAGTGACCCGAACAGCACTGGCACGAGATTGCGGGAGAGGATCCCCCCCCGGACAACAGGGGGCACCGCACCCGGCACAATGGGCTCCGAAGCCACTAGACTCAAGGTGGGCCTTAATGTCACCCCACTAAACCAATTCATTGGGGTGTGCAGCGCCAACACTTATAAGGCTCAAGATCTCCCCTTTCCTTACCAATGTGAGACTAAATGCACCTTGCCTACCCCCTCTGGGGTGCACGGCTGCCTACCCCCTCTGGGGCGCACCTCCTCTAGGGTGCTCAGCGTGAGACCCCCTCTAGGGTGCTCAGCGTGAGACCCCCTCTAGGGTGATCACCGTGACATCCTTGAGAATTCACCCTGTCTACCCCCTCTGGAGCGCTTGGCGTGACACTACGGTAATGAAACTGGCAAAGAAACTAGATTTAATCCTTCACATTGTCAATTATGAATATGTACAATTTGTAAATTTTGCCTAATGTGTGATGCTACCACAATGATATAATCATTGCTAACTCGTATGAGGCCAAACAATCATGCATAACCAATAACTTGTCTGTTTTCTGTTGACTATTAAATTAAGGGTATAATTTGATAACCTCTATATTTGACTATATTACATTTAGATAAAGTATGAAATATTGGTGTTCATCTGAAGAATTTAGCATTAGAAAAGAGTTGGAGCATTTTATTGTGTTTTACTATTGGGTGTTTACTATTATAGATGAGAGCAAAAAGCCGCTGTGCTTCAAGGATCTAAATAACTGGAGTTGTTCAATTGGTTATGGAGTTGGTTCCAGCAGCCCCCTTTGTCCTTCATACAATTTCAGCCTTGAGCTAGCTAGAAGCTCACAGGTATGCTGATTTCACTGTTTTCCAGCCTTGCTCTCAATCAGTTGCAAACCTCTTGTAGTCTGTGAGAAAATACATGAATCTTGAGTCAACTTTTTTGGTTTGTTGATAGCTTGTGTTATTGTAAATTTACTTATTTGACCTTTCTAATTTTCTACGAGATCTCAAATTGTTCATCAGAAGTTTCTACCATTATTATCTACCCTTGGATGATGTATATTTCAGCAGACATGGAAGAATTTTTGTCACTCAATCTATTCCGCATGTAATGTTCTCTAATTTGTTTGCTTGCAGCTAATTGCATCCTTCTATCAACATTTTGTGGTGCAAAGAAGGGTACGTATAGTTTGGCTTTGCTTGCAGCAGTTTTACCATTCTATATTGCTAATTGAAATGACATTTATGTCTGAATATATATGTGTTATCTGGTGTCCAACACAATATATATGAGCCTGAGTCAGTGGTGTTGCCAAGTACTAAAGTTTGGTATTAGAGATATGATGGGATATCTCCCAAATTATATTGCATCCACTCTGTTGGCAATTAAATATCTACCATTGATTTGCTTCAAATCATGTTATGGCTTGATTTTCTATGGATTGGATACAAAATATCCGTGGTTTTCTGTAATAGATTGGAGAGATCGATTAATTAAACCTTGCTCTGTCAAGCAGGTGAAAAATCCATTTGAAGAAAGCCAAATAGCTGGCATTACAAATTATATTGACTTTGGCTTTGAGCTGATGTCGAGGTAAATTAGATTAACAAAGAGCGTCTTTTTACAATGACTGCTGGTTAAATACCTAATTGACTTTCTTTTTCTCTTTGGTAAAGAATCGATGGAGATAAATCTTTGGGGAGTGGTGATAACTCCTCATTCCAATTAGCCGCATCTTGGCAAGCCAATAAGAACTTCTTAGTGAAGGTGAAAGTGTGAAACTTTGTGATTCAAAGCTTTTCTGAAACATTGTGTATATTTCTACACTGTTAATTTTTCCATGATGCAGGGGAAATTGGGTCCTTTTGGCTCTTCTGTAGCTTTAGCATTTAAGTCTTGGTGGAGACCTTCCTTTACATTTAGTATTACAGGTAAATTTTGCTGACTGGAATGTTTTTCCTAATGAACCATGAGGTTTTCTCTTCTGGCATAGTTCAAACTTCCAACTGAACCAACAACTGACACAAGGGGCCAACATTTGCTAGGTTTAGTGTGATATATGCTTTTGATAACAAATAAAGTGCATTCGACTTTAATTTGAACAACAAGAAAGAGAGAAAAAATTTCATCAACAAGAGCAATAATGTAGGAAGCACATTAAAAAAAGGAACAAAACATCCAAACATCTTGATTTCTTTTATGGATATCCAAAAAAAGTATTAAAACAGTCATGTAAAATAAATTTGTTACACTCAATAACTGTAACGAGTGAAAAGCAATCATCTAGTTATTTTAGATCAGCAGCATACGACTTCGCCAATAGCTAAGCAAAAATACCTAGATGAGAATCCTTAATAAACGTGTACAAAATAATTCATGAAAACAGTCATGTAAAATAATTTGTTAGACTCAACAACCATAACAAGTGAAAACCAATCATCTAGTTATTTTAGATCAGCAGCACACAGACTTCGCCAATAGCTAGGCAAGAATACCTAGATGATAATCCTTTATAAATGTGTACAAAATAACTAATGAAATTAAGTATTTTAATATTATTTGAAATTTTGAACAAATCTAAATCAGGAAGATAAGCAATTGGACTGGGACCTCGGATCTTGGATGCATCTAGTGAAACTCTATTTTCGCAATCATATGTGCTGTTTTTGCTAAATTTTAATCATTCTGACCAAAATAAATCCTTTATGTTGTTTCTCCTAGTTATTAATGACCGTTGGAATGGAACGACTTCTTACGGATTTGGAATCCGCACCGAGGATCTAAGAGAACCCAGGTTCTTCCCTTGTCACTTGTATACTATTAATTAGCATAATCATCATATTAAAAAGTTCTCCTAGGCCATCACTCTTGTCATTTTTTGAAATTAGGCATTTGTCCGATGTCAACCAATGTCCTTGTCAAAATATTTAACCAAGTACAGCAGAGCTCCTCATCGATATTTGACTTCCATTGATTTCCCATGTGTTTTCATAAAATGTAGTTATCAAAGAGCAGATCCCAACTACGTGATGCTGACACCGAACAAGGAGCACTTGGCAGCAGGTGTCATTCAAAACTTTGGGAAGCGACCATTGTTCCAGTCAAACATAGATACAGGAAACTATGATCATTTGCCAAGGGAATTAAAACCCATGGGAAAGATTTTCTAACTCTTTCATACTTCGTAAGCCAACAACGAATCGATGAGGGAGACTAAGAACTTTGTCGTTATCTAGAATGCTTGTAATTCCTCAGGCCTTTTTTTTTCTTAAGGTATTATATTTATTGGTGCCATAGAGCGTCCAAAAATCTGTTTTCTTGACACTGTTCATTGCTACAATAGTCATAAAGCAATTGCCATCCGAACTCATGGTGCTTATGCAAGTTTATGCTAAAAATTTGTGAGGAATGGTGTTTGGATTTATGATCGGGGAAAATTCCATGGCGTTAAGGAGAAAGTTGATGATTATGAAATACTGAAACTTGACTATGGTATGTTTGCTAATCGATGTACTTTTGTTTTTTCATTTTCTTTACTATTACCATATTTTTAATAACCTTCAAGTAAGATTTTTATATTTTAGCTAATATGGCCAAGCTGTTCATCCATCTGGCCCAAACTCATTGTCCAATTTCCTATACCAAATGAATTGATTTCTTGATTAAGTTTTGAAAGGTAATAGATTAAGGACCGTCACAGTGTTTTCATATTTCCATTGTAGGGTACTATGGGCCGAACATGCAAAATTTTTTATGGTGTAACGTAATGGAAAACGCGAGTCCTACTGGCTGCTTACATTCAAGATCATTGAGCTGTCATCAGCAATTGTGATAACGACTTTGGTTCTCTCAAAACTTTGAATGCAAAGAGTACTGCTTAACTATATTTTCATATAGTTTCGATCAGAGTAACCAACATATACATTGATGAATTCGTTCGAGGGAGTTATACACAATGAAGTCGGTTCGGCCGTCGGTATTCTTTAGTCCCACATCGGAATCTGTCCTTGTCATCGTTGGAGAGGGAACGATATAGCGGTAGAACCGGTGGTTGAATAACTGATACCTTTCTCGGTCTGTTGACTAAGATCAAGTGTAGTATCTGTTTTTATCAGTTTAATATCTGATACGTGAGCCATTGGCTCATTATGATATTAAATTAGTTTCTTATGGGCGGGGGTCGTAAACAGTAGCTAGCTACTGGGGCCCTCGAGCGTCGCCCTAGTGCCATTGGCTCATTATGATATTACCACTGCAAGGGACTGGCGTACCCCTCCCAAAACAAGTATTTAAATCTTTTACGCCATCCTTTTAATTTTTCCTAAATCAGTATGCTTAACAAGATAAAAATTGAATCGAGCGGGTTTTATTAACACACTCAAAATTGTTTCAACCATTGTTGCAAGCTGATTTGAAATATGACAAATAAAATTATCATAAAATATAATCATAATATACTTTCATGGGTAGTTTTTTTATAAAATGTATTTTATGATAAAGTATATAATTTTTTTTAAAATATAATTATTTTTAATCAAAATTTTTTTCACATAATATGGTTTTTTTTAAAGATATTATATCTTATCTTCGTTTCATCAATCATTATATGTCTCATTATAGTCTCCTTCGCCACAAGGTCTTATCGTTTTTTCAATGATTGCTTCCATCATAGTTATCTATATCCCATCGTGTCCTACTTCACATCCTCAAGTTAGTCATAATAATAAAAAGATGAAGGTTGAGTAATAGTAAAGTTAGTCATAATAATAAAAGGATGAAGGTTGAGTAATGGTAAAGACTAAAGGTGGCTATAACTAGGCGATGCGAGGCTGAAAAAACAATAATAGTCAATAACACACGAAGTAAAGGCTAGAAATAATTTTATTTTTTAAAAAAATAAAAAACATTTGGTAAGAAAAATAAAATTTTGAGATTTTTTGAAAAAAAAATATATTTTTGTGAATAAAGAGATCAAATTACAAAACAAGAAATTTAAATGTTAATTGAAGACAATCTAACATTAAAATTTCAAATAATAGAATACTGTGTTTTACCAATATTGAATGAAATGATATATAAAATATAAAATTAAATAATTAATCAAATATATTCAAATTATACATTTAAATTATTATTTAAAATATATAAATATAAATAAGAGAAAAATGTACATTAGTAAAAATTTAACATATTCATTTAAAATAATAGAAAATTCATAAAATATTACGAAATAAGAAAATTAATAGCATTCTTACCATGATTTTGATAAACACAGTAAAATAGTTTGAATTCTATGTTTCTAAATATAATAACAAAATTATTAAACAGATTAATTAAATTAAATATTAATCAAAGATAATCTTTTATAATGACATTTTAAGTAATAAAAATAAATTAAGCGATAGTTACATGCATGTTATATCATTTTTCATATTTTATTTTATTGGTTTATATGGTAATTTGATTACCTAATTCAAAAACATACAAATATTATTATTATTTTATAATTTTTTACTAATTATAAATATTATTTTAAATAAATTATGATATTTTTATTGGTATTGGTATAGGTAATAATATCGGAATGGTACCAATACTAATATCATTAAGATTTCTAATACTATAATCATTATCATTACTATATCATTACCATTAATAATATTATTACCATTACCATTAACATTACCAATATCATCGTTATTTTCATTATCATTACCTTTACTAATATGATTACATTATCCATAGCATTACAATTAGCGAACCACTATCTTATATTAATACAATTATTTTTACCATAATTATTACAATCATCAATACAATTAGCAATACCAAAATCATTAAGATTACTATTAATAATACTAGTAACAATACTTATCATTGCTAATATCAATACTATTATCATTATCATTACTAATGTTAATATAATTACCAATATCATTTTCATTATTATTACCGTTATCAATATCAACATCATTATTCTTGTAAATATCAGATTATTACAATTGAATTTGATTAGATGATTGACGAAGTAACTTAAGCATAGTTCTATCTAGTATTATAAACCAACTTAGATCACTTCTCGCATCTGAATGAAACTGGATCAGAATATAATTAAGCTACTATTTATCACAATCGATTAGACGAGATGATTGACCCAATTAGTTGATAAATGTGAATCACTATCTCTAAATACTTAAACCAAACAGGGGGGTAATAATCTATTGATCTTTGCTTGGATATCTCTAGTATTGATTCTAATTATTAGATTATATGATCCTATTATGGATATAATTAAAAAAATCTAATTATTATAATATTCATTAAGAGATAAATTTGATGAGATTCTCATAATTACTTATCTTAAATCTATGCTCTTGTCTATAAAAATACATAACCTCTCAAGGACTAATAAGGAATGCATGCATATATGAAAATATAGTACATAGACACATGATATTATTGAGAGATTATATATTTTTTTCTTATCTCTCTTTAGCCATGTGAACCAGGCAATCAGATATTACAAAAAATTCTCTCATCTCCCTTTGATTACTAATATAAGCGGTCTTGTAAAGGATAAAAAGAAAAAAAAATGCAAGTCTAGTTTTTTTTGTTGATCGACATCGCTATAGCTTTTAAATCTGACAATGCACAATCACGGATCAAATAAGAACTTTCTAAATGACATCATAAGGCATGCATCATAAATTTGATTTATTATTATTATTTAATTTTAGATTTTAGCATTAAAATTTTTTATATAATAGTAGTATAAGAATGGTTTTTGTGCTTACAATTGACATCAAAGTCATATTTATAAAATCAAATACTTTAGATCTATTTATTAGCACTTTTCACTTTCAAAAAAATTGTTATTCAATTTTTATTTATAATGCATGAATGATTCATCAATATGCTGATTTGCTTTTCTATCTATTCCATTTTATCCTTGCAGGTAATGTGAGATTCCTCATGCTTAATCGATGGATTATTATTGATAGTTTATTGTTAGTAATAGTATTATTAAGGACGGTGGCCTTTGGTGGTCATCAGTCCAATCGCAAGTAGCGATTGCATACCTAATGGAAGCACCGTGAGATGTGATAGTCTTACGATGACTACACAACATCGTGCACAACACTATTAAGTGTGGCAGCTATAATAGTGTTATTACTAGTGGTACCTATAGTATTATCGATGCGACAATGCTTAATGGTCATGGCCGACATTAATTGGACATTGAAGACCATGGTTCCCAAAGGATGTGGAACATGACGCATGAGCACATCCACGCATTGCAATGACCGTGGGAGTCATTGGTTAATGTGTGTGCATGACTGTATAGTAGGATGATCTATCAACGATGCTCAATCAGCAATGCACCATGGAAGCGTCCATTGGTGGCGAACGTGGCAATAGGGTATGATAATTGATGTGGTCTTTGGTCGATCGTGCGAGGATAACAACCTCATCACGAGCAACAAGCAACATACAGGCGTGTAGGTGATAAACAATTACTGTACTACTAACCCACACTTGTGGGCACGATGGAACCAACAATGATTGGGAAGGAGGCTACGTGGGCGAAAAGTTAGGTTTATTTTTAAAATTATAGCTTTACTCTTATAAAGTCTTCTAATTCCAACTTATGTCCTTTTGATGATTCTACCCTTCAGAAATCAAATATTTTCTCTACATATCCCAATAAAATTATAATTTTATACTAAAAAAGTTAAATTTTTTAACTTATATCCTCAATTATAAAATTATTTATTTTATTTTATTTTAATCATATAATTTGAATGAACTTGATTATTGCTATATTTTGATTGCTTGGCTAGATGTAGATTTGATTAATTAAGTTTTGAACAAATTTGACAAAAATTAAATTTTAATTATTTTTTATCAACTTTAATTTTGACGAACTTAATTGGGTAAATGGTTAATTCAAATTTATGAGTATTTGAGTAGCTCAATTCTAAGCTTGCCCAATTAAATAGGATTGATTGATATAAGTGTTCTATGTGAAATTAAAAAATATAAATTATAAATTTTTATATGTAATAAATAAAAATCTAATTATTTTTTTAGATATTTATCTGGTCATTAATATGCATATATTTAAAATTATAAAATAATATTTATTTTTTACATAAAAGCATAATTTATGTTTCGTCATGATTATAGTTATCATGAGTTTTTCTTTATATTAATTAAAATTAAATAATTATTATAGTTTTTATTTTTATTGAACCATTTTAGCATAAATTAGATTAAAGAAATTTGATGAATATTATTTATAATTTATATCCCAAAGTTTTATCTGATTAGTAGTTACCAAAGTGACAAAGGATGATAGGCTTATAGGATATAAATTATAATATATATTTATCATTTATAAGATATTTTAAATTATATTTTATATTATTGTAATGATTTTTGGAGTAAGTGGCCTAGACCGAAACTTATAAAATTACGTGAAAGAATTAATTTTAAATAATATTAAAGAAAATAATATTCAACATATATTTGAAGATTTAGATAATATGAAAGGAAAATCTATTTCGAATAACTATGTAATAGGTTAGAATGATGTTACTTTGGATATTCTTATAATTTATAATTATATATCAAAAAGATAATAATATTATTTATAAGGATAATATCAATCCTTGTAAAATATATCAATATTTTTGTATGAAAACTGAATATGTCCATTTTTCACTTAAAAGTGAAATAGAAATGATATCAATAGTTCAACATTAACTAAAAAAATTTAAAATATTAATATTATATAATAATAATAATAATTTATTATTATATTTTTATAAATATCTATAATCTATCCGTTATAGTGGTTATGTGGACGATGATAAGAGATGAGAATACGAGTCTAGTCTTTTTTTTAAATCAGTATCACTATGACTTTCAGATCTAAAGACGATATGCTCATACATTAAATAAAAATTTTTTGAATGACATCGAAAGATGTACATTATAAATTTGATCGATTACTATTTAATTTTAAATTTTGGCAATAAATTTTTTATATAAAAATAATATAAGGATGTTTTAATGCTTATACTAATTGCTAGTACATAGCAACGCAGGAAACCAACCGTCGCGAAATTGAAAGATACAACGTGCATTTGTTGATACCATCATACTAAAGAAGACAAAGAAAGAAAGAAGGCATACTTAATATCTTTATTAGGGGAACAAAACCCATGCAACACATCATAAGCAAACTATTCTCATGTTAAGAGACCCACAGCTTTATTCCATGGCTTCCGCTTCGCCATCAGAGCTGGGCTTCGGAACGCTGCTTCATTTCTCCCAAGTCCCGAAACAACCGGCAACGAAGTCGTAGTGTGCGCCAATCAGCTTCAACGTGGTCTTCTCCACCCCTTCCCTGACGAAGGGATAAGTCTTCAGGTTCTCCAGGGAGATGTTCACCGCTTCCTACCACAGGTTGAAGACACAGAGCAACCTTTGTGAATGCTCATTGCTGAAACATTCTCTCTGTTCACCCTCCTAAATTATTAAACCTGATCTACCGTAATTTGGTTCCAGGAATCCTTCTCATGTAGAAAGAAATCTGATATATCATTAGATGACAAAGATATGCTTGGAAGGTTAGCGTAACACCGCGATTTAATCCCATAGATTAAAACTGAATTGTTTAGTCTAAAGACATTAGGATTGATTTCTAAAGGGCTAATGAATCCATTACTATTTGGATTTGCTGCCTTAGTAGGTTAATTATCTCATCGATATTAGGACATCTCAAAATATTACTATCCGTGGATGTGGTCAATGGGCATGTCATAACATAGCATGCTCTTGGAAAGAATGTCAAGCCTTGAGTGAGAAGATTATAATTTATAAGCATGTAAAGATGCCACAGTTAACTTGGAAGAAGATTATAACCTTTAAGTGTATGATAAGTATGTTACTATTAATTTAGTTTAAATATTTTAGGTGATTCAGACTCAACGAAATTGACAAATTAATTATAAATCAATTATCTCATAACAATTAGTTCAAAAGATCCATTATATATCATAAGTGATTAGACCACAAAAATGGATCCTGTATGGCCGTAAATGAAAGAGAAAAAGAGGAAGATGGTTGTTTGCCGATTGCTTATTTTCTGAACGGCTGAGGTTAAGAGGACAATACCTTCTCGCATTGGGTGCATTGATCCGTAAAAGGCAAGGCCGAGTGCTCGGCCTTCACCTTCTCCATTGCTGGTAAGCAAATCTTCACCCACTCCTCTATGAAATCACTGATCAAAACAAATAAAGACGATCATTCATCAAGGCTGGTGGAGACAATTAAAAATCGACACATCCTTGTCCATGAAGATGAGTTAAAGAAGACGAGGTTGTTCAGGACCTCATCAGTTGCATGTAAACTTTGTTTATCTGACAATGTTTCATGAGATTTTATCAAGCAAAGGAAGTTTTACGCCAATATTCTACCATCTTCAAGAAGTAATGCAACAGTTGAATAGAACTGCAATCCGATCATAGTGTCGATGCGAGGACATTAAACATGCCGATACTGTCGATTGGATGTGCTGCAAGTGTTCCTCACCTGCTGGTGGTGCCATCTTCTTTCATGGACATGAGCCCCTTGATTCCACCGCAACGGCTGTGACCGATCACCACAATGTACTCAACCTGCCAAACACTTACTGAGATGTAGCAAGATACAGTACAAAGGTCGAATTATGATAGATCTCGTGTATCCAAGAACACTAAGATCAGCAAACTCTTAATGTGATCCAAGAATGGGTTCTGTCATTACATCCCGGAACGCAATGTTCAAACTCCCTTTCATCAGAGACAGCACGCGGGCATGCAACTTTCTTCCACCTTTCCACCTCCCAAACAAAGAAAAGATGACAGGGGAAACAACGTGATTGACTGCTGACCTTGAGATGGACGACGGCATATTCGACGGCAGCCCCAACCCCGGAGTACCTTGTCTACAGGAGAACCACTCACGATGAGGGGGACCAAATGAGCACCAAATTGACCAACCACAAGTATCTGCAATGATGAGAGAGAGTCCTTCATGGAGGCTGCAATATACTACTGACCTGATCATACGGAGGGACCATGTTGGCGATGTTTCGGACAATGAAGGCTTCCCCAGGCTGGAAGCTGAGCACCACCGACGGGCACACTCGCGAGTCGGCACATGCAAACACCAAGAACTGCAACACGCAACATAAGAAAGGAAAGGAGGAAACACCCTATTCTCTTCCTTCCCTGTCTTCTCTTTTTTGCCCACAGATACGACTAGCTACATGCAGGCCTTAAGATGAGCGAGTGAAGGACTCGAGGCCATCAAGAGGGAGCTTAGTTACCTTGGGGCTCTGACCTTGGGCGAGTTGAGAGAACAAAGGGGGGTTGTTCCTGTGAGGCACAGAGCAGAAGAGCAAGCAGTCATCATGTGTGTTAATTAATTTGAGCGAAGGAAACAAAGCATGAAACAAGTGAATGAAAGGGGACAACGATACAAGACTTGCATCAGTTGACCCACAGGCCACTTACTCGTAGACCTCCTTCTTGAAGCGCTCGAACCCTGAGGTCAACCTCTCCACCGGATCCATCTCCTGCACATCCACAGAGACTTCCTAAGCCATCAGAGGCACCAAGCTCTACCCCGTGAGGAAGAACAAGGACAGCTCACGGAGGAGATAACAGGATCTAAAGAAGCAGGAGTGGGACTCGATAGATCTTTGAACAGAGATTTGACCGGATTAAACGTCTAGAATCCCGAGATCGGAATTGAAGAACAGTAGATGCGAGGATAAAGGGGGAAATGAATTAAGATTCCACGAACCTTCTGTCCCCGTGATGAGTCCTTTGCCAAAAAAGAGGTCTTCGAGATCCTGTGGATGGCAACAAAGAAGCAGCGACAACGCATTATATAAACGCCGACCCACCCGAACCCGTTTCAGATGGCTCGCGAGAGCAGCATCAGCTTTCCTTCTCTCGCTCCAGCTGTGGGTGGAGGGCTGGTTGTCGTCCCGCGAGGTGGGAGTGGCATAGGATTAGGAAGGCTATGCCCGCTGACCACGATTGTTAAGCTATCTCATGTGGCCAACCTGTTCGTCCGTTTGGTCCGAACCGATACCCCAATTTTCTATGCCGAATAATTCGATCTCGAAAGCTTTTGATTGGAGGCCGTGATCATGGTGGAGTTTGCCGGTCTAGTTTTGGAGACGGGCCCGGAAACGGCGACAACGGCGGGGGCCGCGCGCATCGACGTCCACACGAAGCCGGCAACTCTCAAAAGACTCCCCATTGGTAATTTACACTCTCCAAGTGTTTTCTCCTGCCAAGAAAGCTCGTTTTCCTAAATTTTGTCCTTTATTCATGGCATAAATTAGAGGACATTAGCTGAATTCTTGGTATATTTTGAGAATTGAGCCAAAATAGACATTAAATTTTCATGATATCATATATATATATATATATATATATATATATATATATATATATATATATATATATATATATATATATAAACACTCACTCTTGTATTTATTTCAGTCCTCAACCATAATGAATTTAAGAATTATATCACTGTATTTATAATTATTGGTAGATTAACTATAATGAATTAACTGTAAGTTTTTTAGTAGTAAGACATATTATAATATGAGAATAACAAACTTTGGATACGTGTACATTGGCTAGAGAGAGAGAGAGAGAGAGAGAGAGAGAGAGAGAGAGAGAGAGAGAGAGAGAATATGGATGTGTTGGGTTGCATGCGAGGTGATGTAAGATGCAGGTCGTATATAGGGGCAGCTTTAGGTGCCTCTATATTCGCTGACCTTTAGATTATATTAGTATTTGGGCTTCCTTTTTCTTCCAAATCAGTTACATTTCTTTACGAGAGGCACTTCATATTGACTTTATAGTTCATAGAAGTGGAGGACGTCCTTTGGGCCGGTTGTAGAGTCGTCTTCCCTCTCCATTTCTGACCTTTATATTGCCTCACACCGGTTACGTTATCAATAGCATTTTTAATTATCTTTATTATGTGTAATATTCGAGGTCAAATCCGATTTCCTTGTAATAAAATACTTGACTAATCGATACTAAAATGAATTGCTCTAACAACCATATATATTACATTATTGCTTTTCTATTAAGCGCTCCATTTGTCGTTCTGTTTCTTTATTTTATTGTTATTTTGGTCTAACATTATCTATTTTTAAATGAAAGATTAATATATAGCATCTTACTTCTAATTATTCTTGCAATTTAGTTTAGATTGAAAATAAATATCCATTGTTGTATAGCGTCACGCTCACTTCGTATATTTATTAATATTAAATCAATCCTATCAAGTCTAATAAAATATAGCCAATGGAGTCTAAATCCGTAGTTATGTGTTTCTTGAAAATCAAACAAAGAATAAGTGGTGACGCCAAGTCTTCCATTTGAAAGTTTGACTTATAAGATCATATATTGACAGTATAATCGATAAGGTTCCTTTAACACTCAAATCACTTAAGAATATATCACATCGATTCTCCTATTTATATTCAGAAAAATACTAAATGTATATGATCAAAGGAAGATTATCTATTTATTCTAAAAATTTAGGCATGATCAAACATATTTATAGTATTTATCAATATCCGTTACTAATATTATTAATGGATTATCAAGAAGCCTTTATATTTATTTCCGATGGCCGCATCCTTTAACATGGATCCAAAGTAGTCAATGAAGGTTGTTCGGAAGAAGTAAACCAAATTAAAAGGTTGGGAGGGAATGTGACAGGATGGTGGATGGGTGCATACATGTGGGACCACTGTTATGCTATGTCGAAATTTACAATATCATCCGTTTTGGGAACTTGTGATCGGACCGTGAAATCGGATTCCGGATTCTATGTGCGGGTCGAGCCCACAAAAACCATACCATGGATTCGTAGATTTGATGGCGTACGCTATGGTGCTACAGTATCGTTCTTCAAATTCTATGTTGTATCTACTTCTTTTACTTGTCCTATCACGTGAAGAAAGCTCGAATCGAGACTCTTGTAGTACACGAAGGGCGGTGAATATGTTAGTAACACATGTTTGATATTTTAATAAAATATCATTAATATTTTGATATTATATTATCGATACTTTAATACTATATGATTGATATTTTAATATTGGGTGATTGACACTAGAGCACTTTGAAATCAGACATCTCAGTACAGTATACAGTATAATTGATACCTCAACACTTTATGACTGATACCTTAGCTTTACATGATTGCACATTTGACCATGGCATATCCTTCGAAGTTGACACAACATGATTGCACCTATATCAGATGAGGTGCGTAACTATTCTCAATGTTCAACTATGCTCTTGAGCTTAATAATCCAAAATATTAAAAAGGCTCCTCATATATGCAACACCAAGATTATGTACTACATTTAGCTCTTAAAGACTCGATATTCAACTAACACCACCTAATAGAAAAGCTGACTAAAGCTTCATATGTGCTTCATGATTGACATGTGTTTCACGAGGTATATCTGAAGCGAACATAAGTTTCGAATATACCTCAATATAGTATGATCAATTTCTTAACACTTCATGACTAATGTTTTAACTCTACATGACTAATAAAAGTTCATCTCTTAAACATTAAAACTATATTTATGATCACGACATATCTTCTGAATTCAATGTAACACGGTTACGCCTATACCGAATGAGGTGTGTCACTACTTTTAACATTAAACTATACTCTCGGATGCAATGGTCCAAAACATCATCCCAAAAGACTCCACATGTATATAACATCAAGATTATCTAGTATATTAATCTCTTAAAAGATACGATATTTAACTAATATCACCTAATCAAAAGCTGACATAAGTGTCGAATGTGCTTCGTCAAGAACGTCTCGGCACCTCAACATTTTGCAAGGTTTGATGTATCTCGAATCAAGCGAATTCAAAATTTTTTTATACTAAGTCAAATTAGGCATCAAATAGAATCTCGATAGGAACCGGTATTCGAATCCTACAACTACAGTATGCTTCAATACCTGTGTTGGTAACATCTCATTTTGATGCTAAATAACAGGTTGTTGATGCTAAAATATAATAGGAACAAAGTGAGTTGAACTCTTTTGTCTTTTTAAGTCTCATCTATTACGTAGAATCTCAATGATTTATATATATTGCAGGGATCATAGATGGGTTCGATATAGAGAAACAATCGATGGGATGACGATGTGGCTAAGAGCTGAATGGAGGGCGATCGCCAATGGGGGCATGATGGTCATCTTAAGAGAAGTGTTCTGAAAAAAATTTAAGTTAAAGTATTATTTGAAGTTTTCTGAAATTTAAGAATTTTTTTTAAATTCATCCAAAAATAAATAAATAAATGTAATCATATTTTAAAAATAGAAGAAAAAAAAACAGAGAAAAATTAGCCAGGGTGATGGACGCCGCTGAAGCCATTGACGTTGCAAAGAACCCGAGCACGTTCTCCTTGTTAGGTCAGCACGAGCCCCTGTCACCGCGACTGGCGGTGTCCTCCTTGCCCCCCTCCTCGCCCACGCTTTTCCTTTTTCTTCTTCTTCTTCCCATTCTCTTTCTCCTCTTCCTCTTCGACCTCCTCCTCCCTCGCTTTCGCCGCCGCCTTTCTTCCATTGCGAATGGCGCTCCGTGTTGGCGCGTCCTTCGTTGCCTTCTTCTTATGTCCGCTTCTCTCATCCGCCGTGAGGAACACGAACTTCTCCTTCCCGTCGCTATGGCTACGTCGCCCCATCAGGTCTCGGATCCGCCACCTTAACAGCGACCCCATTGAACTGCTCTTCTTGCACCGCCCCGGGGTCCACACGCAGTACGTTTCAGGTGGGATTTTCTCGATCTCGTCCGCCTCCGACGACGACGTCGAGTCCAGGCTGAAGCGCCGCTGCGGCTCCTCGACAGGCAGCCGTCGGATCTTCTCTCGGTCAGGGGAGCCGTCGGCGAGGACAAGGCCGTTGTCGGAGACGGGGCAGAGGGTACGGATTCGGCCGTCGGAGATGATCTCGTCGGCGGGGCTCGGCTGGTCGCCCTTCTCGGGGCCGTTGAGAACGAAGGCGAACTCGCAACCGTCGTCGCCTTTATCACCGCGGTCTGCGGCGGAGATTCTCTTGGGTGACTCGTGATGTGCGGAGGAGGTCAAGCGATCGGCTCCAAGATCGCGGAAGCTAAGGCAATCCACGAGTGCAGGCTGGGCTCTCTCTTTTTGCATCTTCTCGTCTTCTTGTTCCTGGCTGCCGCTTCTTTTTCGTTTTGGGATCTTCCTCGTGTTCGCGATGTGTGACGAGTAGGCGGAGGAAGAGGGTACGAGGCGGCGTTTATAGAGGAGGAACGTGACGCAGGGTGGAGCGAGTGGCACGGAGAGGTGGTGCCGGAGAGCGCTTAGTTTCATGACTTCGTCAAGGCGGAGTCACCCCCCGAGTCCTTTTCGGCCCCTTCTATTATTGTGCATATCAGATTGGACTCCGTCAAATGATACGTAAACCTTATAACATCAAAGCATATTATCGATTGAATGATAATATTATTGTATTTAAATGATATTATATATTTTTTTATTATAAGTAATAAGATATAGTCTTTGAGAAATAAAAGGCGGTTTTTTCCTAAAATATATTGTAAAAGCACCCATCGATGATCTCAGTTCGGAAGCGGTGGAAAAGCATGACTTCAAACGTGTTTTAAAGCCCTCCTGCGTTTCGATCGATCAACTCCACGATGAGATCGCCCATCAGCACATAAGAAGACCCACCAACCTCCACGGCCTTGGCCGCCATCTCCCCAAGCTCCCTCGCCCTCCTCCTCATGCCCTCTGCTTCCTCTCCTCCGCCCATCAGCCTCGCCACCGTCTTACCGATAGCCTCCGCCATCACCACGTTCCTCTTTTGTTCGTGCTCCCTCGCCGCGTACTCCTTAACCCCAACGCCGATTCCGATCCCCAGCACCTCCACTATCAGCTTCTCGTTGAAGAATTGCTCGGCGAAGAGCGGCCAAGTGACCATGGGGACGCCCGCGCTGATGCCCTCCAGGCAAGAGTTCCATCCGCAGCGCGTCAGGAAACCCCCCACCGCGGGATGGTCCAAGATCAGGGTTTGGGGCGCCTAGCCTCTTATGATCAGCCCCTTCCCTGCTCCCACCACCCGCTCCTCGTACTCTTCCGGCACCCACTCTGCTCCATCCCCGCCGACTTCTCGGACCACCCAGACGAAAGGTTTGTCGGCGGCCTCGAGACCAATCGCTATTTCCCTTAGCTGAGCCGTGGAAAACTGGCTGATGCTTCCGAAACAGACGAATATGACCGAGCCGCGGGCTTTAGCGTCGAGCCAATCCATGCTCTTATTGAAGTCGATGGAAGTCTTGTCTCCCCGCCCGGACTTCTCCAGCACATCCTTGTTGCAGAGAGAGACGGGCCCGACGTGCCATGCCTTCCTACGGTCCACGTTCCGGTAGTGCTCCGCGTATTCGGGCTCCAGCTCCTGAAAGCTATTCACCATCACGCCGTCGCTCTTCTGCACGGCCTCCCCGACTTGGCGGTAAAATTCCAGCATCCATGGCGCCTCACTCGAGCCCCCCCTGTTGCGACCTCAGCATCTCGATGCGGTGGGGGAGGCCGGGCACGATGAAGGACTCCGCGTCGCTCGGGAGAGATTCCAGCGGCTTGTGGCGTTTGATGCTTTGGTACGCGCATAGCGCGAATAAGCTGGTGCCCTGAAACACGAGACACGGCAGGCCGAGTTCCAGCGTCACGTCGACGGTCCACGGTAAGAAGAAGTCGGTGATGACGGCGTCGGGGTTATGACGTTTGAGGGCTTGTTCAAAGGGCTGGCGGAGCATGGCGACGGCCTGGAGGAACTTGAGTTTTGCTTCGTGGGTCGTGATATGGGTGATGTTCTCGCAGCCGTCGGGGAGGCCGGCCGCTGCCGCAGGGAAGCGGATGACGGATGTGGTGATGGGGTGGCGATGGCCGGACTGGTTGGTCCGGTCGACGGTGGGCTGGATGAGGGGGGCGTTGGCGGTGGTGGTGAGGATGGTGGACTTGACTCCACGGGAGGAGAAGAGCTTGGCCATGTCAACCGTGGGGATGATGTGGCCCGGGGCCAAGAAGGGGAAGAACAGTATGTGTAAGCCTTGAGACTGCGACCCCATTCCGAAGCTTGGAGATGGCAGACACCAGGCGACCAAACAGTGCAGGTTCTACTGTAGGATCACTCGTGCAGGATGAACGTATACAAATGGGGGGTGGTTGGTAGCTATTGAACCAGTCTTTTACCGTGTCGTGAAGATATGTATAACGTGATTAGGCATCTGTCGCACTGCTTACGGTCAGAGAGAGTTTCTTCCAATCCTGAGAAGCCAATACGGGTGATTATGATAATAATATCTTATTTTAATGAATGCTTCATGATATTATAGTGAAACAGACAGCTATAATATTGAAGCAGACTTGCACACAAGAGTGAGTACTCGGTGTTATTCCAATCCCTATGGCAGTAATATAGTAATAGCCGGTTGCTATCCATGCATATCCAACCAAAGCATTCTTACACGGCTCTAAGCAAGCATATGCCAAATTGAAAGGAATCAATAGAAGTTTAAGTATGCTTTCCAAGTCATCCAGCTCATAGATGTAGAATTTAGTCATCCTTTCACTATATTAAATGGACTGTCACCTTTAAATTGATTGGATATATTGGCCTTTGCTTAACAAAAAGATAATTTTAAACCAGCTTATCATTTTAAGTTTGCACCTACTCCACGAAACGTATAACGAGTCAGATGTTTTTTTTTTCCTTTGGGACCTTGCTTGAAAGATAATGTTATATTGTGTAAAAGTATATGCTAGCACTAGAAATTCTTAGTTCATTTGCAAAGCCGAGTGTACGTCTGATTTGTCCGGCCGATGAGGTGTCATCGGATTACCTACGTATATGAATCTTTATCGATTATTAAGTTATACATCTTCCTTTTAGTATCAAGATGGTACCCAATGGAGTGTTTTTTGGTCAAGTGAAAGGATATAAGACAACAATCACAATATAATCATCTTGATGTTAGTCTGATACCAATTATTGCACAAGAAACAACATATATCAGAGTCTCAAAATTCTTTACGAGGACAAATATTGATGAAATCATATGAAGAAGTTAAAGGAGATAAAGAGAGAGTAACACCTCTATATATATATATCGCTGATCAAACTTATCTTTAGTTTGAGATTTCGGGCGTCCAAATGGCCTTTGGTTCTACAGGACATGAAGGCTCGAGTTCAACTTCAAGAGCGGACCACATTGGGCCAGGCTCGGAAGGAAATGTTCCTGTGATCTGGTTGAGTCTCAGCTCATGTGTACAAGCAAGTAGGCACCAATTTGCGATGTTCGTCCGTATCATAGTATATCACGGAATATACTAGATTTATTGAATTTTTTTATTTAAGCATGTAATAACTGTCATAAGAGAGTTTTTTTTTTTTTGCTCTTAATCTATTACACGTATTTACTTTGACTACAATGTTTTGTTTGTGATTACTACTCTGAAAGGATTTCGGTTGCTTCAATTGTCCAATTAAACGTCGATTTACTTAATTGTAGGAGTGATGTCAGTGATTTAACTAATGATTTATCTAATTATTGGATCAACACGGTTTGGTTTGAGCCTACATGTACACGTGTAAGAGATCTTCACGTGCAACAAACAGGTTTCGAATGTCTGATTTGATATCCATCTATAAGAAAATCGCGATCAAACTGATTTCTTAAGATGATCACCAAAAGGAATAGAATGAAGTGGAGATTTTTTAGTTAACAATAATTTATCTCAATTACTATGATGAAGTTTTTTTTTAATGATTTAATAAAATAATATTTCATGATATGAGTAAATTATTTATTTAATATTTTTATATTAGATTGATGTGCATAAGATCGATATTGAATCATCATTGTTATGATAATATAACCAAGCATATTTTCCTAAATACTTTATGCTACATGTCAATTACTATAACAACAACAATAAAATCATAAGTGCTAATTATTTATGATTGACTTTATAGATTATTTGTTGTCATTGAGGTTTATAAAAAGTTATATGTTAAATTAAAATTAAAATATTTTATTTGTATTTGTAGTTTTATTAATTTTTATTTTATTTATATCATTAATATTAATTATTTTACTTCTTTGACTATCATATTCAAAATTATCCTTAACATATATTCATATCATTTTAAAAGATATTCTCTCTTCATCTATCAAAATGATACATAATTATTTATGAATAAAAATATTTTTTTATTTTTTCTAATAATTCGATACATTCATCTCAATATTCTCGATAAACTTCAATTATATATGTCAATTACTATTTTCTATTATATACGTGGCGTACTTTCAGGAACCACATTTAGGGGAGCGTACACGACATGGCTCTCGAAACAGAAACATGAAACGTGGCAGATGGAGTGAGTCCACCGAAGCATGGCCAGCGCCAATCTCCTCGCGGTCCCAGCTGTCGGTCAATCTCGGTTTGGGCCCAGTGTTAAAAGCCTTGCGCTTCGGGACCACAACAGATGCGTCACATCACCAGGGTCTCCGTGTACAAAGCTACGCCAGTTGGCGTGGATCACAGCTCCGCATCTCGAGTTACAACCGATCCCAGCCGCCTAAAGCCCTCGTCTCGCCACGCCCACCCCCAACACCTCATGCTCTAGTACTCGACAACGAGAACCGTGACGGGCAGGTGGCGTTCTCTCGTCGCTGAATCCGCCCGTTGCGTGACCCGATGCGGACAGCAGATGCACGCCTTGGTCAAGAAAGGAAGAGATCTCAGTTCTCAAGACGCGACAGCGCGATCGGAAACAGGGACGGGATTATGTTTGAATCCATGTTATCTTTTACTTGGTTCCAAGTTTTGCCCTTTCTCTTTCTCGGGGACGCCGCCAGCTCGTTGTTCGCGACGATTGGATTTAGTAGGCACAGACACAGTAAGAGACCGATCGGTTTTGGCGACTCTCCGCTTTCCAAAAGATGCCTCCTCCTCCTCATCTCCCTCTCTCACTCATTTTCTGAGCAATGTAACTCCAATCTCCAGACGTGTCTGGATGTGTCGGGGCAAGCCTTTTGACGACGATCTCCTGATGCGGATTACCTGTTCCACCGAATGCATGCGATCTCGCTCTCGGTTCAACGCCGCAGGTGGGCATAACCCCTGTGGCAGCTGCCGCGGGGCCCGTGTGCTGGCTGGTGTTGGGGACGGTAGCGCAGTCGATCAGGGTGGGGCCGGACAGGCCTGGCGTGTGCTACGGAGGGGAGACTGATGGGCTCCACCTGCTTTCACTTTCTCTTTTCACCTGAGCCTCCCTTTGACTTGGGGAACAAAGGGGCGCAGCAAGTAACAGCTCACGAAGACCGAACGTTAGCGGGAGGGTGGGAATGATTAGCTGCACGGAGTGCGTTCCCCCTCCCCCTCCTTCTCCCTTCCCGTTCCACCCCCCCTGCTTTCACTGTTTACTGTTTACGACTTTATTGGACATGTAGACGGTTAGGGACGACATGGAGGTGGCCGCTCTCGCTTTGATTGGTGTCAAAAGACGGGATCTTCCAGCCCGGTCTTTGGACCGGTGATTCTGCTCTGCCCCTTTTGAAGCGTCGGTAATGATGACGGCAGCCATCCCATGCTACTATTTCCACCCTATATCGTCTTTTTATTTTGTTTTCCCTTCTTTTTCTTTTTCTTTCTCTGCATCTTCTTTCTCACTGTACACATTCCCTTACGTAGAGAACTCCACGTGAGCGAGCTGTTGATGGGAGGGCGATAAAGAAAATGATCAAAGGCCAGTGCAGTTGGTCTTTGTTTGTGTTTTTGTTCTAATCTGTCATGGAGGGTGCCTCGTGATCGGCGAAGTGTGAGATTACATGGAAGACTGTTCCGCGAGTCACGTGGCCTCTTTTGACCGCCCAATGACCAACCCGATCGGTCTCCTCTGACCTGCATTGTTTGCTGCGCCACAAGCCTCCGCGCCCGTCCTCTTACCAGTGCACCATCTCCGCTGCGCCTTGTTACATCGTCTTGTTAGACCAGTCGTATGTCGTTGTTGTATAAGAAGCAGTGCGGAGGAACAAGCTACAACGCCAACTTGGCTCTCTCTCTCTCTCTCTCTCTCTCTCTCTCTCTCTCTCTCTCTCTCTCTCTCTCCCCCCAATACCGAGGTCGAAGAGTAGCTTAGCGCAGAGAGACAAGCTGAAGAGAGAGAAGAAAAAATAGATAGTGCACGCGCCAAGCCCAAGCCACCCGTCTACTGAGAGTGACGAGGAGTGGTGAAGTAATACAGCTGAGTCGGTGGACGCAATACACCACACTGCAATCGCACCCATCCCGGAGAATCTCATCGTCTCTATCTCTAGCACAAGACGACGCCATCGTACTGCTGCCGACTGCCCTTCTCCATCCCCCCAATATAAAACCAGCATTATCTATTCATCACCAGCCATAAATATACTCATCCCCATCGACAAGTATTGTTTAACACACTTGATCTGCTTGAAAACCGACAAACCCCGATCTCCCATTTCTCGAGTTCCCACACGTTATTAGTAGCATTGTTTTTGTCCCAAAGCACCATCAATATGCTCCATTAAGCCTGCTGTGCCTTGTCTGCTGGCCCAGATACACATTACCATTGCTACAAACCCACACACACACTGCATCCATATATACCACTTTGTATCTCGTAGTAGTTGGCCTCCTCTTTCCCCATCCCGATGCTAGTCATCCCCACAGGCGTAGTCGTACGTGCCGTGTTCGGTTTTTAAAAGAGCAGAACAGCCTTCTCTCCTCAACCCCTCTTCGCAGTCCACACTCTTAGCTTGCGCGTTCTTCCTCTTGGGTTCAGCTGCTCCAGAGTCCCGAGCCATGTTGCACCAGTGCGGTCACCAGTGCAGCGCGTACCCGTGCTCCTGTGGGTTCGTCTACGGCGGGTGCGGTGGCGGCGGCGCCTCGTTTTCTTTTCTTTTCCCGATCGCCGGAAAGCATTCCGTGGATGAAGACTTTGATGTCACACACTCCACTTCCTCCTCCCCGTCCTTGGTGGATTGCACCCTGTCGCTTGGGACCCCTTCCACGCGCCAAACCGAGAGCAAGCCCTCCGCCACGTTTAACCAGATCCAGCGGACGTCGTGCATGTCTAGCTTCCGCTGGGATATCATATCCCAGTCCAAGAAGAACTCACCCATGGGCTCAACTGCGTCCAGTGGTGGAGATGCCAACGGCTCCAGCTTGGGCGGCGACCCTCTTCTCTTAGCTCGTAGGTGCGCCAACTGCGATACGACCTCGACTCCACTGTGGCGGAATGGACCACGAGGTCCCAAGGTACGACTCGCTGCCTTCACAGCTTTTACCTCTGGTAACCCATTATATTTGACTCGATGGAATCCATGCAGTCGTTGTGTAACGCGTGCGGCATTCGATACAAGAAAGAAGAGAGGCGTGCGGCGGCGTCGTCGTCGGTGCCACCTTCGTCGTCGCCGTCGGTGACAGCGGCCGCAGGGGACCAGGGGATTGGCTACGGATACCATCGACAGCAGCAGTCACCATGGAGTTGCTACGCTTCGTCCACGATGAAGAGCAGCTCATCCATCGCCATGTACGACGAGATGGCGGACCATGGAGAAGCACCCTACCTCTCCTGGCAGTTCAACGTCGCGCCTTCGCCTCAGTTTCCGGTCCGCGACAGGCCCAGCCTATTCCAATACAATTAAAAGCGGAAGTTGCCAAGTGATCGATCGAAAGCCACATAGTAGCGGCCTTAAAATCTATACTACATCTCCCCACAAGTCAAGTCAACAACAGCAACAACAACAAATGTTAATTAGCTTTTGCTTTTATTAGTTCATGAACCATGAATTTTATTCTGGTTTATTATCGGATCATTGTGCTTTTTGTTTCTTTTTCTTGATGTTGTCGCTGGTGAAACAACGCTAGTTCGCGCATCAAAGCAAGTCACGACGGGAGGAGAGTAACAAAGAAATTAAGTTAAACCTGATTTCTGTATAAGTACTTTTTTTAAGACTTCACAAGTTGGGTGCTATAGGCCTCAATCGGATTATGTAACGAAGGCATTACAAAACTTTTCTAATGTGTTCCTATCATCTTAAATGGTTATGGCAGCTAATCAGAATTTATGGATGCACTTTAGCTGAATAAGACGCATCAGAAAATAATGTCAATGGCGTTCACATTGTACGTGGTAAGACTTATAAATCGTACGCAAAGATGGGCTAGGCTTGGAGTTTGATTGAAGCAAAGTCTTGGCCCAAGCAAGAAGACCCGAGTCCAATTCAGATATGAGACGGATTAAGCTCAAGGAGATTGCGACGGATTGGATTATGGTTGATGTTAAACCCAAATCGTGTCCCGGTCGATCCCGATACCATCACTGATGACAGTGTGTTCATCTCTCACCGTTGGTTGATAAACGAGAGATGCCAGTTCACGACCCGGCTTATGGTACCGCAGAATCCAGAAGACACACCGATGCGCGCAGGTCAAGGGCCCGAGATGGAGGAGCTGTTTGGATCGCGAATCGAGTCGTGGTGTGAGGTATTTATGGAAGTAGAAAACGGGGTCTCGGTCCGGTTATTTATTGTTTAATTTATAATATAATTTTATTTATTGTTTTTCCTATTCTGGGACAGGCCCAAAGCCTCTCTGGCCGCAGCCCGACCTCTTTCCGCACCACCACCGTCCGTCAATCGCCGAACCCATACAGATCCTCGCTTCCATGGGCGAAGAAACCCTCTCCCATACCCTCCACTTCGCCCCTTCTTCCTCCTCCCCCGCTGGCACCGCCGCATCGTCTACTGACACCTCCGCGGCTGCCGCCGCCACAACCACCGCCTCCAAGATCCCTTTCCGCCCTCGAAAGATCCGGAAGCTCTCTTCTTCTGCCGCTTCGGCCGCCGACGACGCGCCCGGTAAGAACCCCGCCTCTGGCAACCGCCTCGCTGTCCGCGTGATCCCCCGCCCTCTCTCGGCAGACGGCGAGATCGCCTCCGCGCTTCGCCATCTCCGCGCTACCGATCCCATCCTAGCACGCGTCATCGATGCCCACGATTCCCCGACCTTCCAGTGCCTCCTCACGCCCTTCCATTCCCTCGCCCGCAGCATCCTCTACCAGCAGCTCGCCATCAAAGCCGCGGCCTCCATCTATGCCCGCTTCCTCGCCCTCTGCGGCGGGGAGGCCGGCGTCGTTCCCGATGTCGTCCTCTCCCTCACCCCGCATCAGCTCCGCCAGATCGGCGTCTCCGAACGCAAGGCCTCCTACCTCCATGATCTCGCGCGCAAATACCATGGCGGCATACTCTCCGATGCCACAATCGTCGCCATGGACGACAAGTCCCTGTTCTCCATGCTTACAATGGTCAAGGGCATCGGCGCCTGGTCCGTCCACATGTTCATGATGTTCTGCTTGCATCGCCCCGACGTCCTCCCCGTTGGAGATCTCGGTGTCCGCAAGGGCGTGCAGATGCTCTACGGCCTCGATGACGTCCCACGGCCCTCGCAAATGGAGCAACTTTGCGAGCGATGGAAGCCGTATAGATCTGTCGGTTCCTGGTACATGTGGCGCCTGGTTGAGGCCAAGAGCAACCCCAACTTGGCATCCTCCTCCGCCGGAGCACTGAACATTGGTTCAGTAGGAGTGGGAGATGCGCAACAGCAGCAGCAACAACAACAACAGCAGATGATCGACTCGTTTCAGATGCTTCCACAATCTTGGGTGAAGTCCATCTCGCCTACTGGTACTGCCTAGATTTATATCTTCAGCTCTCTTGTTGAACTAGAATGTTTTGTTCTTCTTTCTCTTTAACATCTAATTGGCTGTGCTGCTCTTTGTTCTTGAATTTTCTGCTTTGATAACGCTGAAATAGAATGTCCACATTGTACTGCTCATTTACTCGAAATTTCCAAAAACGCTGCTTTTGGAGCTTCCATCTGTGATTAATAGATTGGCCTTTCATTTAAGTATGGCGAACAATCGCAAGTGTTATTTTTTGTTCATCCTCATTCGCAGTTTTTGAATTATAGGCCTTGTACTAGATTGTCCTTTGTTACTAGGGCGGATAACAAATTATTGTACTTATAGCTAGAACTGCAAATTACTGGGCCCCATGATAGCCTGCCTGGTGCTCAGGACAGATATTTGCTTGCTTTATCACCGCTCAAGAACCTATTCACCATCGTTGGTTGACACTTTTTTAGTTAAACAGTATATCAAGATTATAATATATCAGAAGAATTAGAACATCTCTTGAATTTTTTCTTTCTTTCCACATGATTTAGAGTGAATCAATGCTCAGGTATTGCTTTAATACCATTACATTTCTGCTCATCTGTTTTCTTCTTATTTGAAGCTGCAATTAGCGATGTAGCTATTCTTCTTGGCAGTTTTTCCTCGTCCAGCAAACATTTAATTGTTCTTAAATGTCACAATACTATTACTTGACATGTATTGCTACGCTGTTACGGCTGTTGGAACACATTGTAAATTTCTTTTTTCTTGTTAAAATTTTACAACAATAACAATAACGTGGCCATCTTTTTAAGAAAAATCCAGTTATAAAATTCTTTCCTAGATTTGGCATCTTAAATTGCTACCAAGAATGTAGTTTGTGCTTTATGAAATGGTATCTGGGATAATGTATGTAACATATATTTATGCATGTATTTGTTCGATCTGTAACATGCTTGTTCTTGTTCTTTATGTTAACCTGTAGCAAATATTTTTTACCCTGCTTATAGAAGAATTCATTTGATTTATTAGTCTTAGCCATTAACAATATCAAGAAGATATCACAATGTCTCAAAGAATAACCGACTGGTTACTCAAAAGAATCCAAATGACTAATGGAAATTTGGCCTTCTATGTTGCCTTAAGCCATTATTCTTTCCAAACCTGTGATGTCTTGGTCATCATCAGTGGGAAGTTCACTCGAAGAAAGAGCTTTTTCTATATGCTTTTTCCAAAGATGCCCTTGCATCGGTGAATAACTTTTCTGGTTTTGGCTCTTTGGAAGTATAGATATTTGGTTGGGCTAGCTTTTTCTATATGCTTTTTCCAAAGATGCCCTTGCATCGGTGAATAACTTTTCTGGTTTTGGCTCTTTGGAAGTATAGATATTTGGTTGGGCTAGCTTTTTCTATATGCTTTTTCCAAAGATGCCCTTGCATCGGTGAATAACTTTTCTGGTTTTGGCTCTTTGGAAGTATAGATATTTGGTTGGGCTAATTTAAAATTGTATCTTTGCTTTCATTTCAAAACAATTATATAGGCTCTGTTTCTTGCAGCCATTCTTGTTTAGTTTTGGGAATGCCCATTTGAAAATTTTCATTCTAGTCATTCTGGTTATATTTATGTATGAATATATAAAAAATTTGTGGGAGTGTAGAAAAGAAAGTTCTTTTGTTTCTATAACTAGAACTTTGATATATAATTTTGTCAGATCCTCTGTGAACAGTAAGGCATGAAAATTTGTAATTCACTGTTGGCAATAAAAAAATAGTGCTTCTGCCGACTTCAGAAATTTAATATGTAATTTCAGGCATGTGACACCTTAATTATTATCCATTTGATATTTCTGTCCAATGTTTTCTGCATACTATTTGATTTTCTACTGCAATAACACATACTGAGGTGAGTTTTTTCATTTCCCTTACATCACATCTTTCATTGCATGGTACACCACGTGCCTACTTCTCAATTGATTACTATCTTTATGCTACATGATGTGCTTCCACTTCATGCTTTTACTGACCTTATAATAGCCAAATATTTTTCTTTTGCATCAGCATGATCATTTCTTTTCAATACATTAGGTATGATGATTTTTCTTATACGATAGTTTGTGCATCAAGAACAGGGAATAAATAGATTATCCAAATTTTGAAAGACAAACGAGCTGTCTAGTTTCTCTTAGTACTCCAAACAGTCTGTCCATGCTTTACTCCACAGATGGGCTTTCTTGGAATGGTATGCTAGGCTCCCTACTTGATGCTGTCCAGTTTTCAATGAAGGGGTAATGCAAGCAGTGCAAATTTATGCAAAGTTTGATTATGAGGTAGAGCTGATGAAAGTAGGTCACGGACGTGGCTATATACGTTTAAACTACAGTGCTTATGGTGTATTCAGTTATTCTAATATGTTGATCAAATCACTCCAATGTGGCCTGCTTTCATTAGTTTGTTTCCTTATTTGCCTGCCCTTTGTTATTACTTGAAACACCATAACTGTTAATCTCAAACCAATTAACTTTGCTGATCTTCTTTTTTGCCATTCAACTTTGTTCTTGAACCAATTTTCTGCTAGTTTTGCCTCCATCGGCATCCACAGTTAGCTCTTCCAAGTCAGTTATATGATGCAAATGATTATTATTTTTTCACATGTTGACTTGTTGATTAGTTGTTAATCATGTTGACTTTTCTTAAGCACTCTTTTGCTCATTTACCTGCTCTGAGTATCACTATTTATTTTTTCATTACACAGTTTTTTCTTTCAATAAATAGCTGCCCTTATTCTCTTATTGGGATTCAGATGACTTTGCTTGACTAGGTGTGCTTTTGGCATATCAACCATTTTTCCTTCAATGTTTGTTATGCTTCTGAATTTGATATTAAGTATCAGAAAACAGAAAGGTTAGGTCTCTTGCCATATTGGACTAGCCGTAGGGGATGGTTTGACAAGCAATGGCATTCATTGATGTAGAGGGTAGTTTGACACAAGGATTTTCATTATATGGACATGGGAGCAATGCTGATCATCTAAAAGAACTTACAGGAATGGGCGCATACTGACCATGTAGAAAAGAAATGATGGTCAGCGTAGGTCATAATTGGCTTGGCCATATGTTCTCACATCTTGGCTTGAATTGGCATAATGATGTGCCAGTACCTTTCTTGCATGTATGTTTCATCCTATATCGACACAGTCCTTTGTATAACCATTCTACTTTTTACTAAGAACTTTATTTTTTAAGGTAAAATGGTTTGTGATTTTGCTTTTCTTTCTGAAAATGGTGAAACCATGTGATCACATAGACAAAAAAAGAGAGGATTTAGGGTGAGCAATCTCCTGTCCAAACTGAATTATTGAGCCATCAATATATAATCTGGTTTCAGGTTTTTGTTTGCTTAAAGGTTTTTTGAACATGTTGGACCAACTACTTGGAACCGGATATAAGAAAACTTTGTATCCTTTCTCCAAGGGTTCATGATCGGGCTTGTAGTATTGTACCACCATATTTTAACTGCTGTCTTGTGTGATATTTGACTGCTGATGGAAGAAATGACACCTTCTTTTGGAGGGAATTTTATGATGCACATCATGCTTCTGTAATCATGAATATACTTTATTAATAAGAAATAGCAAATAGAGAAAGTGTGCACGTCTCATATCATTGATTTGTAAGCTCCCTACCATCATCAAACTAGTGACTCTTATTAGCAGCATTTAGTATATGATTTCATCAATTCTCTCAATAAAGGATATATTATTGCATTGATGGATTGCCTGCTGAAAGAATCACCTGTAGATTTTTGAATATGATGAATAGTTGTTGCCCATGAAAAGTTGCCACCTGATTTGCTGGGAAGCATCCTCTGTAATATCTCTGAGACTCTAGGCACAAGATCTTGAACATATGTGTGTGTGTGTGTGTGTGTGTGTGTGTGTGTGTCAGATGTGGATAAAAAAAGGAATTGAGCACATCTGGCTAAGGATATGGTGGTTCAGGTAGATTAAGGCTGTTTATATCTAAATCATAGTTATCAAAACCGAAGTGAACTGTGGGTTAATCCCAAAAACTGTGAACTAGCTAGAAGGCCGATCATGTTATGCCATTAGATTGGATAAGTCAAAAGGCCAGGGTGGACCAGCTAGCTTGGCTGGTTCTCCTAATGAAACTTGGGATAGGTTTTGTAATAGACATAAAAGACAATAATAGCTTTGTTAAATCAATTTGAATCAATAATTAGGTTCTTTCAGTAATATCAACCCCTGGAGTGCATTTGTATGGCTGGCAACTACTGCAGCATCATATAATGTATAGAAGTAACCCTTGTGATTGTTTTCAATTGCTATCCTCACTTCTGTTGCTGTCCTGCTTATTTGCAGCTGGTTTTGGTGTGGAGGTGAAAGAGAAAAGGAATAGAAGAAGGAAAGGAGGAAGAGGAAAGGAGCAAGGATAAGAGCAAAGGGAGAAAGAAAAAGAGCAAGAATGAATAGATGAAACCAAAGGAACAAGGGGAGACAAGAATGGAAGCGAAAAAGGAAAGAGGGGCAGGGAGAGAGAGAGAGAGAGAGAGAGAGAGAGAGAGAGAGAGAGAGAGAGAGAAAAAAGAAGAAAATTGAAAAGAGAAAGAAACAAAATAAATGAAAATTAAAGGATAAGAGCAAAGTAAGGGAGAAAAAAAAAGAGCAAGAATGAATAGATAAAATCAAAGGAACAAGGGGAGACAAGAATGAAAGGTAAAAAGGAAAAGAGGGGAGAGAGAGAGAGAGAGAGAGAGAGAGAGAGAGAGAGAGAGAAGAAAAAAAGAAAATTGAAAATAGAAAGAAACAAAATAATTGAAAATTAAAACTAATTTGTACATGATTTAAAAATACATTTTATTAATCTATGATATGATCGGTTGATTCGTTGGCCCGACCAGTAAGTTGGTGAATCAAAGTTTGGTTGGGTCAAAGTTCGATTCTGATAACTATGGTTGAATATCAAGATGACTATAGTACTTTTGCGAAGTCTTTATCATGTGTATTTTACAGCTACAAAATTGAAAAGATATAACAGTTTCAGATCAATCTTGGTGTTGGGAAGATATATTACTTTATCAAGTTCAGCAGGTGCAATAAGGCATTGGATCTGTTTTTCTCCTTGCTTGACATGTTTCACAGTCAACGAAGCTTTAAGTTTCTCAACATGCAAAAAAATTTTCCTTAGCTATTACTGTTGCTACCTGCCTTCTAACATGACTGATGAATGAATTTAGTAGTAGTAGTTATATAGGGGAATAGTAAAACTGCAGAACATTTTGCTTCTGTTAAAGTTTGCTACCTGTATGATAAGATAAATAATGCACCAAATAAAGGATAGTCACAAACCCAGGGACAATGGAAACAATCACGATTGCAAGTTTATATCTCATGACTGAACAATTCTGATACATTGGTTAATGATATGGTTGATTTAGATTAACAAGACTAGAGATTGAACATGCAGTTTCTCTTTTTGCAACTACTCTGATCATAATTTCTAAGTTCTTATCTGCCATTTGCTGATGACAGGTCTACTTAATGGTATACCATGACAACGATTGTTCCACAGAGGGAACTTTGGAGTTTGGACACAGCTTATCCAATATCTTGCATTTGGCCACCAGGTTTCATAATTTGGAAGATGATTTGTAAATTAGGTAGATTCCAAAACAGCGGAAGAAAGCCGCATTTGAAAATGAAAAAAATGTTTCTAGGTTTTTATTTGGAGGATAGAAGAGAAACTCCATTGGGACAAATTCTGAAGTTTCAATTTGAAACTGCTTACTCAAATATAGAGGTAAATTATCCTGAAGTTAGTGCTGTGCTTAAAAGAAAAACCATTGGTTTGTCTAAATCAAGTATCTGAAAGGTCACTCACTATGTACCACATCGATGAAACAAAACATCAGGGACATGGCAGATGATGGTGTTTCTTATTGCTGCTTGTTGGGTATTGGTACAAAGAGATATGGGGCTTATCACTGTGTTTCCTTTGCAATCAAGCTGGGGCGGTAGACTACATTTCTTGGGGCATGCAATTAGCTCATGCGATTGAAGTGTGATGTGATTATTTTTGTAGAAAGCTAAGTACTTGAGTCAGGTTTAAGATGTCCCGATTCACGAATGGATTGGATAGGATGCAGTTTTCTGTCTATCCTCTTTCTACTTGAGGCTGATCTGATAAGACAAGTGCGTTCATGTAAACGAAGAGAACACCATGGCATGAGAGTCGTATGATTGCTTCCCAAGACAAACTCTTGCCAAGTTGGTAGTGAGCTAAATTGACCGGAGGAAAGTGAAGAATGGTACAAAGTTGGAGGAGTCGCGGCCACTGGTTGCTCTTCCTTTGGTATATATCACTGTCAGGTTGTAAATAGAGTGCTACCGCACGCAGGAGATGAGTCTACATTGGATTCGCTGAGTGAAAGGTAAAGTTAGCAGAGAAGCAGGAAGGACGTCAAAGGCTGCTGTGTACTTCGTTACTGAAGCCTTCGGTCGTCGTGTCACAAATGGAAGAAAACTGGGTGGGTGGCCTGGGCCGCTCATGTTACGCCACAGAGAGAAACTGGGAGGCTCTCTCTCTCTCTCTCTCTCGAGAAAAAAAAAAGAAGAAACCTAGGCATTGAGTATGAACAACAGTGGATAGAGTGCTGGATAATTTTATCTGAATTCTAAGGTACAAGGAGTTTAGACACGTTAATCCGGTAAGAAGTCAAGCTTCATTGTGCACCTCATTAGTCCAACGTCTCGACCATGCTGACTCGGCACGAGCACAGAGGGCATGTGATAGTTTCCAACGTTCGCGTAGACTATTACACCGTAACCATAATACTGACGAATAATGGCCGATGATGCAACACGTCTTGTAGCTCAATAAATAAATAAATAAATAAATAAATATATATATGGATGCATTTAATGTGAATCATTATCGGACTTCTTTTCTTTGACCTTATACACTCTCATGTTATTTACTTAATTTCCGAATTATCTTCGTCAAACGTGGACAATAGTGACTTAAAACATACTGTGTTTTTTTATACAACTTTGAATATTCATGTTATAATTTCATGTTTTTTTATTTTATAATTATATATAGGTAAATTTAAAAAAAAACTTAAAGTTTGAGAATTTTTTAAACAGCGCTTTAAGTTTGAAAAATTCTTGTAGGATGCTCCTTTTTCAAAATGATCATTCTACCCCTATTGGCTATCACTCTTAGCCCAGCCCTTAGTCGTGTCGTCCTTCCTCTTGTCACGTACTTAACTAGAATTACTTAAGTCGAAGGCATTCTTACGTTATCCGTCCATAAATGGTTAGCTTAATTGCAACCTTGCTCAAGTCCTAAAGGACATATAAAATAGTAAATAGATTAGTTCGAAAATAAGTAGTGGATAAGTTTCGACGCCTCGTGAAGAGGACATTTTATAAATAATTTAACAAACACTTGATGTGCAAAAAAGAAAAGAGAGAAAGAAGAGATCAAAGGCTTTAGAAGGCAAATGAATAGTTGCAAGTCCGTAAACGATTGCTCATCGAGTGTCGGGTGCATTCGCAAGTTCCCGTAGGCTTAACGTGTGAATCTATGAATCTAATTAACACGCAACACTACCTCAAACTCTCATCTAGCACTATGCCACTTGAGGGGTTCTATAGTACTGAGATAGCTGACATTTTACTTCGCATTATAGCTTGTAGAATATATATTATGACATTTGAAAACTAGGTCATTCTAGGATATTTTTGCTCATTGTAATGAGCAATCACTCTACAGCCTTGTAAATTGTTTCTATTCATAGTTTTCAAATAAAAACATACTAAAACAAGGTAAACATATGTATAAGCAAATAAAAGTGATAAATGATCCATTAACAAAGGCATTGCGAGTGCATAACAATCGTCCATGACATTCTCCCTTATTTAAACTGTCGACACCCTCGTCGATGCTTGCTTGTAGACTTTGATAATTGCTTCTTCGTATCACAAGGCTTCTTCAAGCTCTCAATTGGCTTCTGTTTGGATAAGCTTTTACCACTTCACTAAGTACTTGATTTGCTTTACTCTATTAGGTAGCTTTGTATTGTGATTCGCTAAAATAGTTTTAACTTGCTTTTTGTATGGGGCTCTGGTGTGGGGGTTGGAGGTAGCTAGGTTGGAATATTTCGGGAAGCATCTTGCAATCCGAGTGGTAGGCTTTCAAGTTGCTTGTGTGAAAGATATTTTGAATTTTGAGCCACGTTGACAGTTGTGTTAGGATCAAAAGGCACTAAGAGGGGGTGAATTAGTGCAATGGATTAAACTTGTATTCTTGAAACCGAAGCAAAGAAACACAAGTTCAGTAGGAAGATTTCGATTCGATTTAAAGAGAACTTGAAAGTAATTGCTTGTGAAAAGGAACTAACTATGAACTTGCAGCCAAGAAATGAAATGATTCAGAAATATAAACACTCACACATTTAAGGACACAATGATGTATAGTGGTTCGGTCAAATGACCTACATCCACTCTTGAAGCCTTTGCGATGAGGCTCCGCTCTTCCACTAGCAAGTCCTTTGAAGGAAGGATCAAACACCCTTTTACAACCCTTTACAAGGTGTTCACACTTGTACAATATCTCTCAAGAAGAAGAAGGGTGAACACTTAGCAAAGAATACAACACTTTTCAAAAACTCTTCAAAAGCTCAAGACTCAAACTTTTTGCTCAAAAGGGTTCCCTTTCAATTTGAAAAGGAAGGGGTATTTATAAGCCTCAAAGTGATTCAAATTTGGAGCCCAAACATGGAGCCAAAATTTGAATCCTTTGAGTTTTTCTGATCAACTCTTGGCAGATCGACACCCAGCGGTTCTATCGCTTCACCAAAGCGGTGCTACCGCTGGCTTTCACGCACCAGCGGTGTGTCATCACCGGTGACCAGCGGTGCTGCCGTCAGCAGCGATGAGGCAGAATGGCGTATTACCGCCTGCCAGCAAAGCGGTGCTACCGCACCGCTACAAGAGCGGGTTATCTTGAGCATGCACGCTATGGTGTCTGGCGGTTGGCGGTGCTACCGCCTGCCAGTCTTCTTTGGCGAGCTACCGCCTACCGCCGGGCTGGCGGTGCTACCGCTTGACTAATCGCTGCTGGTGAAGCTAACCGGTCTTCTGGCATGGCGAGCTACCGCTTGCCACTGGCTGGTGGCGGTGCTACCGCTTTCAGCCTAATCGCTGGCTGGTGAGCTACCGCTTCGCCATTTCTTTGGCGGTGCTACGCCTCGCCGGCTTCTCATTGGCGAGCTACCGCCTCACCACATGCTGGTTCGCTGTTCTGGCTGGCGAGCACGCCAAAGATGTATGCAACGTGCATGCATGCACACAAAGAAGATGCATCGCTTTGGCGGTGCAACCGCCAAAGATGCATACACGTAGTTGATTGGGTTTGGGCCAAAATTTTGGCCCAAACTCATCCTAATCAAGGCCCAATGGGCCCCACTTTGGGTTATCTAATCCTAACCCAAAATACGTGCTAACTACGAATTTTAAAGACGTTTCCTAAGCTATTACAAAGTCCACATGACAACTTCTTCCGCGAGCTTAGGTCAACTTCCGGCAGCGGTCTTCCGACGAACCTTCGGAAACCATTCCGCGGACTCACGGCAAGCTCCTGACTTCACGATGATCTTGGCGAGTTCCCGAGCTTCTTCGGCAAGTTCGATCTTTCTTGGCAAGCTCGCGAACTTCCGACGAACCTCCCGGCGAACTTCCGAAAACCCTTCGGCAAGCTCCCTACTGCTTTCTCGGTCGGTTCCGAAGCGCTCCCAACGAATCTTCGGACTTCCGTTGAACACTCGAACTCCCAACGATTCATCACACTTGTCTTCGGCCCTTTGTTTCGCTTTTACGTCTTCATCCCTATCGTAGTCAATCCGCCGATAGTAGACCGCATAACTCAAAACGCAGTTAGACCACAAATCACACTCAATTAGTTTCATCATCAAAATCCGAGATTCAACAATCTCCCCCTTTTGATGATGACAACTAATTGATGACCGACGAGTTAACCATAACTCCGGAGTTTAACACAAACTCCCCCTATCAATATGCAATTGATAGAACCCTTGGATTATCCCAAATCCAAGTAACATGTATCATTCATGTAGTGAAATAAGAACAAACCATCATGCAAATATAAAATATTCAATCAATGCATGAAGTCATCAATCTACTTCTCCCCTATGTCATCAACAAAAGGAGAAGTATCATTATAGCTAGTTTAAAAGATATGCAGATTTTTACAACAAACTAGCTTGCACTTTGCAAGATATGCAGATTTTTACAACATCATACAACATTTTGCAATACAACATTAAGTTATACCATTCAATCATAGGAAGTTTCAAAGATGGGCAATGATGGTAATTTTCACTTGCTTGTTGAGATGTGCAAGTTGCACTTTCTTTGCTTCCTTTGCATGTTCTAGCTAGCAAAATTTTTCTTTGCAATACATAAGCTAGCAATAATTCTTCTCCCCCTTTGTTTTGTCAAAAAGTGGAGTACAAATAGCTAATGCTTTGATCATGACAAGATAACAAATTTACAATATAAATTTTTAGCATATTAAGTCATGAATTCAAGGGAGTCAAAAATCAAGATATGAGATAAAAAGATGATAAGCAAGCAATCAATAATGATAAGCAAGCTAACATACTTTGCGACACGCAAGTTAGCTTCCTTTCAATTCTTCTCTTTTGTAACTAAGTTTCACCTTTGCAAGCTATCAACTTTTGTTTGCAATGAGCTAGCAATTATGTATGATCACTTTAAACATATATGCTAACTTTTCATTTAAACATACAAACATAAAGGCATGTAACATTTCAAAATTTTGAAGTTTTGCACTTTGCTTCTTTTGATAAAATGAAAAGAGCATGGTAAAAGATCTTGATTTATAAAGAGTTTCAAGTCATAGTTGTCAAGATCATAATTCCACTAAAGTATTTTCATTAGCAAAGAATCACATGAGCACTTGATTGTTGCATAAATAATTTTATTGCATCATGATTTATAAAATTTTACAACATGAATCATATGAGGTAAAATAGCAATAATATCAATCATGATTCATTGATAGCAAATTGCAAAGAGAACAATTTGTTTCATGCATCTTGATTCACACAAGTCAAGTTATGATTCCAAGAGATTAAGAGATGAATCAAGAATCTTTAATAAGTCTTATTCAAATTCATAAAAGATATCAAGAAGAGCAACATTTCTTGTACATTGATATTCAAACCATGACAAGTGATATATCAAACATTTGCATTTATATTTCAATCATCAAGTCATGAAGCATACAAAGTAGTATTGAAACATGAGAGAAAAGTTCAAATTATCAAATCATAATCAATTCATCGAAATCACTTCTATAATTTATGAGATTCTTAAGATATCATGAAATCATTAATCTCGGTAAGATAGTAAATATAATTTCTTTATGTTTCATATAAGTATGTCTTTTGCCTTTTATATGCCAAATCAAAATATTCAAAACCGGAAGACAAACTTCATTATAAAATTGTCAAAACAACACATTGTTTCAAGACATGAGATTTAACTTATCATGATAATGTGTTTCATTTTGTTTCAAACAAGTGTGCTTATATTTCAAAAGATGAGTATCAAATTTAAGACCAAAACATGAGTTTGTCATCAAGATATGATATCACAAAGTCATTAAGCATGATAACAAACTTTTAGTATTTTTATTTCAATGATGATTTCATAATGTATGTTCAAACATTTATGTGGATCCTATCATTGTAGAAATTCAAAACATAAGTTTGTCATTATATCCATCAAGATCATATGCATCAAATATCATGACAATACATTTTCTCATCTTTATGAGTTTCAATTTAAGTGATTTGATCTTTCATAAGAATGATCAATGTCATGCATTATATTTAAACATGAGAGCATCATCATATTTAGAAATGAATTTATCATTGAAATCATTTCACTTCTTTCTTTCATTTGTTATAATAAGATGATCAATGGTCAAACTTTTGCTAAAATCATACATTATTTTAAAAATCTGAAAAATACTTTTCGTCATGAAAATCATCAAGTCCAAATGTAATACAAGGCAACATAAAAGTCACATTTCTTTCATTTTGAAAATTTGTGGGTTGGGTCTTTATAATTGATTTCATGAAGACATGTATCAATAAAAATTTCATCATAAAAGGGTTAAAATCCATTAAGCCAAAATGGAAGTTTTCAAGCGATAATCAAGATACATATGTATGGATTAATCCTAAGCATTATCACAAATCTTGCATCATTCATGTTTTTACTTTTCAAAACTACTATAAAGAAGAGCATAGTATAATTTCGAATTTTTTTTTTTTTTTGAATTTCTACAAACACAAGAAAAACATAAAAATTCCTACTAACTAAGATAAGCATTCATGGAAATCATCATGTAATTTCAAAATAATTCAAGGAAGTTAAGTTACTTACCTCATTGTGAAGCCCATGAAAGCGTAGTTTGCTTCTTCTTTCTTTGATTCTTCTTTCCAAGCCTTCTTCTTCTTCGGCCTCTTTCTTCGTTCAAGTTCATTTGTATTTTTAATTTTTGTTTAATGAACTTGTTAACATTCATTGTTATGTGTTCAATGTCCTCATTGTCCTCTTCACTTGAGTCATTACTCAAGTGGCATTTCATAGTTCGGAGTTCAAAACCTTCTTGTTCTTTAGAAGGTTGTTCATGTGCTCATCAAGTTCTTCATATTCATCATGTTCCATTTCATAGGTCTTTAAAGACCCAATGAGTTCATCAATAGAATAATTATTTAGATCCTTTGATTCTTGAATCGCCGTTATTTTAGGATCCCACCATTTTGAAAGGGATCTTAAGATCTTGTTAGTGAGTTCAAAATTGAAAAACTTTTACCAAGACTTTTCAAGCTATTGATGACATCCGTGAAGCGGGTGTACATGTCATCGATAGATTCGCTTGGTGTCATTTGGAAGAGCTCAAAATCATGCAACAAGAGGTTTACTTTGAGTCTTTAACTCTACTAGTTCCTCATGCGTGATTTCAAGAGTTCGCCAAATGTCAAAAGCCGTTTCGCACATAGAAATCCGATTGAACTCGTTCTTGTTCAAAGCGCAAAATAAGGCATTCATAGCCTTTGCGTTTAAAGAAAACGACCTTTTCTCCAAAACCGACCATTCGTTCGTCGGTTTAGAGGAAGGTTGAAAACCATTTTCGATGATGTTCCACAAATCCAAATCCATTGAAAGCATGAAAACTCTCATTCGAGTTTTCCAATATGTAGTCCGTGCATCTGTTAAAGAACGGTGGACGAAAAACCTAAAAGCCCTCTTGAAAACCATTTAGAGCCATTTCTCACGGTGTAAACCAAAGAGAAAGAACGTGGCTCGATACCAATTGTTAGGATCAAAAGGCACTAAGAGGGGGTGAATTAGTGCAGCGGATTAAACTTGTATTCTTGAAACCGATTTCGCAAAGAAACACAAGTTCAGTAGGAAGATTTCGATTCGATCTAAAGAGAACTTGAAAGTAATTGCTTGTGAAAAGGAACTAACTATGAACTTGCAGCCAAGAAATGAAATGATTCAGAAATATAAACACTCACACATTTAAGGACACAATGATGTATAGTGGTTCGGTCAAATGACCTACATCCACTCTTGAAGCCTTTGCGATGAGGCTCCGCTCTTCCACTAGCAAGTCCTTTGAAGGGGAAGGATCAAACACCCTTTTACAACCCTTTACAAGGTGTTCACACTTGTACAATATCTCTCAAGAAGAAGAAGGGTGAACACTTAGCAAAGAATACAACACTTTTCAAAAACTCTTCAAAAGCTCAAGACTCAAACTTTTTTGCTCAAAAGGGTTCCCTTTCAAATTTGAAAAGGAAGGGGTATTTATAAGCCTCAAAGTGATTCAAATTTGGAGCCCAAACATGGAGCCAAAAATTTGAATCCTTTGAGTTTTTCTGATCAACTCTTGGCAGATCGACACCAAAGTGGTTCTATCGCTTCAGCCACGGCGGTGCTACGCCTGGCTTTCCACGCACCAGCGGTGCTACGCTTCACCAAAGCGGTGCTACCGCTTCATGAGCTGGGGCGGTACTACCGCCCTTCAGCAAAGCGGTGCTACCGCTAAAGAGCCAAGGGTTATCAGAGCATGCACGCGCTATCGAGTGTCTTTGGCTTTGGCGGTGCTACCGCCCGACCATTCTTCTTGGCGAGCTACCGCTTCAGCTAGGCATTTCTTTGGCGGTGCTACCGCCTCACCTAATCGCGCTGGTGGTGAGCTACCGCTTCAGCCTACCGCTTTGGCGGAGCTACCGCTCAGCCCTGGCTGTGGGCGGTATACCGCCAGCCTAATCGCTGGTTTGAGCTACCGCTTGACATTGTCAAAGTGTTATCGCTCGGCCACCGCTTCTTTGGCGTGAGCTACCGCCACCACCATGGTTGGTTCGCTGGTTCGCTGATTTTGGCGATGCTACGCCAAAGATATGCAACGTGCATGCATGCACACAAAGAAGATGCATGCCGTTGGCGGTGCAACCGCCAAAGATGCATACACGTAGCAGATTGGGTTTGGGCCAAAATTTTGGCCCAAACTCATCCTAATCAAGGCCCAATGGGCCCCCACTTTGGGTTATCTAATCCTAACCCAAAATACGTGTAATAACTACGAATTTTAAAGACGTTTCTAAGCTATTACAAAGTCCACATGACAACTTCTTCCGGCGAGCTTCCGGTCAACTTCCGACAGATCTTCTTCCGACGAACCTTCGGAAACCATTCCGCGGACTCACGGCAAGCTCTGACTTCACGATGATCTTGGCGAGTTCCCCCGAGCTTCTTCGGCAAGTTCCGATCTTTCTTGGCAAGCTCCGCGAACTTCCGACGAACCTCCCGGCGAACTTCCGAAAACCCTTCGGCAAGCTCCCTACTCGTTCTCGGTCGGTTCCGGCAACGCTCCCAACGAATCTTCGGACTTCCGTTGAACACTCGAACTCCCAACGATTCATCACACTTGTCTTCGGCCCTTTGTTTCGCTTTACGTCTTCATCCCTATCGTAGTCAATCCTGCTCGATAGTAGACCTGCATAACTCAAAACGCAGTTAGACCACAAATCACACTCAATTAGTTTCATCATCAAAATCCGAGATTCAACAAGTTGTACCTTATAGGAGACATTGCCTACCCTATTGATAATTGGGAAGGGTTCTTCATACTTACGCATCAGTCTCTTATACACTTTATGCCTAAAGAATTAGAGTGATATTGATTGGGGCTTCACCAACCACAATCGTCGACTTTAAACTTAAGTGGTCACCTTTCCAGATCTCCTCACTTCTTTATCGTTTTTGCTTCAATCTCCAAGTAAACCCGAGTAATATCTGTATTTCAGTATCACTCCTTTATAAAGTGATATATTGATATGCTACTCTCGGTATATCCGATCACCAAAGTGTAAGAAGTAGATGGTTGTTGTCTCATAATGATCTCAAAGAGACTTTGTTTGGATACAAACCTCTGCTATAAGTTATAGGAGAATTTGGCTATATCCAACAATTTCATTAAATCTCATTAGTTGGTACTCATATAGTGTTAAAGATATTGCTCAAGGAGCGAATTTATTTTTTCAGTCTGACCATCTATCTAGGGGTGGAGGCCTATGGAGAAATATAAATTGGATTCCAACAATTTGAATAGCTCGGTCCAGAATCATCCCAAAAATGCTGATTATATTGTGTGGGACTCCCAAATACTTTATCACATTCTTCATCATCAACTCGACCATCTCCTCTACTGAGTAGTATAGGGGTGCAACAATGAATGTTATATACTTTGAAAATCGATTGACCACCATGAGTATCGATTTGAGCCCCTCTACTACCGACAAGCTTGATATGAAATTTAAGAAAAATGCTCCCCTATGACCTTTCTGGTATGGGCAATGACTCTAAAAGTTCTATTGACTTTCGTTGCTCTATCTTATCTTATTGACAAGTAAGATATGTTCAAACATATTTATCTACATTAATCCCCATCTTCGGCTAATAAAATGCCCTCTACGAGAACTGACATTCGATAAATATTTAGATGTCAAGCCCAAAGAGAAGAGGCTCTCTCAAGGGTTCATGCCTCAATTTATTTGTTCGAGGAACATAAACTTTATTCCCTTTGGTGTAGATGATGAATCCCTCTTGGACCCAAAATCATCTTGCCTTCCTTTCTTTAATCAGTTACATTATGGTTATTGCTTGGAGATCATTATATAGTCTATTCTTGATCCAACAAAAGAAGTTGGAGTATAGTTGACTTGCTTAACTTTCACCTTCCAATTGCATGATATTTATCAACTCTATTTTCCTACTCAATACATTGGCTATGACATTTACTATTCTGGGTTTGTACTCTGTTATCATATCAAATTTAGCTAGAAAGACTTGCCACTGTACTTGCTTTAAGAGAATTTTTTCTTAATTTAGAAGTAACTCAACGCAATGTTATCTATCCTTAGCATAAATCATGTTCCGAGAAGATAGTACCGCCAAACTCTTAGATATTAGACCATTGCTATCATCTCTTTCTCATGCATCAAATATTGTCACTTGATCTCGTTGAACTTGCTGCTATCATAGGCCATTGGGTAACCCTCCTACATAAGTACTCTCACAGTAGTGAGGTTTGAGGCATTTGTATGGACTTAGAAAGGCTTCTTATAGTTTAGAAATTTAAATATCGATTCTTCCAACACAACAACCTTTAGGTCTTAGAATGCTACTTCACATTTGTTTGACCATCACTAAGACTGCTCCTTCAACAACTCCATCAATGGAGCTACGTGCTTCGAGTTCCTAGTTATGATGCGCCAATAATAGTAGACGGAACTAAGGACGGATTTCAGCTTTAGTACCTTCTTCAGTGTTCACCACTCTTACAACTTGCACCTTCGATATATTCATCTAAATGGAATGTTCACCAATTTGATCCCCTAAGAATAAAATCTTCATCTGAGCAAAGTATAACTTCTTCTTTTTCACGAATAAATTATTCTCCTTATGAACCTTAAAAATTGTTTGAAGGTGCTCAATATACTCCTTGAGTATTTGGCTGTAAATGATGATATCGTCCAAGTAGATGACCATAAACTTGTACAGATACTCTTTGATTCATAAGAGTGTAGACTATAACTAAAGCATTGGTTAAGCTGAATGGCATCACCAAGTACTCGAACACTCCATACCTGGTCACATAGGTAGTCTTTGCTTAATCGCCTTTAGTAATGCGTACCTGCTAGTAACCTAACCAAAGGTCAAGTTTGGAGAAATATTTTGCTTTGCCCAGTTGGTTGAATAAGTCCAAAATGAGTGGGATGTAGTACTTGTTCTACATCGTCACCTTGTTTATAGCTTGATAGTCGATGCATAATCATATGCTCCCATCTTATTTCTTCTGAATGAGGACTAGAGCTTTGAATGGTATCTTAGAACTACGAATAAGACCATCGCTTAATAGTTCATTTAATTGCTTCTTGTGTTACCAACACTGGAGGGGCCATGTGATATAATGGTCTTTTTAGAGGTTTTACTCCTGACTCTAGCTCGATATAGTGATCCATGCATATGCATGGCGATAGTGAACTCCTTCAAAATGTCTACCACCACAATAAGATCATGAGTGGCCTTAACATCAAGTAGCTCTAACTTTACTATAGCTATAAAAGTTAATTTATCTTTTCACATCCTCTTCTTCAATTATGAATTAGATATTTATTGTGGATCTTTAATTACTCCTCGAGAAATGAAAATCACACAGGGATCATCGCCTCGCATTAGACATAGAGAGTTTAGGAATGACATTGGCACCAACTTTGTCATGTGCACAAAATCCACTTCGAGGATAACTTAGAAGTTGTCATGTGGCAGCACCATCATGTTTGTGCTTTGGCTCCATATCCTACTCTTGATGAGGACTGTTAGGAAATCTGAGATGACATCATATGTATAGCGGAAGAATAAAAAAATAAAAATCTCAGATTTTAGTAGAAAATAAGATTCTTATCGTCATGCAAATATTGGTACATAAAAACTCACAAAACCAAAAAACTTGTAGATCTATGGGAGAGGATAAAGAAAGTCAAGTGTCCTCCTATCTAGTGAAGATCGATATGATAAAGGCTACGAAGATGCTTCTCAAATCGCTACACAAATCTCCTCGTTGTGCACATCACGCAATCAAGAAAGGGTCGACCCTTCTTGCTATTCACATGCCTCAAATAAGGGCTGCTAGCAAAGGATAAGAGAGGGAGAGGAAAATAGGAGGTGGCTACTAAAAGGCGCTTAGCCTATGGTCCTTTAGTTCCCTTCTATTTATAGAGGCCCCCTATCAACTTAACCCTAATGGTTCCTACCTTATTAGATACTAGATCTTTATCTAACTACCCAAGCCTCGTAGATTAGTGAGTCTTTACCCTGTAATCTCTAATAATCTCTTATTTGATCTCATCCATATGATTCAATAATTCATGGGCTTATTAGATTTCCAATAAGGTAGGGGCTCCAACGGATATCTCATATCTGAACCTTTACTTGTCGAAGCACATACTAAATTTGTATGACCCTCTAGGCCTAATATCGAGCTGGCTATGAGTCATACCTGTCAGAACTCCTTCTAGCTCAGTGAATTATTATCTCCATAATAATTCACTCGATTGATCAACTACAAATATACTAGGACACTACACCGTAGTCCCGAGATGATATAGGAGAATCCAATCCTTTTGACCTATCTGTTCTCAATTATCGTATATCTATAATCTCTCATCCATCTAATATCCCAGAGATTGTATACCGGGCATGGTGCTGTCAAACTCATATGGTTTCTAATCGAGTCTCGCTCTAATCAGATTCTCCCGGAGAACTCTTTCTCTCTCAATTTGAATGACTCTAGCCAAGGATTTGCTTAAGCAAGAACACATGAGATATTTCTCTTATGATATCGAGAGTAGATGATCCTCTATCGATAATCAATTGCCCTTGTAAGATTAGCTGCCACTCTTGATGACCGGTTGTACTAGATTTAAAACTTATAGACCTATAAGTCCGGTATCAAAAAGTGGAGTACTCATACATGACATCATTGGTGTCTCAAGTCTAAGGACTAGACACATAATTGAAATGACGAAAATTCTATCTGACAAGAATGTATCATCAACCATCTAGCATTCTGTAAGCGGATCAATCAGTGAACTCATTCTCCAAAGAGCATCTGCACTATATCCCTAGTATCCCACACGAGAAGTTGTGAGACCAAACGCCTCCATCATATAGATAGGTATATAATATATCGGTCTATCTAATTATTTCGATGTCTCTCTTGAATAACCTATAATCGGTATTATTTAGGATCTGTGTTGAAAGGTGAATCAGTTTCATTATCGTGATCTCATCACGATTTGATTTCCATTGCATAGATTCATGGACATCATAATATATATATATATATGCAATAAGCAATATAAAGTAGAAAAATATCAATAAATAATAAGCAAAAATAGTGCGTATCATGTCACATGTGTCATCACTCATTTGTTTGGCTTATATGGCGCATATAACTAGCAGGGACTACCCTTGCCAGCCTTTCAAATTGTTCTGCTCATACTTTTTAAGCAATAACATATTAAAATAAGATAAAACATACTACCAAAGATATACACTAGCAAACAAAAGCCATGAATGATCAGTTGACAAAGGTGTTATAGGTGTGCGACAATCGTCTACGACACTTCATCGGACTTGCCTAGCAATGAAAGCATATTTGTTAGTCATAAGTGTCTTATAAGTCAATTACATGAGTGATGACATATGTAATATGATACACACTCTTTTTATCTATTATTTATTTAGTATTTTTCTCACTTTATGTTGCCAATTGCATGTATTATGATGTCCATGGATCTGTGTAATGAGAATTAGATTATGATGTAATCACGATAATGAGACTGATTCACCTTTAAACAAATTCTCTAAATAATCTAGGTAATATGTTACTCGAGAAAGGCATCGAGATAATCAGACAGACTCATGTGTTATATACCCGTAGATATAATAGAGATGATTGGTCTCATAGTTGCTCATGTGGGGACACTAGGGATACATTACAGGTACTCATTAGAGAATGAGTTCACTGATTGATTCACTCACGGAATATTAGATGGTTGATGATACCTCATTGTTAGACAATGATTCTGTTATCCCAGTTATGTCTTTGGTTCTTAGACTTGAGATACTAGAGATGTCCTATATGAGTACTCTACTCTTTGGTATCGAGCTTATAGGTCTAAAATTTTTAGATCTAGCACAATCGATCATTGGGAGTGGTAGCCAATCTTACGAGGGCAATTGAATGTCGATAGAGGATTATCCGCACTCGGTGTCATGAGAGGAATATCCTATGTATTCTTGCTCAAGCAAATCTCTAGCTAGAGTCATTCATATTGAGAGAGAAAGAGTTCTCTGGGAGAATCCAAATAGAGCGAGATTTGAGTAGAAACCGTATGGACTTGATAGCACCATACTCGGAATATGATCTCTAGGATATTGGATGAATAAAGGACTATAAATATATGGTAATTGAGGACATATAAGTCGAAAGGATTAGATTCCCCTGTATCATCTGAGGACTACGACGTAGTGGCCTAGTATGTCCATAGTCGATGAGTCGAGTGAATTATTATGGTGGTAATAATTTACTGAGTTAGAAAAAAACTAACAGATATGATTCACAGTCAGCTCGATATTAGGCCTAGAGTCACACACATATGATGTGCTACGATGAGCAGAAGTTCAGATATGAGATATCCGCTGGAGCCTCTATCTTATTGGATATCCAATAAGCCCCTGAATTATTGGATCATTTGGATGAGATCCAATAAGAGCCAATGAGAGATTATTGGGTAGAGATCCACTAATCTAAGAGGCTTAAGTAGTTGGATAGAGATAAAGTACCCAACAAGGTAGGATCCATTAAAGTTAAGTTAACAAGGGACCTCTATAAATAGGAGAGAACCAAAAGGCCATAGGCTAGACCCCTTTTGGCTACCACCTCCTATTCTTATCTCCCGTTCTCCTCAGCCAACAACATCTATTTAGGGTGTGTGGATGTTAGAACCCTTGTGGATTCTAAGCTTAGGGTTGATCTCTATAAGGGATTGGCCTCCTTAGAACTCTATAGGGGTTTTTTCCTCCAAGTTGCTACTCAAAGGCTATTAAAATATTGATCTATTTCTTTATGAAAAGAGAGTGAATACATGACTATTTATAGGGTTTCTAAACCCCAACTCCTAATAGGACTCTTACTCAGGATTTCTACTTCTAACCAACTCCTACTTTTAATTAGGACTCTTTCTCTAATAGGACTCCTACTTCTATTAGGACTCATTTTCTAAGAAGCAACATAACCCTAACCTGGTCAGCCTCTTCACCTCTTTAATAGGGGTCGGCTAGATAGGATTTACATGAATGTCCTTATCAATTAGGACTTGTTGAATCTCGGATTTTGATGATAAAATCAATTGGTGAAATATTTGTTCTAATCTATATTGTCAAAGATAAGTGTGCAGGATTAACTACGATGGGTCAGAAACATAAAGTGATTTACCGAGGTCAAGTCCGTCGGGTGTTCAAGAGTTCATCGGAAGTCCGAAGAATCGTCGGAAGTGTTGCCGGAACCAACCAAGATCGAATCAGGGACTTGCCGAAGTTTTCGAAAGTTCGTCGCAAAGATCGTTGAAGGTTCGCGAAACTTTTCCGAGAAGGTTCGGAAGCTTGTCGAAGACTCGTTGAGCGTGCCATACAAGCCGGGAGCATGCTGAGAATCCACCGGAAGAAATCCGAGGGAAATATCGGAGGACCGCCGAAGTCTCATCGTAAAGCTCGCCGGAATAAGACTTGAAGAATGTCGGTTTAAATCACTGTTAATTATGTTTTAATTTCGTAGTTAGCATGTACTTAGAGCAAGGATTTCGAATTAATCCTGCTTTAAATTGGTAGGGGCCAACCGGGCCCTTACTAGGCTTTTTGGGCCTTGAACAAGGCCCGTTCAAAGAAAGTTGAATGGGCAGCAAGACAAGACCTTTGGCGGTACCGTGTGTCTTTGGCGGTGCTACTACAGCCCGGCCTGGGCGTAGAACCGCCCGGCTACAATATACAAGATGGCGGTAGCACCGCTTGTGCTTTGTCGTGGCCTGACGATTGACAAAGCGTAGTAGCACCGCCAAGACAGGAACTCCAATTTGATTTCAAATTTAGAGCCCAAATTTGAAACCATTTTGGATCTATAAATACCCCCCCCTCCCCCTTTCTCAACTGAAAGGGCACCCTTTTGAGAGTTAGAATCTTGAGTTAAGTCTTTGAATAGTCTTGAAAAGCCTTGTCTCTTGCTAAGTGTTCACCTCCTTCTTCTTCTTGAGAAATCTTGTAAGAGTGTGAACCTCTTGTAAAGGGTTGTAAAAAGGGGTATTTGGTCCTTCCTCTACAAAGGATTTGCTAGTGGAAGTGCGGAGCCTCATCGTGAAGGCTTCAAGAGTAGATGTAGGTCATTTGACCGAACCACTATACATCATTGTGTTCATGAATGTGTGAGTGTTTACATTTCTGAATCATTTTATTACTTAGCTGCAAATTGCTTAGTTCCTTACTATTTCCTTTACTCAAGCAACTTCTTACAAGTTCTCTTTCATCGAATCGAAATCTTCCTACGAACTTGTCTTTGTACGAAGTCGGCTTCAAAGTTATGTTTTTAATCCGCTGCACTAATTCACCCACCCCCCCCTCTTAGTGCCTTTTCGATCCTAACAATTGGTATCAGAGTAAGGTTTACTCTCATATTGGTTTAAAACCTAAGAGAGATGGCCTACTCCGGTATGCAAGAGGGTCACTCCATTACTCATCCGCCTATGTTTAATGGGTCGAATTATACATATTGGAAGACTCGTATGAGGATTTTTCTCATTTCTATGGACTTCAAACTTTGGAACATTGTTGAAAATGGCTTTGCAAAATCTTCTCTTCCAATGAGTGAGTGGAATGAGTCGGAAAGGAAGATTTTTGCTCTCAATGCAAAGGCTATGAATGCCTTATTTTGTGCGCTTGATAAGAATGAGTTTAATCAGGTTTCTATTTGTGAATCGGCATTTGATATTTGGCGCACTCTTGAAATCACTCATGAAGGCACTAGCCGAGTGAAAGAGTCCAAAATCAATATTCTTGTGTATTCTTATGAACTTTTTCGGATGAAACCAAATGAGTCCATTGGAGATATGTACACCCGCTTTACGGATGTCATCAATGGACTTAAAGCTGTTGGTAAAGGATTTTCTAATTTTGAGTTGGTAACTAAAATTTTAAGATCCCTTCCAAAGAGTTGGGATCCAAAGGTTACAGCCATTCAAGAGGCCAAGGATCTTAAAATATTTCTGCTTGAAAAACTTATTAGGTCTCTAATGATCTACGAGATGACGTGCCATGCTCATGAAGAGCTTGAAAACCCCCTTCCAAAGAACAGGAAAGATATAACACTTAGAACACAAGAAGACCACTTGAAAGGAACATCAAGTGATAAGGACAATGACAATGACATTGCACTTTTAACTCGAAAGTTTAAGAAATTTATAAGAAATAACAAATTTAAAAATGACAAAAAATAAATTTGAACACAAAAAGGATCAAGTTATTTGCTACGAATGCAAGAAACCGGGACACTTCAAGAATGAATGCCCTCAAGCCAAGAAGAAGCAATTCAAGAAGAAGAAAGCTTTGAAGGCCACGTGGGATGATTCAAGTGACTCCGAGGTTGAAGAAGCTAGCAACAAAGAGGAGGCCAACTTCGCGCTAATGGCATTAGGAGAAGAGGTTAGTGAGTTATTTAATGAAGAGTTATCTTTCGATGAACTTTTTATCGCTTTTCATGAGTTATTTGATGAATGTAGAACTCTTAGTAAGAAGTTCAATTTGCTTAAGAAAGAGCATGCTTTATTACAAAATAAGTTCAATAGTCTCCAAACCCCTTCTCTACCCCCATGCTCTAAGTGTGAACACTTTGAAGCAACAAAAAGAGAGAACTTGCTACTCAAAGAGACCCTAAACAAGTTTAAGGTCGATAGCAAGGGCTTGGACATGATCCTTGCTAACAAGGGTCACGTCGGAAATAGGCGTGGAATCGGATTTGTGAGTGGATCTCACCAAAATCCCACCACCTTCATTGAAGGACTTACATTGCATGTATCACCCCATTTGAAATATAATTTTTGTGGTAAAACGGGACATGTTGCTTACAAATGTCCATTCAAGAAATTTAGTCCATAAAAATTGATATGAGTTCCTAAAGGAACCATAAACAACTCTATGTTGAATTACAAATTAAGTAGATCAATTTGTAAGGCACCCAAAATCAAATGGGTACCTAAAAACCATCCTCTTTTGTAGACAAATTTACAAGCTTGGAGCAAGAAATGGTATCTTGATAGTGGATGCTCAAGGCACATGACCGAAGATCCATCTCATTTCTCTATGCTCACTAGCAAAGAAGAAGGGTATGTCACCTTCGGAGACAACAACAAGGGTAAAATCATTGGCAAGGGGACCATAGGTAACAAATCAAGTTTTTCAATTGATGATGTGTTGCTAGTTGATGGTTTAAAACATAATCTTTTAAGCATTAGTCACTTATGCGATAAAGGTTATGTTGTTAGATTTGAATCTAATGTTTGCATTATTGAAAAACTAAATAATGACATATCCATGATTGCTTTAAAATAAAACAATGTCTACACCATAAATATTGATGAATTAAGTAATGAAATATATTTTTTAGTTTTGAATGATGATGCTTGGCTTTGGCATAGGAGATTAGGCCATGCAAGCATGAAACTAATTTCTAAGATTTCATCTAGAGAGTTAGTAAGAGGTATCCCAAACATGAAATTTATCAAGGATAAGGTATGTGATGCATGTCAACTAGGAAAACAAATAAAAACTAGTTTCAAATCAAAAAAATCAAATTAGCACCACTAGACCATTGCAATTGATCCATTTGGACTTATTTAGACCAATTGACATAACAAGCCTAGGAGGTAGCAAATATGCCTTTGTAATTGTGGATGACTATAGTAGATACACTTGGACCTATTTCTTGGCTCACAAAAGTGATTGTTTTAAATGTTTCTCTAAATTTTGTAAACTCACTCAAAATGAAAAAGGTTTTATGATTTCATCGATTCGAAGTGATCACGGAGGTGAATTTCAAAATCATGACTTCCAAAATTTTTGTGAAATAAACGGATATAACCATAACTTCTCTACTCTAAGAAATCCATAACAAAATGGAGTAGTGGAATGAAAAAATAGAAGTTTGCAAGAAATGGCTAGAATCATGTTAAATGAATATAATTTACCAAAATATTTTTGGGCCGAAGCCGTGAATATGGCTTGCTATGTTATGAATAGAGTTCTAGTAAGACCATCCCTATCTAAAACTCCATATGAATTATGGAATGATAAAAAACCCAATGTTTCTTATTTTAAAGTTTTTGGTTGTACATGTTTTATTTTAAATGAAAAGGATGCCTTAGGAAAATTCGATGCAAAATCCAATGAAGGCATATTTCTTGGTTATTCTTCCGTTTCTAAAGCTTTTCGTGTTTTCAACAAAAGAACCTTAGTTATAGAAGAATCTATTCATGTGGTTTTTAATGAAATTTTCGAATTTAAGAAGAAAGATTTTGATGATGATTTTGGCTTTGATAATTTGAATGAACCCTCTCCTCAAAATGACAACTTGAATGCATCTTCTTCCCAAACTTCCTTACCCAAGGAATGGAAGTATGTAGATGCTCATCCCAAGGAGTTAATTATAGGAGATGCATCGAAAGGGGTTCAAACTCGCTCTTCTTTCAAAGATTTTTGTGCCCATGCCGCTTTTCTTTCTCAAGTTGAATCAAAATGCATTGATGATGCCTTGAAAGATGATTCTTGGGTTATCGCAATGCAAGAAGAATTGAATCAATTTGAGAGGAATGAGGTATGAAAGCTTGTTCCTAGACCTAATGACTACTTAGTTATTGGTCCTAAGTGGGTCTTTAGAAACAAGCAAGATGAATGTGGTATCGTGGTTAGAAACAAGGCTAGACCAGTGGCCAAATATTTCAACCAAGAAGAAGGTATCGATTACGAAGAGACCTTCACTCCGGTGGCAAGATTAGAAGCCATTAAGATGCTCCTTGCCTATGCTAGTAGTAATGATTTCAGATTATTTCAAATGGATGTCAAAAGTGCATTCTTAAATGGTTTTATTTCCGAAGAAGTGTATGTCGAACAATCACCCGGATTTAAAAATTCTCTTCTCCCTAACCATGTGTTTAAGCTAACTAAGACTTTATATGGTGTAAAATAAGCCCCTAGGGCTTGGTATGAGAGGCTTAGTTTTTTTTTAATTTCAAATGATTTCACTAAAGACAAGGTTGATACTATATTGTTTATTAAATATTTTAAAAATAATTTTCTTATTGTTCAAATTTATGTTGATGATATTATTTTTGGTTCTTCTAATAAATCACTATGTGAATCATTTGCCAAGAATATGAGTGATGAATTTGAGATGAGCCTAATGAGAGAACTAAATTTCTTTTTAGGATTGTAAATTAAGCAACTAAGTGATGGTATATTTCTAAATCAATCAAAGTATACATTAGAATTGTTAAAACGATTTAACATGGATGGATAAAAAGACATTAGTACTCCTATGAGTACCTCCACTAAGTTAGATATAGATGAAAAAGGAGAAAGTTTTGATCAAAAAATATATAGGGGCATGATAGGTAGCTTGCTTTATCTCACTGCAACCAGACCTGACATCATGTTTAGTATGGGGTTATGTGCAAGATTCCAAGCTAATCCTAAGCTATCTCACTTCAAAGCCGTTAAGAGAATCCTTAGATATCTTAAAGGGACTCCGAATCTTGGATTATTGTATCCAAAATCCGATAACTTTGATTTAAAAGCTTATGCAGATGCGGATTTTGGTGGATGTAAAATAGATAGAAAAAGTACATCTGGAACATGCCAATTTTTAGGACATGCACTTTTTCTTGGACTTCCAAGAAACAAAATTCAGTTGCACTATCTACGGCAGAAGCCGAATACATAGCTACAAGTGTATGCTGTGCACAGGTTATTTGGATGAAAAATACGCTAAAAGACTATGGAATTTATTTAAAGAATATTCCTATAAAATGTGATAACACGAGTGCTATCTGTCTAACTAAAAATCTGATTCAACACTCTCGAACTAAGCACATTGACATTAGGCATCATTTTATATGTGATCATGTTAGTAGTAAAGATGTCACCCTTGAATTTATTGATACAAATCATCAATTAGCGGACATTTTTACAAAACCCTTAAATGAGGAACAATTTAATTTTATTAGAAGGGAATTAGACATGTTAAATTGTCCTAATAAATGAGCTTTATTATATGAGATTTTTCTTTGAAATTTTGGTTTTCGTCGATTTGACTTCCTCTCGGATTTCTTTTTGAAATTTCAGATTTCTTTTTGACATCATCCCATCCTTAAAATCTTTGAAAACAAATTTAAAATAATTAAAAAAAATATTTTGTGGGGCCAGCGGTAGCACCGCCTGAACCGACGGTAGTATCGCCTGGGTATTCGGCTCCCAGGCGGTAGCACTGCCTGGTTGGCGGTAGTACCGCCCGAACACCCTCATATTAAAGGGGGTGTTAGGGTCGACGGTAGAACCGACCGAAAACTCTCTCCCTTTCATTTTTCTTCCTCCTGAGCACCTCTAAGCCTTCTCCTCTCCATTCTTCCTCCTCCTAAAGGGCAATCAAAGGCATTTTTGTGATCCAAGCTCCTCACCTCTCTAGGAAACACAAACAAGATAATAACTAAAATTTTCTCTTCTACTCACAATTGCTTGTCTTTTCCTTATTATTTCCTTTTGTTTGTTCATCATGAATAGATATAGACATGGCTCCTAAGAAATCAACAAGAGGGAAAGGGAAAAGGTTGGAAGGAGATTCATTTGACCTAACCCTTTTTAGATCTAATGAGGTAGCCTTAAGATACCCAAATTTTGATTGTACAACTATACATAAGGGTAAACATGTTGATCTAGGTGAACTAGGAAACCTAGAACCTATTAGATGGTTTGCTAATCTAAATGCTCTACCTATCTTGCAAATTAATGAACCAATCTACCCTAGGTTGGTTAAGCTATTTTATGCTAACATGATTATTAAAGATGATGTTTTGTCCACCTATGTGTTAGGAACCACAATTCCGATTTCTGATCGTATCATATGTGAGTTACTTGGAATTGAAGAAACAAATAGAGGATGTTATTTTAGAGGGTAATGTGATATGGATGCAATCGGAGCAACCCACTCCGAAGCCTTAGAATTGATTTTTGCTAATCCTAACTTAGGCATTATCCCTAAAAGCTGCGAGCACTTATTACTTTTTAACTCGAAATTACTTCATCACATTATGATATGCATTCTACTTCCGAAGCAGTTTCATCCTGATGAAATGAGTATGTTGGAACTGAGTACGATGTATTGGATTATGACTAGACAAAACAACTACTTTGGTTATTTGATTAGACAACATATGATAGAAATTTTCTCTAGAGATTCGATGTTGTCATATGGTGGGTTGATCACTAGACTCATTTTTGCCCATAACATTTGTGTGTCACCCAACGACGAAGTAATGAAAGTTGATAGATATAACACAATTAATAAAAGTCTCCTGAAGCGGTTTAGATGCACCTTTAGAGATGACATATGGATTAGGCAACCTAGAAGGGTTGATATAGTTCCTCCACTAGTAGAGCAACCTGAAACACCAATTTTTAAGGGAAATGAATCTCCTCCGCCTAGTCCCGTTGATCCAGCATCGTCTGAGCCAGCTCTTGCTCCATCTACTGAAGATCCGATCATGCGTGCCTTGAATCAAATCACATCACAACAAACTGAAATTTTGAAGGAAGTGCAACAAATGAACCACAAAATAGATCACTTGTATAGGCATCTTGGCGTTCCTCCTTCGGAGTAGCTGTTGTTTTCTTTTTAAACACTTGTCCTGTTATACTTATGACTACTATGGATGATGTTGTAACTTTCATTTCATGTACTCAGCTTTTGCGTGAACTTTTGTTTTCAATTTGATCGTAATGTTGACTTGATACCTTCTTCTTTGTGACTACTATGGATTACACTTTTATATCATTTTATGACGTGATACTTTCCTCAAATGGTTTCTTGCTCTCTCCATGACAATGAATGGTTTCTTCACCTTCATTATTTTTGTTGATGACAAAGGGGGAGAAAAATGTAAATTACTATGATGGAGTAATTGTTGCTATGTTGGAATAAAATGCTTAAAGTGAAATATGAATCAATTGTATCGCATTGCAAATGCTTAAGAACTCTTATTCTTAAGATAAGCTACTTTTTCATGTGATATCATGACTTGATATTAAAATACTCTTTTGGATATCACTTGATCTTTATCATGTTTGAATTAATATTTCTGGTTATTATAGGTGTAAATACTTTGACATTGTTTAAAATACATTGCTTTGAGTATTTATGCCTAAGCTTGCTTATTAAGCTTTATGTTGAATGAAATCTATTCGATTTGGCTTAAATTCAAAAGATTGAATTTAAGTGCTTTTTACCTTCTAATGATATGACATATGATAGGGGGAGTGAAGTTTAACTCCATCATCAATTGATTGTCATCATCAAAAAGGAGGAGATTATTGAATCTCAGATTTTGATGATAAAATCAATTGGTGAAATATTTGTTATAATCTATATTGTCAAAGATAAGTGTGCAGGATTAACTACGATGGGTCAGAAACATAAAGTGATTTACCGAGGTCAAGTCCGTCGGGTGTTCAAGAGTTCATCGGAAGTCCGAAGGATCGTCGGAAGTGTTGCCGGAACCAACCAAGATCGAATCAGGGACTTGCCAAAATTTTCGGAAGTTCATCGCAAAGATCGTTGAAGGTTCGCGGAACTTTGCCGAGAAGGTTCGGAAGCTTGTTGAAGACTCGTTGAGCGTGCCATACAAGCCGGGAGCATGCTGGGAATCCGCCGGAAGAAATCCGAGGGAAATATCGGAGGACCGCCGAAGTCTCATCGTAAAGCTCACCGAAATAAGACTTGAAGAATGTCGGTTTAAATCAATATTAATTATGTTTTAATTTCGTAGTTGGCACGTACTTAGGGCAAGGATTTCGAATTAATCCTGCTCTAAATTGGTAGGGGCCAACCGGGCCCTTACTGAGCTTTTTGGCCCTTATCGGTAGAACCACCTGTGCTTGGCGATAGCACCTTTGGCAACCATGTGTGGCGGTGCTCTACGCCAGCCTAGGCGGTAGTACGCCGGCTACAAGATATCTGATGGCGGTAGTACCGCCCGCCACAGATATACAATGGTGGTAGTACCGCTTGCTCCAGCGGTAGCATCGCTGTGCTGTAATCGTCAATCTGACGATCGACAAAGGCGATATAGCACCGCCTCGACAGTGGTAGCACCGCCAAAGACAGGAACTCAGTTTGATTTCAAATTTGGAGCCTAAATTTGAAACCATTTTGGATCTATAAATACCCCTCCCCCTCCCCCTTTCTTAACTGAAAGGGCACTCTTTTGAGAGTTAGAATCTTGAGTTTAAATCTTTGAATAGTCTTGAAAAGCCTTGTCTCTTGCTAAGTGTTCACCTCCTTCTTCTTCTTGAGAAATCTTGTAAGAGTGTGAACCTCTTGTAAAGGGTTATAAAAAGGGGTATTTGGTCCTTCCCCTTCAAAGGATTTGCTAGTGAAAGTACGGAGCCTCATCGTGAAGGCTTCAAGAGTGGATGTAGGTCATTTGACCGAACCACTATACATCATTGTGTTCATGAATGTGTGAGTGTTTACATTTCGGAATCATTTTATTACTTAGCTGCAAATTGCTTAGTTCCTTGCTATTTCCTTTACTCAAGCAACTTCTTACAAGTTCTCTTTCATCGAATCAAAATCTTCCTACGAACTTGTCTTTTTACGAAGTCGGCTTCAAAGTTACATTTTTAATTCGCTGCACTAATTCACCCCCCCCCCCTCTTAGTACCTTTTCGATCCTAACAGGACTCTCATAGCTAGAGTCCTAACAGACCCGCTCTCTTCAAATCAGCCTTGTCCTTGAGGCTGACGTTCAAGTCGTCATAGTTCTCCCAAGTGGCATCTTCTGCTGGTAGGTTCGCCCACTGTATTAACATTTCAGTAGCAGGTCATCGTAATCGAGTTACGATCCATCAATCAATAATGACACTTGGTTGGGTCTGGAGCTCTCCTTGGGTAGTCATATTTGGTAGATGGCTTTGGGCTGTCTCATGTTGTCCCAACTTGAGCTTCAAACACGATACATGGAAGATTGGATAGATTTGGGAGCTGATAGGTAAGTCCAATTTGTATGTTACTGCTCCGATGCGCTCCAAAATCTGGTAGAGTCCATAGAATCGAGGTGAAAGCTTCGTAGATGCTCTGGTTTAGATTGATATTTGCTTGTATGGCTGGAGCCATAAGAAGACCCAATCTCCTACTGAAAATTCTCTTTCACCTTTGTGTTGATCATATTGCTGTTTTATCCTTGCTTGTGTTGCAATGAGATTATCTTTTAGCAACTTCAGCATTTTATCCCGATCCTATAGTTTTCTGTCTACTTGTTCTATTTTAAAGGTGCCTAATACATATTTTAGAATTACAAGGGGGAGGGGGGGGTCGACCATACATGGCCTCAATGGGAGTATTTTTGTAGATGAATGATAAGTTGTATTATACCATCACTCGGCCCAGGGAAGTCACTTTGTCCATTCTTTTGGTCGGTCACTGGTGAAGCATCTGAGGTATGTCTCCAAACACCTATTCACCACTTCAGTTTGGTCGTTGGTTTATGGGTGATATGTCGTACTCATCTTTAATTTAGTACTCTGCATCTGGAATAATTTTATCCAAAATTTACTCGTGAAGACCCTATCACGATCACTTATAATAGATCTCGGCATCCCATATAATTTTACAATATTCTCCATAAAGATTCGAGCAATACTATAAGCAGTGTAGGGATTACGGATGGCACAAAAGTGAGCATACTTTATAAGGTGATCAACCATGATAAAAATTATACCTTTTTCTTGTGATGAGGGAAGCCCTTCGATGAAATCTATTGATATATCAGTCTATATTGATTCTGGGATGAGTAGAGATTGCAACTTTCCAGGACTTGCCACTGTCTCACCTTTGTGTCATTGACATACATCACATTATGCTACAAATTCAGTAATAATATTTTTCATCCCTATCCAATAAAATTTTGCTTAGTTCTTTTATAGGTTCTAAGAAACCCGGAGTGCCCGACTGTAGGTGTGGAATGCATCTCTTGAAGGATGATCTTTATGCAAGTAGAATTTGGCACAAGTACAATGCGTCCCTTATATCGCAAGTCATTTGAGTCCCAACTGTAATGAGCCACGGAGCTTGGTGCTTCCTCCAATTTTTTTATAATTTTACTCATTTCCGGATTATTTTGCTATTCCCTCCTAATATCCTTAAGGAAGTCGTTGGTCGGAAGTGAAACATCTGAAAATTCAGCTTACTCAGGTAGTCGGGAAAGCGCATCTGCAACAATATTATCTTTTCCCTTTTTATAAGTTATTTCATAATCATATCCAAGAAGCTTTGTTACCCATTTTTGCTGCTCAGGGGAAGATATCTTCTGCTCTAAGAAATATTTTAGGCTTTTATGGTCGGTCTTGATTTGAAAGCGTCGCCCGATCAAGTATAGTCTCCATTTGTACACCGCATGCACAATCGTGAGCATCTCCTTGTCATAAATAGTCATCTTGAGATGGGAAGGAGATAACGCCTTACTAGTATAAGCGAGAGGGCAGCCATCTTACATTAGTACAGCACCAATTCCGACTCCGGAGGCAACAGCTTCAATAATAAAAGTCTTACCGAAGTTAGGAAATGCTAGTACGGGTGTTGTTATCATTGCGAATTTAAGTTCGTCGAAGGCGATGGTGGCTTTGTCCGACTACTGGAAAGCATCTTTTTTTAGCAAGTAAGGGGTGCACTGATCTTTCCATAGTTTTTCACGAACTTGCGATAGTAACTTGTTAAACCGAGAAAGCCGCACAACGATTTTATGTTTCTCGGGGTCGGCCAGTTCTGCATTACTTCAATTTTGGAGGGGTCCACTACCACCCCTTCCTCTGATATAATATGCCCAAGATATTTCACCTTTTGTTGAAGAAAGCTGCACTTCAATTTTTTTTATAAAAAGAACATGTTCTCGTAAAATTGTCAAAACAAGTTGTAAGTGCTGAATATAACTTTCAAGAGAAGGGCTGTAAATAAGAGTATCGTCAAAGAAAACCAGCACAAACTTACGAAGATAACTCTGAAAAATATTATTCAAAAGGCTCTAGAAGATGGAGGGAGCATTGGTGAGACCAAAGGGCATTACCAGAAATTCGTAGTGACCGTTGTGCGTTCGAAGGTAATTTTTGGTATGTCTTCTTCGCACTCTCGTATTTGATGATACTCGGATCGAAGGTCCAGCTTTATGAAGACTCGTGCTCTCTTTAATTCATCAAGTAATTCATCTACTACTAGAATAGGGTACTTGTCCTTGACAGTTATGCCATTGAGAGCTCAGTAATCAACGCACATTCACCATATTTCATCTTTCTTTCATACGAGGAGCACCGGTGAAAAGTAAGGGTTGCAACTTGGCTGAATAACTCATATTTCAAGCATCTCTTTTACAATCCTTTCTATTTCATCTTTCTAGAGATATGGATACTGATATGGCCGAGTATTTGCTAGAGATTTACCTGAAAGAATCGGTATACGATGATTATGCCAGTGGTTAGGAGGTAGGCTACGTGGTTCGTCAAATATATCTGAAAATTCAGCAAGCAAGGGAAGGAGGTTTGGATCTTCAAATTAGACTGCTGCTCAAGTTGTACCAAAAAACGGCTGCATGCTCCATTCGTTGTGTGCAAATCATCGTTACGTCGCTCCCACGTTTCCCATATAGTATCACCTGTTTCTCCTTACTGTAAAATTTCATAATTAATTTCAAAAAATTTCAGGAAACATCACCTAATGTCATCAACCATTCAATGCCAAGTATGGCCTCATAATCATCGAGAGGGAGGAGGAAAAAATTTGTAATTATCTCTTGGTCCTACAGCAACAGTTTCCCCCATGGGCACCTACGATCACACTTCAAAATTCGTCCATCTGCGACCTTAACATCAAACATGCTGCAATTCTCAATAGGTAAGGCCATCCGGATAGCAACCTTATTGTTCATAAAATTATTAGTGCTCCCGGTGTCAATAAGAATAGTTATCGATTGTTGCTTCAGAAATCCTCCTACTTTCATTGTTTGCGGGTTCATGTAACTGGTAAGGGCATGCATCGTAATATCAATTGGCTGCTGTTCTTCATCCATGACCTCTTTCTCATGCTCCTAGACCTTCTCCTCAATGTCTTCAAGAGGTTCAATCAGTAGGAGGTGGCCCCTTTTGCAGTGATGATCGCGGTTCCACAGCTCGTCGTAATGCCAACAAAGACTCTTTGCTGATCGGTCACGTTCTTCTCTTGTCAATTTTTTGGGGAACGAAGGATGGCTGGGAGCAGAAGGGGGTTTATATACTGAGGTTCTAGGAGTGGTTCTCATCCTCTGAGCATCTTGGCTGAGCTATTTTTCTTGTATTCGGGCAAAAGAAATCGCAGCCATCACGGTACGGGGCTGTCGCGCCTTAACTTCCCCTTTTATCTCTGGCTTGAGTCATTCGATGAATGTTCCTAACAATTGATGATAAATGCAATCACGAGTAAGGTAGGATAGCTTCTCAAACCTGGTTTGGTACTCTTGAATCATAGAGGTTTGTCGAATCTTTGCGAGTTGGCCGTCGATATTTTCATACTTCGTAGATTCGAAACGGTTCAGTAGTGCGTTCTTAAATTGATTCCACATCGGAACCCCATGATTATATTCTAGCAAATTGTACCATTGAATAGCATCTCTTTCAAGGTGGATTACAGCAATCTCCACCATAGCATTATCCGACGTTCGGTAGTAGCAAAAGTAACGTTCGTCATGCGAAATCCACCCGAAATCCACCCTGCCAGGTCTCCTTCCCATCATGGGAAGTCCACCCTCATGCATGGCTGAAGCATGTCCGAGGGCTATCCCTCCTTCTCTGGGGTCCTTTCTGAATTCTCTCCTTGTTGCAATTTGGTTGGACTCAGTGGTTATCCAATTCTGAATTTTACAAATAAAGCACGCAATTTGTCTTCCAAGCATGATTCAAGCCGTGATTCAATCCGAGATTCTCTTGCTTCAAATTTGGCATCAATTGGATCTTGAGAAGCCATAGCATATGCCTGTAGATCAGAGATGCCCTTGTCTTTTTTCTGTTGATGGGTTAATGACATGGGATGGTGGAAGGTTCGGATAATAAATCGGTGATATAAGGGTTCAGCTATAATGGTTTACTGTTTTGGGCTGTAGTTTTTAATGCTGTTAGGGTTATAAAACTAGGTTATGATGGCTGAATCTTAAAGCTAGATGGATGCCCTAAAGACATCTTGGTTGGTGGCAGTAAGGTGGCTAGGGTTTGGTAGGTTACGGAGGAGAAAAAGGACAAAGGTGCAGCACCAGAATTTTTGTCGAATAATTTCAGCAGTAAAGATGTAATTTTTTTCAGAAATTTTCAATAGAGATTCAAGCAAAACTTAAAAGGAATCTACTAGTAAGGGAGAGGTAATACTGTTAAAAATTTTGTAGAAAGAAACGGCAGCAAGAGGTTTGGCAAAATTGAGGATCACAGAGAGGTACTATAGCAGATTTTTACGTCTAAAGTGTAGCAGCTTGGTCGTAAAAGATAAGTGGTTTATATTAAGAATTTTTTGATAAAACCAAAGGAAAAACCATTGTTAGGAAGTGTCAAAGCCGTTGTAAAAATTTTGTAGAGATTTGAATAGAAAAAACACAGTAGCAAGATAAAAAAATAATGCTATGCGGCTGAAATTCTGTAGTGCAACTTTTGTTGTAGAGATGAAAACTTTATGACGAAAAGTTTATGCAGCAATATAGGAACGAATTTTTTGGACTTTTTGAATGAGGATAACTAAATTGCAGCAACAGTAAGGTAGATAACCAGAACCTGTTGCAATTCATGGGAAGATCAAAGGATGATTTGCGGTGGTGGAGATGATGGTGGAATTTGACAATGATCTTCTAAGCAATTGTGGGAATTACTTTGGGCGGTTGTGGAGAGCTAGTGGATGGCTGTGGAAGGGCAGCGAGACGCCAAGAAGGCTGCTCTGATACCAAGTGTTAGAACTCTTACAGATTCTAAGCTTGGGGTTGATCTCTATAGGGGATCGACCTCCTTTGAACTCTATAGGGGTTCCTTCCTCCAAGTTGCTGCTCAAAGGCTACTAAAAGATTGATCTATTCCTTTATGAAAAGAGGGTGAATACATGGCTATTTATAGGGCTTCTAAACCCCAACTCCTAATATGACTCTTACTTAAACTCCTACTTCTAACCAACTCCTACTTTTAATTAGGAATCTGTTTCTAATATGACTTCTACTTCTAATAGGACTCCTTTAAGAAGCAACCTAACCCTCACCTAGTTGGCCTCTTCACATCTTTAATAGGGGTCGACTAGATAGGATTTACATGAATGCCCTTATCAATTAGGACTCTTATAGCTAGAGTCCTAATAGTGGATAATAAGAAGGGTTTGCCCCTTCTTGATCCTGTGATGTGCATGGAAAAGAGGATTGTGCAATGATTTTAGGAGTGTCTTCGCAGCTCCTACTGTGTGGATCACCACTAGAAAGGAGGACAGTTAACCTTCTTCATCCTCCCATAGATATACAGGAATTTAGGGATATACGATCTCCCTAAATAACACAGATCCCTTAACATGCATGGTTTTTGATTTTGTGAGTTTTTGCGCATCAATCTTCGTATGACGATAAAAAAACTATTTTTTATGAAAATATAAGATTTTTATTTTCTGTTCTTCCAATGCACATATGATGTTGCCCTAGGTTTCCTAACAACAATAACCCTTGTTGAACCCTACTAGACCCATGACGAAGGTGTAGCATCCATTACTAGTGATGGAGGTTACGAGCGAGGGTGAGCCACCTCACCTCCTTCCTCGTTTCTAGCTGACGACAAGGAAGGGGCACAAGGAGGTTGTGCAACCCTTAAAAAACTAGAGACAAAAGTATGTGACCATGGAGCTATGTGAATTTTTTTTTCAAACATGGATGTTATTTGAGAAATTATCAGACTTAATTTTTTAAAGAATTATATATAAATTGAAGAAGTCTCATGTTTTGTCTAGGTTAGCTATTAATAACAATCTAGTTTATATATTAATAAGCTACATTTAAGAACCATTATTCGAGATTCTCAAAAGTGAAGGTCATTATGATTCCTCAAGCTTCATTTATACAAAATGTATACATATACATGAGTTTTTCTATTAGCTTTTCTTCCTCGCTGAATTTGATGTCTCTTCTCCATTCTCAAATATCAAATTCACATGATAGAGTATATGCTGATGTCAATCTTGATCTATCAACTGGCTACCACCAAGATGTTGAAGTGGGTAGAGCACAGCCCATATCATCCTTTCCCAATAGTAAACTATAAGGTAGCAACCTATTGCCCTTGGTAGATCGTAGCCCAAGGGAGGTGGTCCGGGCTGACTGCTAGGCGTAGTAGCCCCCTGGCAATAAAACCTACCTACGCCCTCCTTGGTTGACTTGCACAAACGATAACCGTCCGACTATCCTCAATAATTACCAAGATTAACAAACGACGCTTTTATAATCATCCTTCACTAATGACTCTATAGGAGATGCCTCTATAGGAGATTGTACAGGTCGATCGTCTACATAAATATGCCACAAAAGGATGTATGGGCCAATTCCCATCAGTAGTCGTCGGCCCCCAATAATTGGCTACATAAGTATAAAAGTCAATCCCTAAGGCTTGAACATGAGACTACACTGCTAGTTATATGTGCCCTACACACTCTTTTTTTATTATTATTTATTAATATATTTTTTTCATATTATGTTGCATATTGCATATATTGTGATGTCCATGAATATGTGTAATGAGAATCAGATCATAATGAGAGTACGATAATAAGATCATCGCCTTTAAATATAGACCATAAATAATCTCGATCATAGGTTACTTGAGAGGGACATCGAGAAAATTGGACAAACCAGTGTATTATATACACATTTATATAATGAAAGCGGTTGGTCTCATAGCTATTCGTTTGGAGACACCAGGGATACAGTGTATGTGTTCATTGAAAAATAAGTTCACTGATTAATCCGCTCATAGAATGTTGGATGGTTGATGATACTTCATTATCAGACAATAATTCTGCGATCACAATTGTGTATCTAGTTCTTAGACTTGAGATACTAAGGATGTCATGTATGAGTACTTTACTCTTTGATACCTTATTTATAGGTCTAGAAGTTCTAGATCTAGCATAATCAGTTATCGAGAGTCACAGCTAAACTTATGAAGACTATTAAGTATCGATAGAAGATCATTTGCTCTCAATGTCATGAGAGGAATATCTTGTGTTCTTACTCAAGCAAATGCCTAGCCAGGATCATTCGGATTGAGAGAGAAAGAGTTCTTCAAGATAATTTGATTAGAGCGAGACTCGAGTCGATCTATTTGGGCTTGACAACACTGTGCTCAATACACGATCTCTAGGATATTTGATATATAAGAGACTATAGATATATGATAAACTAAGGATAGATAGGTCCAATGGATTTGATTCTCCTGTATCATCTAGAGACTGCGTTGTAATGGCATAGTATGTCTATATTCGATAAGTAGAGTGAATTATTTTGGAGATAATAATTCACTGAGCCAGGAGTTCTAACAAATATGATTTATGACCAGCTCGATATTAGGCCTAGAGGGTCACACATATGGTAGGTGCTGCGACGAGTAAAGATTTGGATATGAGATATCTGTTGAAGCTCATATCTTATTAGATATCTAGTAAGCCCCTGAATTATCGGATCCTATAGATGAGATTCAATAAGAGCCAATGAGAGATTATTAGATAGAGATCCATTAATCCAAGAGGCTTAGATAGTTAGATGAAGATCTAACACCCAATAGGACAGGATACATTAGGGTTAAGTTGACATCTATAAATAAGATGAAACCAGAGACGAATAGGCTGGACCCTTTTTAGCTGCTATCTCCTATACTCCTTTCTCCCTCTCCTTCTTAGTCGACAACCCTAGTTTGGAGTGTGTGGACAGCAAGAAGGGCTGACCCCTTCTTGATCACATGGTGCATGTAGAGATAAAGATCGTGTAGCGATTTGAGGAGCGTCTTCGCTAAATCTACCATGTGGATTACCACTAGAGAGGATGACAGTTAACCTCATTCATCTAGTTCTACAAATCTAAGATTTTATAAGGATATATGATCTCCTTAGGTAACAAATCTATCTTGACACATGCGATTTTCGTTTTTGTATTATCGGTTTTGTGCACCAATCTTCACAGAATGGCGAAACTTTTTTCTGAAAAATCTATGAATTTTGTTTTATGTTCTTCAATTATGCATATGATGCTTTGTCAAGGTTTCCCAACACAAATACGAATCCTCTATTGTTGCAGCCCTACAAAACTAATATTATCATCGGAGAGGTCAGGTCAAAAAATTCTCTCGGTGCTGACCTCTGGTGTAGGGTCAATGAGGAGACGATGCTCAACTAGACTCAACACCCAAACCCCTAGGAGGCCAGAGCCCACCTTAGTTTAACTTTGGAGCTACCTCGAATACTCAACCGCCACCTCAAAATCATCTTCAATCGAACTCTCCCTAACTCCAACCCTCTTGCTCAATTGTTATGTGCGTCATCCAAATAACTTTGTGCTTTTGGGAAAGAATCAAGCTATGTCGATTCATAGTCGATGGCATCAAGACAATAATAATACACATCACTATCATTACTACTATTAAGTTTGACATAAAACTAATATGATTTAAGTTTGACATAAAACTAACATGATTTAGTGGCTGATATGTATGATGGTTGTTCATAATATAGTATATACAATAAATTATAAGCATTGATGGAAAGACTACCAATGCTCATCTAACAATATGGTGATGGGATATATTCTGACATCAATCATAACACGCCAGTTGGCTATCATGGAGGAGCTGATGTGGAGGATGAAGGCCCAGTCATCCCCCCACTTGCAGCGAGGCAACAACTTCTCGGTCATCGTAGATGATAGTCCATGGGTGGTAGTATTGGTTGACCATGATGATTGCCAGAGGCAATGGTCCTTGGGTGGCCGAACAGACCCATGCCCCCCTTTTATCGACCTCTGCGAGTGACAAGTCGTAGGGAGCCGTTCAAGCTAATCTTATCAGTCGTCTGGGACAGTAGTCCCCGGGTGATCAGGTTGGCTTCTCCCCTTTTTATCGGTCTCTGTGGACAATAGGATGTAGGGGAGTCGTGCAGACCAATCATCCACGTAGATAAACGACAAAAGAAAAATATTCGAACAATCACAAATGATCCCCCTTGGTTATCTAGGTATAAAAATTGATCTCGATTCTTGTTCACAGGTCAAATCTCTTGTCTCGCCCTCACTATTTTATGAAAAGTTAATTTAATCATAAAAAAAATCGGATCAAAAAATCTCTATCAATATTGACATTTGTGCAGAATTTGAGAACGAAACTCAACTCACATCGGACACTCGAACATCACCTCAAATCCATCTCAACCACCTCACTCCAATAGCGGTTGTTCTATCCGACCGCCACGAGAGTCACGTAGATAACTTCATACCTTCGAGTTCGAGTTATGGCCAAGTCATGTCAACTCCTAATCAAGAGCATCGAGACAGCAACAGGTGGGTTGCAGTATGTGAAGGACAGCATATCTATATGTATACTTGATTTAAGTACGAACGCGCGCAACTCAGATAGATTAAAGAATGAATAATGCATTTTAATGGTAAATATGAGGAAAGAGCACGTTTCCTTTTCCGTCTCCCAATAAGTGGATTCAAGTGGAACCCCTCCACCCGCACGCGGGATGGGATCTCCGATAGCCTCCGCTCTCTCCCATCTCCTGCGCAGGGCAGCGTGGCCATCACCTCATCACACAGAAAACCGTACACACAGTGGCCCGCACGAATACACATGCCTCGATCACCGCCCATCACGACCGTCCACCGAAAAACGACAAAAGGCACGCGCGGATATCGAGGTCCAGGACGAAAAGACACCTATGGCCGGGGTCGCTCCACGTGGTACCCACAGTGATGCCATTGCAAGTATTATACGGACATCGGATCTAATCAAATGGTGGTAGGGTGGTGGTGATGGGATTAATTAATCTAACCATGGCTTAGTTTAGTGTTGTTCGTGTACTTATGATGTCGTCTGCTGCATCTGACAGGCTGCAGTGTTCATGGCAATAGAAAGCCCAAACTTTGTGGCTTTCCTCAAGCGGTATGGTTTGCTCTTCCAAAACATGATTACCTGCAACTTTGACCCCGTAAAAGTTGTCATTATGTTAAGACAGGATTTGGGCTTCAATGATTCCAACCACATGTGATCCTGCAATATATATATATATATATATATATATATATATATATATATATATATATATATATATATATATATATATATATATATATAAAAGAATCATTGGTCTAATGAGATCACAATTTAGCGTTGCGTTGTGTTGATGCCCAATCCCGTCTGTTATCATGACCTACTTCTACTCTATGCTAGTTTAGGGCCTGTCACATTAGGTGTGAGACATTATAACATGTTATTGCATGATTCAATCAACTTACGTAGCATTATCCGAGCGCAGATGATATATGAAGGAAATCATACTCCAAAGAAATTTCGGACCGTCCAAAATTTCCACCATCATTAAAAGCCAAAAGGAAGTGCATTGATTAAATCACTTAAGCCACATGGAATTCCTCTCCTCATGGCCTGCGTTGGGACTTCATCAATGCAACACCAGGAATTTAATATGTCTTCTATCTTAACCCAACTTAATTCTAGTTAACTATGTCCAATCATAACAACACTATACATATTTATTCTTATCAACAATGACCTGCACGCTTGATTCAAATTGATTGTGCTAAAGAAGCTTCAATCTAAACATAAATTATGACAGGAGAACTCTTTGTAAAGTAAACCAGGACTGATACTGCGACATCAATCTAAGAATTTTGTGAAGGTCCACCATATGTAAGCTGCCAATTTAATATTCTCTTCTTGGTGGGAAGCAAGTCAGTTCACGCTATCAAAAAGTGTAGCAGTAGTAGTAGTTAGATTAGCAACTAAAGAAAAAACAGAGCATAGCTTGTTAGGCTGCTGTGGGAATTAAAGTGCCACTTTGGTTGACAGTGGCCTAACTCTAATTTAGTAAGGTTGACAGTTAGAGCTGACCTTAATACATCCTTGTTGTTAATTGAGCAAACTTGTCTGCACCACAGTGCACTCGAGACTGTTCAAGTGATCTAAGTTAACACTAAGACACGTCTCCTGCCTCTTTGATTGATCTTTAGCTGCAATATATGTAGTCTATTCGTGGAAGAGTAATGACAAACAGAAGTACTTGGTTATTGCTTTGCGGACAGATGTAGCGAATGCTTTGGGAAACGCGCATGGCACCTTTCAGCATGCCAACTCCTGTAGCAGACGAAGACAAGCTGCGAATGGGAGCGTTTTCATGTGACCAATTGACCTGCTGCTACTCTCTACAGCCGTTAGGAAAGTCCAGAAACAGATGACCTGGAGCCCAAACACTGACATGATTGGTGTGGAGACTGGAGATCAGGCCATGAAATGAATGCTCTTAATGCCAGGAAGCACGGAGAGGAGCGGGGGAGGCTGCGCACAACAAGGAGAGAGAGAGAGAGAGAGAGAGAGAGAGAGAGAGAGAAGGGGATCACCGGTTGGTCTCGCAGAGGACAGCCAATCCGCGCCACCGAGCCTTGCGCGTGTAGAGGACAGGAAAAGCAATGGCGAATTAAAGATGGGGGAGGAAGGGTTTTTTGTTTGCGTAGGCAACAAGGTGGGAAAAAGTGGGAAGAAGTAAAAGATGCTCAGGAAATGGCAGTAGACCCCAACTCCTTTGAGTGCTCGACCCTGACAACCCAACAAGAGACTTGGGAGGGTTGTGTGGTTGGCATGGAGGGTCCCCCGCTCCTCCTCGTCAATCCTGACACGAGTTCTTGCAATCCCTCGGATGCCAGAGAAAGAGGCGAGTGAGACGAGAGTCTGAACAGTCAGCGAGCGGCATCCAGCTAAGGTAAGGTCGTGAAAGGTGCAGAGACGACACACGTACACGGATACGAGCCTACGGTAATAAATAAATTGCCACCGGTTTGCAGCAATAATTACAAGGGACAGGACGAGCTTGCAGGCCGTGGGAGGAGCGTAGTATGACGCTGTCGGTTGTTCCCTGCGGCAACCTCTCTCTCTCTCTCTCTCTCTCTCTCTCTCTCGATCTCTTACTTGATCTCCACCTCGGAGGAGACCCATCGCTATGTGCCCCCGTCTTGATTTGATGACCAAGAGGTGCAACGACAGCCTTTTCCCCCACCTTTCCCCCTTCCACGAACAAAATGGCTGTTAGGACGCCATATCCCCGCAGCACTTGTTCCCACTCCCTTCTAATCTCTCTCTCTCTCTCTCTAGCTTTTTTTTGGCCGCTCTATTGCGCTCCCAAAGCATCCCATGGGACGCCAATTGGTGCTGCTTTTAGTGCTGCACTTGCTTGCTTAGTCCCTCTCGTCTCTCGTCCTTCCTTTTCTGAGTGCAGTAAAAGCTGGACTAGTGACCCTTCTCAGATTTTGACCCAGCTGTGATCTGTCTTGTTTCCTTTGCTGAATCTTACCGATCAGCTTCCTTCTCGGACGGATGCATGGAGTAGGAGGTCAAGGGATCACAGTCGTGTTATAGGTGTGCAGAGTTTGAGTTTATGGAGTTTAGGAATCCTGGTGAGATTGGGATACCTGCCTCCTCCTCCTCCTCTTCTGGCTATAAACGTTCTCTCGTCAGAGGAGGATCTGCCTTCTCTAAACCCACACTTTTCCCCTCTACCTCTCTTGTCTCCCCAAGAGGAGAAGGAGAAGCAGGAGGCGCGGGAGTTGGAAGTGGTGGTGTTGGAAGAGGAGGAGCAAGAAACGGTAACATCCTCGGTAACACCGAGGCGCTACCACCACCGACTCTTGAATCCATCCCCACAGCCATAGATCGTCTCCCTCAGCCTCTTGGGAAGAACGCAGATCAAGTTGCCATCTCCAACTCGTCTCCAGGTGCTGCTGGTGTGGGTCTGTCTGCAGACAGCTCCAACCCGACAACTATCGCTAAGACTTCGACCATCACCGCCACCACCAACGCAGCTTATATCTCCACCAAGTACAAAGAATGCCTTCGCAACCACGCGGCCGCCTTAGGCGGCCACGTTGTCGACGGCTGCGGCGAGTTCATGCCGAGCGGCGACCCCGACATGCCCGAGGCACTGAAGTGCGCAGCCTGCGGCTGCCATCGAAGCTTCCACAGGAGGGAGACCGACGGCAGCGCCGGCGCCGCCAATTCCTACTACCCTGGCACCACTCGCCTGCCCCTACTGCTCCCGCCTCCCCATCCCCAAGCGCACCCCCACTACCAGAAGCAGTTCCAGCTCGGCGGTTTCTCCTCAAGTCCGTCGGCGGCCGTGCGGGGGGCGTCCGGCTTCGTCCACTTCGGTGGTAGCAACCCCAGCGGGAGCGGGGGCACCACCACGGAGTCGTCGAGCGAAGAAAGGTTAAACACTGCGAACCCGACGCCCACAACCATACCGAGGAAGCGATTCCGGACCAAGTTCACCGCGGAGCAGAAGGAGAACATGTTGGCTTTCGCCGAGAGGGTGGGGTGGAGGATTCAGAGGCAAGACGATGCAATGGTCGAGCAATTCTGCGCCGAGATTGGCGTGAGAAGACAAGTCTTAAAGGTCTGGATGCACAACAATAAGCACACAGTAGTTAGAAAGCAGCAGCTGCAGCCGCCACCACCGGAGGAACAACCAGTGCAACAGCCGCAGTCAGCGCAGCGCCTACACCAGTAGTCGAGAAGGTGATTCCCTCAGCTCACCTTACTCTGCTCGGGGAGGACTCCTGCAGACGACATGGCGGAGGAGGAGAAGAAGACATGTTCGGTTTGAGCTTGCATTCCTCCTCATCTCTCTGTGTTCTTTGCCAACTCAAGCATCGATCTTTATGTTACCAGCTGCATTAGTATGCCAGTTGCGATTTAAGCTGCAGCCAACATCAAAATCGTATCACTCATTCACAAAATCTTACAATTACAAGTGTCGAGAGTGAAACTACTACAAGCTTCTGGAAAAGTGGCCTGGTATGTGGTCGACTAAAGGACCTTATGCTGCTCCATCAAAGGCTTCCTTGTTTCTGTTATCCATCGGTCTTCTCGTGTTGTCGTTTGTCAACATTTCCAGCTTCTCGGTTCAGAAATGACCGCACAGAACACATGCCGGTCTCCTGCAAAGAGCAGAAAAGTCGACATAAGATGATGGCATTCCATGCGTCCTATGGATCCATGAGTTCTAAGACGCTTCCATGGTCGTCATTGTCCTCTAATACCGTCGCAACACTCTTAAAACCCTTCATTAGCTATCTTCGTTTCATTTCCCGTCCCTTTGCATGGGGATCTGTCGGTTCTTTCATGTCTAACATCTATCATCTTGACCCTATATCATGCAGCTACTTCCTATCTTTCTTGCTTATGGGATACAGATGACATCGGGATGGGATTAAGATACATGTAAAGATTGCTCACTGCATTCCGTGCTTCCTTTCCCTTTTGCGATGCAGTTAGCTTGCCTTTTTTCTGGAGAAGGGTGTTCCTAAGCTACAGGAATGGGACCCGTGCATTCCATGTTCTCGTTTTTATTGTTCGGTAAGGACATCAATGCATGCTCTTGCTTGGTAAGGTCAGATACTTGAAATATCAATGCCACTATTGCTTTAATGCAAGAGTCTGTAAACATGCCTTGGCATAACTCAAAGCTAACATTTTATAGAGAGAAGAAGAGGTCATAGTTTATTGTCCAAACCAAAGCTAACATTTTATGGATGACATTTTGTCCCCTCTGCCATATGTTGTCATATTATGGTATCAAAACTATCCATATGTTGTATATTGGCTGAGATTTTGTGGCCCTGGGAAGATCTTGACCTTTATTATCAACATGTACCCGACATACCAGTAATGTTTAGATATATAACTCATACGAGTCCCACCGCCATGTCAAGCCAGTATCTGCAGCACTATTGGGCAGCTGATATATTGCAGAATGTTGAATAGAGTGCATTATATTGCTAAGATCTACGACTCTTTATAAAACAAAATTGTGGACTCCAAAAAGTATATTTCATTAAACTGTGATCCAATTGGAATACTTATTTTAGGACTCAAAAGAAATCAGACATATAACGCCAACTCTGTGGTGAGATGTGTAGAAAAGCATGTCAATTTCAATGGGTGGATGCAGAAGTAGGTCATAGGCTCACAGATCCATCAACGTAATGTTTTAGAAGAAATAGACGTTTGCGTGGGCTCAATCTGCTATCGGACAAAATGTACTGACACAGAAGGTGATGTATTTGGTGAAACATCTGGAAAGAATTCTGCATCATTTACGGAATATTGCGAAATCAAAATACTGATCCAAAATCCATCAAAGTTAACTGCAATGAAAATTTTCATCCCATCATCCAAAAATTGATGAAAGTGTGATCCATCGGTCCTTAGTCTACACGTACTGCTAGTTAGAATAGTGTTAGAGAAAGTTCATGATCTGACATTTCACAAGCATAGAAAGAGAAGTGCTCTTAATCAACACCTTCTTCCATTGGAGAAGAGGTTCTTGAAACCCCAAGCTTGGACTTCAGTGTGTGCATATTAAAATTGTTTGTCTTGAATGTGAGCATGTGATCATGGACAAAATGGATGAGATATTTTATTTGCATTATGCATCAAACTTACAAGTAATCTTATATGTGGTTCTGAGACCACCAAAGTAATTGAGAAATTCTAAATTTGAAGTATCATAATATTCATATGTATCACAGTAAGACAAAGCAGGATACAAAATTATTTTGGCTTCCAAGTGAAAACTTCAAAAGAAGATGCGGCCATTTCAACTAAAAAAATGAGCATAATACACACAGTAACTTTGCAGCCACAAATCTAACTACAGAATTCATTCATCCCTTCTTCAGCAAACCAAATTACAGTTAGTTCTCAATATTATATCATTTTATTCATTCATTCATTCATACAGAAAAATCTTTTATAATCTTGCCTCTGAGTAAGTTGAGACCAATTTACTTCTAAGCATAGGTTTAGTATGAGTTGAGATCGATTAGCAAATTCACTTCAATGAACATGCTACCTGTAGGAGCTTAGAAAGAAAGCATGGAAACAAATGATGGCTTAGCATTTAGCAAGCTCAATGGTGATGGTTCTGCATATCTGCTCGGAGGAGAACTGAATGCCCGTCGCATAACATCTTTTTCTGAATGATAGTATCCAAGACGTGCAAGCACCAATAACTGTTGGCAAGCTTAATGCCTCGAATATTAATTGTTAGGGAAGAACTGTAGTGATGAATATTTTTCATCAAGTAGCCAATAAACCCAAAAATCTTGAAGTTGTTGGGATTTCATCTGATATATATAGCAAACAAGCTTACCAATTACAGAAGGCTAGCAAGATATGTCTGTAATGGCAGTCTTCATCTACAACACATGATAGAAAGGGGAATGAAGGTTATACACGGGAGAGACTACTGCTGAGATCAAAGACATATCTTCACATAGTGCCATGAGCTTCAACCAAATGAGATCTAGCAAGGAGATTAACCCCAACACACTTCACATATACATAGCTGCTGCATTCTAGTCTGTGCCCCCAGTTGAGTTTCAAATGTTTCAAGCTGCCAGAAAAGATAGAGAAAATTATGAAGGCTCGGTATGTTTCACACAGAGGTTGCTGAATAGTTCCTGCTGAACACTTCCCTGCATCAAAATGTGCTGCAAAGTAGGACAGCAACCCTAAATGAAATTTAGAAGATTGCTTTCAAAGTGATCCTAAAAGGAGAGCATTATGGAGTTCAGGTCAGCCATGATCATGGAAAGCCAGCACCTGCCTCATAAGATTTTTCTATTTGTTTTCGTACTATTGCTAGTATTTGAACTAAAACTATGAAGAATGGTATTCGGAATGATTAATGGTTTAGAGTTGGGATGGGGTGTTTTCATGAAAGCGGGATTTCTGCAAAGAATAACCGAGAAAATACAACAAGATTCATGCATGATTTCTGCTTCTCAAATAAGCCAAGTGTTTGATTTCAAAAACTACGAAGAAGATAAGAGTAGCAACAAAAAAAATCTCGATGAATAGGGAAAACACAGAAAACTCAATGGAACAGTGGATGGCAGAAGTATCATGTACAGATACGTATACCTCTTTTGTTGGAGGCCCTGTAATAAGGCATTTGGCCAGCCTCGATGCGCCGTACGTCCTCCACGAGCAGTTCGTAATGGCGCTTCACCTCTTCGGCCGTCTTCCCTCCAACGGCGCGGGCGATCTTGTGCCAGCGATCGGGCGTGTCCTTGTCGTAATCCGCGAGCGCCTTCTCGAACGTCTTGTTCTCCTTCGCGGTCCATGAGGAACTCATCGAGCCGGACGCCATCTCAGGGAGGACCGCAGAGCGTGGAAGGTTTCTCCGGTGGCAGTAGATCGATATGGGAAGGGCTTCCTCTTATAAGCCTCCATGTGGGGTTACGTTGCGGGTGGAGCCCGCCATCGAAGAGGACCAGAGTGGCGAGAGTAATGGTGGAAGTGGGAGAATTCACGACCGTGTACCTGATCCTTCTTCCTTCACATACATGCATTCACGCTTCTTTAATCAGTGCATATAAGAACAAAGTTTGTGTGGCGCTGGTAAGGTTTCTCTCTTATGCTTTATGAAGGGGCAACATCTGCAATTGCGGTACTGTTAGGTCAGGAAACTGATGCTAAACAGGTTGCGTACGACCTGTAACAAGAATTAAGATCATGGAGGTGCTACTGACAAAGAAGAAAGCCCAGCTGTTGCTTCCCGTTTGGAGAAAGGCCTCCGTCCTCTGCTGTATCCAACCCAACTTATCTGTCTCCCTCTTTCCCGGTCGTGTCGACTGCAGCCTTTGTTTTACTGCGAATTCCTTCTCCACTAGATTCTCCGGTGTGCTCCTTGTCTCCTCCCAGAGTTGGTTCAGAAAGATTAAGAAGTCCTCGAGATCTTCTCCGAAGGACTGCTGTGGTGACATTATCTTCTCCACCAACTCGATCCTGGGGTAGCTGGGAAGGGGGCCAGTTTCAGATGCATGTTATTAGAAGGCTTTTTTGGATTAGATAAGGTCCATCCTTGTTAATCTATCATGGATCATGAATGGGAGGCCTAAAATAGAGCAGCAATCAACCTGAGTTGGGTTTACCATGTTAATCTAACAAAAGAAAAGATCATCAACAGTCAATGTAAATGATTTGCATCAAGAAGAGCTCATGGAATCCTTCACTACAGCCATACATGGTGAATTCCAGCATGAGCATGACCTTCAAGCTGCAAATGTCTACATGACATGTAGAACTCCTTACATCGGCACAGCAATAAGTCATAATGTCCCCACTACTACTGAGCCACTGACACACAACACAGACTATATCACATCCACATCCACAAAACTAGAAACGAAGAATATGCAACATCCATATCAGGGTATCAGCATCAGAAGCATTTTGGTTCTGGGGAGATGAAAAAAGCTAAATTTTGGTTGATTGTCAACATGCCAAGATACCTAAAAATAACTTTTAGCAAGTTGCGACAGAGCACCTCGATCACTGGTTTTTGGACCATGTTGAACCCTGTCGACTGCAGGTTGATGCCACTTTGCATCTTTTGTGTTGCTGCAGGCTGTTTGGTTTGTTTATTTCTTATTAATGTTCATGCAGTTTTCAGTATTGATGATTGTGCTACAAATGTACGAACTGACACTTTTCTCTGCATTCAGAGCAATGTAATCTAACCGTGCTTGATTAGGCTGCGATTGTGGCAGATACAGGATCTTTGCCGAAGGTAAATGAATCTGTTGGGCATCCAAATAAAAGTAAAAGGAGTGCATCTCCTCCTATGACCTTGGAAAGGAGTTGTCAAGCCTACCATCACCTCCATTCTCAGTCATTAAGGGACTTCGACATAGCTTTTTGTTCCAATAGAATCTTTACTGTGATCTGTGCCACATGCCAAAAGTTCTGCTGGTCTGAGAGATGTCGGAGCTCAACATCCATAAGAAGAAATGGAGGCAATTTCCTTGGGAATCTGAGACTGTAAAGAAGTGGGCCTTCAGCTACAGATTCAAGCTGACTGTGGGAATCCTTATCATATTATGCCCACCAGTCAAAGCAATGGCTGGACTGCTTCACTTTCTACTCTATTGCTAGTATCATTGGTAGTCTGGTCCTTCTTGCTAGTGTGACTTAAGATGCTTTCTCATTCTCTATCCTGGTGGAAGATAATTAGCCATTAAGAGTTAATTCATCATCTCCAAGATCATCGATGACACAAGGAGTGTCAGAATATAGACCATCTGGCAAATGTGATGGAAACAAGGAGGCATTCGAAGTGCAAGCTACAGAAACCATGAAAGAAAGTATACCTTTAGTCACTATTTGCACATAAACTAGCAATGGATACTGACCACCTTTTTGTGAAATCTATAAGAACAAAAGGCAGTCAGACGGATGCCAGAGCTATAGATCCCCCCTGGTTGGTATTCAAAGGCCTTTCTTAAGTCAAAGATATGCTGACAAGCATGGAAGCTTTCCTGATAATTACTTGGAAGACCTTTTTCTCTCATGCCTGTCGAATTGCATGTGATCTGTTGTCTCCTTAATGTTCTTTGCAAGAGGAGCCCTTTCCAATTCCTTTTTTTTTTTTTAATGTTAAATCAATGCTCTAAGTGTTGAAAATCTAGATAGGAAGAAGGGATATAGTTTTCAAATAGAGGAAGAGTAGCTTTCTATTTTTCTCTCAAAAGACTCTTTACAATTTCACAAAATCTATACTTTCATGAACCAACATATGGGGTTTATATAGTCCCCAAAGATACATCATATTGATTGTATTCAGAATGAATTTCTCTTTCAAGGAACCTCTTCAAGAACCAATGATCATTTTGACTTGTCCTTCTATAGACTTCTAATCCATCTTTTCTTCTTGATGGATTAAATCTCCTTCTTTATACCATGAACCTTTCTCTTATTGAAATTAACCTCTTTATGATATTAGAACAAGTTTATTTCCAACATTATCCCCCCTTAAACTTGTTCCATCTGGCATGCCAAATTTCCTTCGAAGTTGTTGGAATATATACCTCTTCTTCAAGAACTCCATTGAGAAAAGTTGATTTGACATCCATTTGTAAAATTTTCCATTTCATTTGAGCTGCTAGGGAGATAAGTAATCTTACTATTTCCAATCGAGCAACTGGTGCAAATACTTCTTCGTAGTTAATCCCATATTGTTGTTTGTATCCCTTTGCAACCAATCGTGCTTTGTATTTCTCTATCTTCCCTTGTGCATTTCTTTTTGTTTTGAAGATCCACTTAACACCGATCGCCTGGTGGTCTTCTGGAAGTGTAGTAAGCTCCCATGTATCATTTTTGTTAATTGCACAAATCTCTTCATTCATTGCTTGTCGCCATTTTTCTTCATTACAAACTTCTTCGAAGGTTAATGGATCATATCCTGCAAAAAGACAAAATAAAGAAAGTTCATCGTTGTTAGTATCAATCCTTCGAGTCACATCATAGAGCTCCTGAACTGGTCTTGTCCTTCTTATAATCGAACTTCTTGAATCATGTGACCTAGCTGATCTAGGTGATGATTCCGATAAAGCCTCTTCGGTGTTTCCTTGTATTATATCATCTTCTTCTGAAGCTATGACTTTCTTATGCTGCTCATCACTTTTCCAGTTCCAAATCTATTGTTCATCAAACTCAACATCTCTTGATATCACAACTTTATTTGTGATAGGATTATAGAGTTTGTAACCACTAGAATTTTCAGTATAACCTAACAAAATACATTTCTGACCTTTATCCTCTAGTTTTGTTCTCTTTTCCTCTGGTATCTTAGCAAATGCAATACTTCCAAAAATTCTCAAATGATCAACTCTTGGTTTCTGTAAGCTCCATGCTTCTTCTGGTGTAACATTTTCAATTTGCTTTGTTGGAAACCTGTTAAGCAAATAAACTGCAGAGGCAACAGCATCTCCCCAAAATTCTTTAGGAATTCTTCTTTCCTTTAACATGCATCGGACCATATTAAGTATAGTCCTATTTTTTCTTTCTAAAACACCATTTTGTTGAGGTGTGTATGGCATAGTGAATTGATGAAAAATTCCATTGTTTCTACAAAAGCTTTCAAATTCATTTGATGTATATTCACCACCTCTATCTGTTCTTAAACATTTAATCCTACAACCACTTTGTCTTTCAACCAACTCCTTAAATTCTTTGAATTTACTGAAAACTTCTTTCTTTTCTTTTAATATGTAAACCCAAGTTTTGCCACTATGATCATCAATGAAGGTAAGAAAATACCTGCTTCCTCCAAGTAATACTGGACTGATAGGACCACAAACATCTGAGTGTATTAAATCAAGTCGATGCCATGCTCTTCTTGTACTTCTGACTTTGAAAGGCTTTCTTTCTTGCTTACCCATAACACATACTTCACATAGTTTTGATGGGTGATCAATTCTTGGCATTCCTGTCACCATATTATACTTCTCTAGAAGTTTCAAAGCCTCAAAATTTAAATGAGCATATCTAAGATGTCATAATGTAGAAATATCATCAATATCAGTCTTAAAACAATTTGATCGATCAAAAATACATAAATGCAGAGGAAACATTCTGTTCTTTGCCATTTTCACATGTGATATCAATATTCTATCCTTGTCACGAATTGAAAGAGTCATATCTTTCATCTCAATATTATAACCTTTTTCAAGTAATTGTCCCAAACTCAAAATATTATTTTTCATATCAGGAACATAATAAACATCTGAAATGCATAACTCTTTACCATTATTTAGTTCAAGGAGAATTTGACCTTTGCCTCTTACTGGTCTCTGAGACATATCACCAAATGTAACATTTCCAGAATAATTTGTATCTATTTCTGAAAATAAATCTTTAATACCACACATATGATTTGAAGCTCCAGTATCTAAATACCATGTCATAGATTGATCTTCTTTCAATTTATCATATGTTATCAGCAATACTTGATTTTCATTCTTTTCTTTCTAAACAAAATTTGCCTTATCACCTTGGTTGTTAGGATTGTAATAGCATTCAAAAGAGTAATGCCCGTACCTTTTGCAAATATAGCATTGTATTTCAGACCTTTTAAAATTTCTGCCACGTCCACGGCCTTGGCCACGTCCTCGACTATAACCTTGGCCTCTTTGGCTAGAATTTTCTCCACCACCTTCATTGTTTGGAGATTCTTGATTGGTCTGATTTCTGCCTCCTCTTCCTCTTTGTCCACGACCTCTTCCTCTTTGAAATTTTGATTCACCTCTGTTTTCAAGAGTAAGCTTGGTTTGTAGTGCTTACTCCAAAGTTTTGTCTTCTCCTCTTTTTGTAATCCTTTGTTCATGAACTTGAAGAGAACCCATAAGTTGTTCTAAAGACATTGTTTCCAAATCTTTAGATTCTTCAATCGCGACAGCAATAAAATCAAATTTTGGATCTAAAGATCTCAATATTTTTTCTATTACTCTTTGATCACTTATTTGTTCACCATTTCGTCTCATTTGATGAACAATAGAGATGATCTTTGAAAAGTAATTAGAAATAGTTTCAGAAGTACCTTGTTGTAATTTTTCAAAGTCGGCTCGTAAAACTTGCAAACGAAGATTCTTTACCTTATCAACACCACCAAATGCTTTTTGAAGCATTTCCCAAGCCTCCTTTGAAGTATTTCTTTGGAGCGATGATCTCGAACATTGTATCGTCAAGTCCTTGGTGGATCGTGAACAAAGCCTTTTCTCCTTCTTCCTTCTATCTTTGAGTTGTTTTTTTTGCTTCTGCATTCATTGCTCCTTCTTCTGCTGGACTTGGCTCAACAAATCCATCTTCTACAAACTCCCATACATCTTGGGAGCCTAGAAGAACCTTCATTTGGATGCACCATATATCATAATTTTCCTTTGTCAATCTAGGGATCTGAATTTGGATGGTACTTGGGGAAGAAGCCATTGCTCAACCTATGCTCTGATACCAAATGTTGAAAATCTAGATAGGAAGAAGGGATAGAGTTTTCAAACAGAGGAAGAGTAGGAGAAGAGTAGCTTTCTATTTTTCTCTCAAAAGACTCTTTACAATTTCACAAAATCTATACTTTCATGAACCAACATATGGGGTTTATATAGTCCCCAAAGATACATCATATTGATTGTATTCAGAATGAATTTCTCTTTCAAGGAACCTCTTCAAGAACCAATGATCATTTTGACTTGTCCTTCCATAGACTTCTAATCCATCTTTTCTTCTTGATGGATTAAATCTCCTTCTTTATACCATGAACCTTTCTCTTATTGAAATTAACCTCTTTATGATATTAGAACAAGTTTATTTCCAACACTAAGCACTTCATATCCGAGACTGATGACCACACAGATTTGTTCTCTCTCTTTGGGAGGTCAAAATCCATATGGCTTCTTCTAAGCGCAAACCTTTCACTCCCTTGCATACTTCGATAATGTTAATAATGATAAATGAATTTAGAATTGGGTTGTAGGTGATCTCAACCTTATAAATGTGGGTGGAAACGAAGGGGAAACCAAACTGATACAACTTACTACTTATTTTACTACCAAAAAGATCAGTTCTATTTCATTTCATCACATCTTCTTCATGCAATTGAGAGAGAGTTTTTGCCTGCTTGTCGATCTTTTCCGACTCTTGTCTGCTTCGAATATGGCAATGATGAGCAATCAGCAAACGCTCAGATGAAGTCTCAGCTCTCAGCCCAAGATTTCTAGCTTTCAACCTCCGTCACTGAAAGAAAAAGATCTTCCTCAAACTAGCCCATGCCAGCCTCAGGAATCCCAAACCTAAGTTGCAGGCCATGGCCCTGCCTCGAGCACAACCCAAAAGTCCAGCCCAATCAAATTCTAATCCAAGAAGAAACCACTCGGTAAAGGAACATGGTTGCATGGACTCATGATAAATGATATTAATAAACATATTTAGTTTCACAAGTGAAAAAATTAACATTTTCTTAGCATTAGAGTCATCTTTATCTCTAAGAGGTGCCTTTGAGATTCATCCCGGATGGACAAAATCACCCCAACAATTCCTTAGTATTGACTCCCCTACTCATCTAAGATACAAGAAGTCAGAATTTTCTAAAAAAATATTTTTATTCATCATGTAAATTTTCCACAATATCCAATGTACCTCTCAAAAATACTACAAGTTATGCACTCCTACAAATCTTGAAAAACTTTTCAGTATAATCTCATGTATGCTCATTGCAACCAGTTTTTCTAAACTCAGACTTAGGATTATAATATAATAATCCTACCAATTTGAAGTAAAAAAATGTTAACATTTTTTAAATATATAATATATTATGATAAGCACATTTATTTATTTCTAATAAAAACAACATAGCAAACTAGATTTTTCCCCCAACCGCAACATGGAATCACATGTCTGGCACATGCTACCATAACGATTCCAATAAGACAAATCCATCCGCGCTATGGTTGCGCCGGCGGGACTAACATACCGGTGCGGAAATATACAGCAAAGAGGTGGCTCATCGGCGCGAGAGAAGCCTTCTTCCTTCGCAATCCCATCCCTGGTGGAGCAATGGCGACGAGCGTGGCGATGGCCTCCCTGCCCCTCGGAAGAGCCCTAACCCCATGGAGCGCAGATCGACGGCTCCGTTTCAGGTACAATATCCAGATCGAATTCTGAGCCGCTCCCTCGGGGAGATTCTTGGAGTAAGTTTACAGCTCTTTCTTTGCTTCTTTTGGTGCAGATCGTCAGGCATCGCGTTAGCGAGCTTGGACCAAAAGACTTATGCCCAGGGGATCAAGATTTCGGAGGGAAATGGGGGGCTTCCCAAGGTCTCCCTGCTTTCCCCTCATGGCAGGTCAATCTCCCCCTTCTTCCTCATTTTAATGTTCAGATTCTTGGCATTAGGTTCTAAAGACTCATCTTTAGGGGCCTACTGCTTGGATTCCTAGATCTTCTGGTTTTGGTAGTTTTTATTAGAAGGTTTGATGAATTATGCACTTGGAGTGCTATTTTAAGAATTTACGATCTAGATTGCTGACGCTGTGATTGCACCAATCAATTAGTGCTGCTGTATATACGGGGCTATGATGCTCGCCGGTCACTGATATAATTCAATTTATGAAATTGGATATACTATGCATGTGCGGGTGTTTTGCTGATATGACACATTCTTTGTGCAGTGAGGCTGAGATTTATCTGTTCGGAGGCTGCATTACATCTTGGAAGGTTTCAAATGGCAAGGACCTTCTCTTTGTTCGGCCAGATGCTGTGTTCAATGGAAAGAAACCTATCAGGTTCGATGATAGTGGTTCTTCTTGTGCCTATCATTTAGCTATACCTTTATAAGTTAATCTCTCTGCTTCAGAAGTCTTGAACTCAATTTTCACCTTAACAGCAACCTTAGCAGTGATAATTCTTTTATTACTTACCTTAGCTTTAATATTTGGAATGAATAAAACTTGAACAACACAAAAGAGTAAATAATAATTTAATAAAAACTTTGCTACAAGGGCTTCTACTTTTGATTGGATCTAGAAGACCTCTTTTTGCTATCATATTATTTTAAGAGATACATGACTAAAAAATAGTGTAATCTTTTTTTTTTTATTGTCAAAACAGTGGAGGAATCCCACAGTGTTTCCCTCAATTTGGACCTGGCCCTATACAACAGGTATAAGCCCTCTTTTATATTTCATTTTCATTTGTTCCTATAACTGACTTGAAGTATAGTTCTTCTAGAAAAGATTTGCTTGCATTTTCTTTTACTGACTTATAGCATCATTACTAGATCGACAAGCACTCACAACAATAAAGAGAAGAATAAATTGAAGATAATAGGTCAATACTGGTGGTATCTGTTGTTTGTTCCAATCTACTAGTGAACCCGTTAGGATGATCAACTCTTTGGAATATCTTTTGGTCCCTTCTATCCTTTGTTTAATAGGTTTGCTGAGTGCTTCCTTATTCAATCAAGGACTTCAACTGGCTTATAAATCCTGAGTTCTGGTCTCTGCATATAGGGTCATACAAACTATTCTGGTAAATCATACCGTAAAAACAATTGATTTCTTTGCGAAGTTTCTTATATTAGTTTAAAGACAATATTTTTACAAGATATTAAATATATCTCGTAGGAGAAAGCATCCTGAGTAGTATTCATGTAAAAAATGATAAATTTCGTCCACTTGACATGCATGATACTCTAATTTCTGAGCTGTCCCTGGACACCATACATTTACAGCGGGCCATAATTTAACAATTTGATGTTTCCAGTTGTACAATCTTGCTGTGGGTTCAGTTATGAGCTGATTTCTTGACGAAAGAATCTAGGTTGTTTTCTGGTGTGTGGAAACGGTATTAATGGAAGTTCAACAAAGAAAGAACCTTGTTTTCTTGATGAGATTTGTCTTCTTATCTGACAGCATGGTTTTGCAAGAAACATGAGCTGGTCTATTGCTGACTCTGATAATGTTGAAGGAGATCCTATCATAACCTTGGAACTAAGGGATGACCCTTACAGTCGCTCGATGTGGGATTTCAGCTTTCAGACTTTGTACAAGGTCAGCTTGCTCATCATCTGTGCAAGTGTTTTGTTGTTTACACTATATTCTGGCGGTTGATTTTATCACAGAACATTGTGAACTAGACTCTGCTTGGAACTTATACAGAGAATACTAATTTAAGAAACTTCACAACATGGATCATACAGAAGAGTGACAAGAGTTAGTAAGATTTTAGATTGAACAAGCTTTATCCATTCCCTAGGAATGGGTGCAAACATAGGTATTCAGTTGTGTTGATATTTAATTTATAATTTAATGCTTGTCAATCCTGGACATTCTTTTCTTTTCATTTACACATGTATGGATTTAATATGTATGCATCTATTTATTAATAATACTGATGATTGTTTTCGACTTGGTTTATTATGTCTTTCCCTGTTGCATCCCCTTACTGCTTATTGACATTTCATTATAAATTTGCCATATATGTATTTCTTTAATGTGTATGTATGAGTTCAGTGTGGATACAATAGTGCATAGAAGCTATTAATGATAACTTTACTAGGGAATTTCTACACAAGAAGATTGACATTGTTGGCAATATGAAAACCTGCCGTTGGAGACGTTACTTAGATGGAGGCAAAATAATAATTCTGAAATTCTGATACAAGTCTAGATATTACCAAGTATTTGGATAAATTGTCAACTAGTTTTGCCAATCATAAATGTAGCCTTGGCAAAGTCCATATGGTGGACAACATGGAAAGTTCGGCAAAATTTATTTTTGGAAAGTGTCTTGTAAGCTAGCCATTTGAAAGATCAAAATAGACATTTGAAAGAAGAATGCTCTATTGTTGTGATAGGTGGGTTTTTATTATTTGAAAATTTGTCTGTTTCTGGTTTTGAAACCTTCATGTGCTTTTTTCTCCCTTTTTATCATCCTTATTTCCGATATATTACTTGTTTTTATGATGTTTGGACAACGTTACACAGGTCAAGCTACACTCTAATAGTTTGTCAACAGTGCTAACTGTTACCAACACAGACAAGAAACCTTTTTCATTTACCACTGCGCTGCATACCTACTTCCGTGTAAGAATGAAAATACCCTCCTAATTGATGCTAGTTTTTTTTCTTTTTCTCCAAGCTCCCTGGCATCATTTACCATGTGTACAATGCATGCCATCCACATCATACAAGTGACAATTGATCATTGGGCAGGCTTCTATAGCAGGAGTATCAGTGAAAGGTCTAAAGGGTTGTAAGACTCTGAACAAGGACCCAGATCCTTCTAATCCTTTGGAGGGTAAGGAGGAGAGGTTTGTATGCTTACCAATTGATGTTAGTAATGCTAATCAAAATGTATAAGAAACAGTATGTCCTATGTATGTGAGCATGTAACCAATGCAACAAAAATTTATTGATTGCTCATATTCTGATCGATTTTGTTTTAATTCAGGGAAGTCATAACTTTTCCAGGGTTTGTTGACTGCATTTACCTTGATGCACCCAAAGAGATATTCCTTGACAATGGAATTGGTGACGTAATAAATATACAAAACAGCAAGTATGAAATCTGTCCTTGTTTCGGCATCTTGTAGATCACCAGCTCTTGGGCATTCTCTTAGCTCTGCTTACCATTCTTGTGACCATTATTGCCCATGCAGTTGGTCAGATGCGGTCCTGTGGAATCCGCATATGCAGATGGAATCCTGCTACAAAGATTTTGTTTGTGTGGAAAATGCCAAGGTATTGACGCCTTATTTATCTTGTGACCAGAATAAAAAATTACAAGCATTCTGATCTTTGTTTCTTCCTATGTCAGATTGGACAAGTCCATTTAGAGCCTCTGCAATCATGGACTGCAGAGCAGAAAATTGCCATTAGTTGAAGCTAATTTCTTTTTTCCAGTTGAATAACTGAAGAACATCATTTCAAAGATCCAATATCGTTTATGATTATCGTTCTTTGTATATGAACTTTTATCTGATGTAGGCACTGCTTGATTTGTTGTCATATAAAGCTATATCCAAGCAAATCTATACTATACTTTGGTACATTCACTTAAAAGCTTGGACTTCTTTTTGGGTATTCGAAGCATGCGTGTTTCTCAATCTGAAGGAGAAAACTGTATGATCTTGCTTGATGAGTAAATTCAGAATCCTGCACCTCAAATGCAACAGATAAGATTCATAAACTGGTTTACTATTCTTTGACTCGTTCATGTGCTTCTTCGATGAATTGGCTAATTCATTCACCAGTAATTCTTGCAGGAACCATTGCCATTTATGAAAGTGTGGATGATGCTTGCCGACGAGGCAGTCACAGCATCCTGGTGGGATTCCTGACTGTTCGGATCGTTGTTCCTGCGTAATGATGATGAATCCAAATGCAATCAATTACCGTCAGTTTCTCTCTCTTCTTCGTCCGAGTCTTGCAACAGATGAGTGACCACTGGACGGCACATATCCTCATGCAATCTTCTCAAAATCCCATCCCGTCTGGCGTTGTGAGCGATCTCGGGCGAAGGGCCGTGACCGCTCCCCTTCACGGCGACACAACTGCATCCTTCAGCATTCCCCTTTCTTTCGATTACGCCCATCGGCTGCAAGCATCGGCCGCCCTGTGCCGATTCCAGCTCGATTGGGATGTTTACTTCATGCTTTCTAATTTACGGTATTATTATAGATTTTGGTTCTTATAAAATTTATCATAAATTTGATGTTGAGAGAAATGACGAGATGAAATTTCTTAAAAATTATATGTTCAACAAAAGTTTTTTCAATTCTTAAATTAATATCATAAGATTAAAGGATCTGAAGAATTCAAAAAGCTGAGGATTATACAAAATAACTGCTTATACAAATAGTGCACTTGAGACTTTTTTATATTCAAAATTGCGTTATTTAGATGTCAAGAGACGATTAAACCAATTGCCTATATACGGCAACCACATTAGCCGATGAAACGTTGGCGTTGATGTCAAGCTGACAGTGGACAGGATTATCTATCGAAAGGTACAGAAGAAAAACAGTTTGTGAACTCCTAATTTTTTTTCTAAGAAGTTTAGAGGAGTTAAGAAAAACATCATTCAAGGTTTATGTGAGAATACACGTAAATATTCGAATTAATTAAAAAAATATTTTATTATGCAAAAATATATTTATATCCATTTTTTAGATTTATATTTTATTATTAAATCGTTCTAATTATTATTTAGGCGCCTAGTCTTCTCCCTTGAATACGAACCTCATAAAACCAGGGCAAGGCACTAGCAATCGACCAATTGTCCTTCGATCCCGGCGCGACACAGGAGGTCGATGGTCCTGAGAGGCGCCTTCTTCTCCCACCTTGTGATGGTCCACGGCAGTGAATTGAACAGGGTATTAACGGTGTTCGATCATGTCCTCTCGAAAGCCTACGTCAGCAGACAGCATTGATGAATGATGCTGGATTCAGCCGACGAGCATAATATACAACAGATAAGATGATGGCTGATGCAAGTGATGTGATGATGAACGTTGGCACATCTCTTGATCATTTCAATATGCACTGAGCAGAGAACCAAGTACTGGCTTTGGTAGATGTGATGATGCATCTCGGCCACCAGAGGCTTCCTTATTGCTGCTGCTCTTTTTGGCCGGCTTATGACAGAATCCACGGGGAGAAGTCCATCTGCTATCATCACAGACCACAAGGAACTGAACAGTTTCTCTCTCTTGGCACCAAAAGTTGCAGCTTTCCTATTTATCTCACTCTGTTCTTCTTGCAGAGACACAGCGTGTCTAACAAGAAACCCTCTTATACCGGTATCCATTTGTATAATACGACTCTTCTGTAACTTCTGAATCACATGTCAGGTTTGAGGTTCCATTTAAGCTATAAATTGTCACTATCAGCACATACGCACAAAGCTAAACCAAACCCATGCAATCTGGTGGAGAATAAGATTTGGAGTTCACATCAACCCTGAAAGGAATGTATTGGTGTACTTGCCGCCTATATGTATCGGGCCTGCGAGATGCTTCATCATCCTTGAAGCGACGGTCTACCCAAAAGCTTTGCACTCGAAAGCTTGAAGTCGAAGTGAGGGTGGAAGCTCAGGTGCTCTACCACCACCGTGTTCTTGTGCTGCTGCTGCTGCTGCTGCGCCTAGCCAAAACCAGCCCAACACCATGTCCAAAGCTCGAGATCCGCATGCACCAAAAGGAGGCTTCTATTGATCATTTCATCGAACACCTCTTGCATTGATCTTGAAACTGCCCAGAGAGAAGGTATTGCCAAGAACTGCACAGAGGTATGAAGAATGACTAAGAGCCTACAAGATGACAAACCAATTCCATCTGATATCTTGCTGCTGGTGACGGAATGGTCTGGTGCAGCAGAGCTATCAAAGACGAACTCCACTAAAGATTTGCTTCATAATTTTCCTCCCGATGACACAGTTGTTTGGTGCAGCACGTCCATCAGAGACCAACTCCATCATCAAGCAACTCCAAACGTTGGCTGACTTCCCTGTGCATCTGCTTGTCTCATCGGAGAGAAAGAAGGAAATAAAACAACATGCATCGATGTCGATGATCGGCATGGAAGACTTCATCGGGAGGAGGCACTTGATGCTCGGAGTGAGGGCAAAAGAGACATATCATTTACAAAACATGCGATGAACAGTGAAGAACGCTTATTCCCGACAGCTACTTAACATCTGGAAATGTTGCAGGCAACCAAAAATCCAGTGAGGCTACCGTTGGTGTCCATGACAACGTGCACAGATATCAAAGCAAACACCATCAATCTTCGTCATCTTCTTTCCATGATCTGTGCTACAAACATTCAGTCAACCACATGAATTTTAATGTATGTACACAGACTCAGCCTTGCCAGTGAATAGTCATGCAGCTCTGACAACTTATTATGGTGCATACTATTATACCAAGAATCATCCTGAAAAATTGTAGGCTCTTAAATACAGATCAGCAGCAGCTGAATGATGATCGAAAGAAAAGCATGCCGCACTCATGGCCATGGCAAAGACATAACTTAATAGAGTTGCTAACCTGGACGAACAAAAAACAATGATGTGAACCTACAAACATCAAAGTTCTTCGTCCCAGATCCAGGCAGGCGTACTAAAATACATAAGCGTTTATGAGAAAGCAAAAATAGCCAACTAAGTGATCAAGCATTTTTATACCCAACATAAACTGGCCACTAACCTTCAGATGCACGGATTCTGCCATGATCCGGACTAGTTTATTGTGGGCAAAAAAGCAAGTCAGATACGCGAGGCTCATCATAACTTTCCTCTTCCTTTTTCCTCCTCGATGCCCGGGCGACTAATAAAGTATAAAGGAACAAAATTATACGTCAGCCGCAAAGACGAAAACGCACAACCCAATGGTTCTTTGCCTTCGATTACCTGATAGCTTCTCTTACCTAAATTCGACCCCGTCAATCTCCCATACGATTCGACTTCGAATAGGTCTGATTTTTATGCAGTCCGATTTGGATTTTATGTGGTTTCATTTTTCTACTCAATGTTGGTTTTGGGTCTCGCGTGGATTATTTTATTAATTCCGATTTTGGTCTGTCGGAATTACATATTTGGGCCTCTAAAATTTAATATGGATTATATTATATCTCAGCAAAAAATAATATCTAAAATATTTATTCTTTTCTTCAATTATTTGATTACTGCTATTTTTATCGATTTTAGTTGTGACATGCTTATCCTAAATAAAGTTTAACTTCGGAGCGACGTAGGCAATTTGGTCTTAAAAAAATAAAATAATAGATTAATTAGGAGGTGTGTGCCACGTACTACCTCTGTTCATTCCTGGGGCCCATAACTTTCCCTCTTTTCTAAAACCGGGTCCCTCGTTTCAAAAATATTTTGACCTAAAACTCCCCTCCGTGGCCAAAAATTAATGATGAAGGACCGGTAGGCAAGTCCTCGCCATATGCTCCACTGTCACCGCAGGGGTCGACGCCCACTCCCTTGAAATTTTCCGCCCCGCGGCTTGATCGGACGAGCCGAAGACGACGACGGCGACGACGAAAAGCCGAAGACTCCATTGAGAAACCCTGATCTAGTCGCGAGGCCTACCATCCATCGCCGCAATGGAGGCGCAGCGCGTCTCCAAGAAGACCGCCTTGGGGGCGGCGGCGGCGTCCGCCTTCGACGACATCTTCGGCGGGCCGCCCAGGTTCCCGGCCCCCCTCTCCGCCCGCATGCACGACTACACCGAGATCTTCGGCGCCGCTGCGAGCGCCTGCAGCATCCCGTTCCTCGATCTCCCGCCGGCGATGGACGACTTCGATGGTGAACCCGCTGCGCCCCGGAGGAGCTCTGGGCTCGACTACTCCGAGGTCTTCGGGGGTCTGGACTTTGGGGAGCTTGCTGTCTCCTACGAGGAGTTGTTCGCCGTGCCGAGGAGGGTGGAGGTTGGCTCTTCGGGTGGCAGGTAAGGTTTTGGTATCCCTCTTGTCGTTTGATCCTTCATTTGTTGCTAGTCCGGCTTTTCGAGTAACATTTCTCGACGGTTTGTGGGAAAAGTTTCCCTTTTTTGTTCTCTAATGGTTCCTTTTGCCTCTAAAACTGAAGGCGAAGGCAAATAAGTGTATGAAGTTGTTTACTTGAACTACACAACGGAATGGCTGTGCGAGTAATGTTACACAAATATGAGATGGTAGTAGGAGGCACGTCAGGGCATATAATTTTCTTTAGTTTAAAGTGGATTTTTTTGGTAGCCTTTTCCAGAGGTTTTATCTCTCTCTTTCCAGGTGACAGTAGTCCTTTAATATTGAATTAATAATTATTTGGACAAGAAGATCTTTCTTCGAGCGCAGCAGAGTGCTGGATCAATCTTGGTGAATAAGGTTCTGGTCACGCTCTCCACTCTGGTATATGGCTGTCTTATGTTACTTGGCAGCCTTTTAAACTTACGAAAGAAAGATGTGGCGAATAAGTGGCTTGCCACTAATCTTAGCAAGAATCTATCTCTTTTTGTGGAGCAACGCTTATAGCTTAGTCTTTATAGCTCATTGGTGGAGCCTGACGGCCTTTGGGGCCCCTGTGTTTGAATTGTATTACTGGTTTTTGAGAGTTTAGAATACGTATACTGTGAGAACTTCCCTTTGCCTAGTCAAAAGCTTAGATTTAGGATTCCAGTGGAAACTGGAGTGTTTTTCTAAATTCAATGCGTTTTAATTTAAGAATGTCCTATGTCTAAACACCTTCACACAGGCTTCCAAATGCTAAAATGCTGAACTCTGAATGATCTTGAATTTTCAGCTCTGTACCATTTACTTGGTTGGAATATTCTTATCTTTGTGTATTTGGTATAAATTTTTTGTTGTGACAAGGCAGTGAAGCAACAAATGATACTAAAGAAATAAAAGACGTCAAAAGTAGCCATTTTGCTTCTATGGATGTGATCCTCTCACTTTTATTTTTGTAATTTTTTTTTTCAACTTTGGGTTCTCAAAAGTCTTTTAAGACTTCTTTCTGTGAATTATTAAACCATCATACCTCAAAAAAATTGATCACTAACAACTATTTTACCTGTTATTTCATCACTAACAGGGACCCGGATGATCCTGCCATTAACCATCAGGACACTAAAGAATATGAATATCCTCTGGAAGGCATGCATGAAGATCATAAGGCATGTGGAGAAGAGGATTATGTTCCCCTTTCGTCAAATTCCAACCATTCAGATCATGGCTTAAAGCAATCTAACCTGTCATATGATGGGACAAGTCCAATCAGCAAAGAGGGTGCTATTAGTGGGAAAACACAGATAACTGATTTGCTTGAATTTCACTCCACTCTTAACACAATTGTGCCCTTGCAGACCCAAACAAGTGATGCTGCTTGTTGCATGGTTTATGGTGATAAAAATGATGGGAAACTACAGAGCAAGTTTATGTCAAACTCATCAACTCATGGGTTAGAGATATCAGGAAATGAATTTACTGGTGATCAGAAAAAATCAACAATTGAATCTCCTAAATTAGATATTGATCATGCAAATTTGAAACACTGTTCACAATCTGCTAGCAGTAACTCAGTAGCCAGTGACGATGCATCATCTTCCAATACTATCTATGTAGGTGTGTCAAACATCAGTCTCCGAACACAACCTTTGCGAGTACCACCACCATCAAGACCACCTCCTAAGACTGTCAGCAAGAAAGAAAATCCATTCTTGAAGACATGTGCAACTTCAAGAATCAGTTTAGATGGAAGAAATTTGGGTAAACCTAATGAAAATTCTGAAGAACACTATATTAGTGTTAGTTCCACAAGCCATGCATGTCAGGATGCCAATAAGAACAGTTCTTGTTTCTTTGATGTCAATGTTGATGCAAGTTCTGCTGCTGCTGCAATGAAGCAAGCAATGGAACTAGCTCAAGCAAGATTGAGAACTGCTAAGGAGTCAATGGAGAAAAAGCGCATTAACCTTCAAAGTCACAAGAAGCTGGGTCAGCAGGAAAGCAATAAGGAAAGAAAGGTTGATCAAACTTCCATCAAAGGAAACTTCAGTGAGATGTTGATACAGAAATCCATAGTAAAAGAGGATAAACATACTGATGTGATTGCATCAAAAGAAAGAAATATAATTACCAATGGTGTAAAGGCAAGTGAAGATCTTGCAGAGGCACAGAGACATGTAGTGTTGGATCAACAGATAATGCAAGGAAACAATTTAAGATCAGAAAAGGATTGTGGAAAGTGGAGGATGAATCAAGAACACCATGAGCTGCTAAGCAATGAAAAGAATTACAAAATGGTTGAAGGTGTCTCTGACCAAGAAGGTAACAGGAAAAAAACAAAAGCAACAGCAAATATTATTGAAGATATTTATGCTGCGGATAAAGAGGCTATTCTGCCATCTGAGCTTGAAAGTACTGGGATCTTGAAGGAAGAAAGTGAAGGCAGTGATGGTAGCAAAAATGATACAAATCTGCAAGATGACAATGTAGCTTATAAGAAGCAAGTAATTAAAGAGATAGAAAATGCAACTCCAAAGTTTTGTCTGCATAAAAATGTTGATGATCTTCAAAAAGCTCATGTTTCTAGCAGTGGAGAAAACAAGAAGCATGGAAAGGCTCATGAGGTCTGTGATGGAGGGATGAGAATGCCATCTGCGACTGAGAATACTATATCCGAAAGAAGTGAAAATTATCGGGAACTGTCAGATGGCAATGAGTTTCAGGGGATTCATGACAGCAAAGAGGGAAACTGGAAATCAAAAGCTGGTAAAGAAGCTTTTGAATGTGAAGAAAACTTTTTTAATTTTGAGCTAATTCGCAGAAGCTCTGAAGATAAATTAAATTCAGAAACTTGTAAAGAGGCATTGGAATCTGCAGACAATGCAGCCGATCGCACTGTGGCTGACACAAGTTGTGAGCCTTGTGAGAGTGAAAAAAACCTGAATGTGTCCATGATATCTGCTGTTCCAAATGGAGGGGAGATTAAGATGCCAATTGGATCTTGTGTCTTTGAAGCAGGCAAAGGAGTGAGTGGCACTAGTGAATGCAGTGAGTTTATGGAAAAAGCTGGAGAAGAGCAAGTTGAATATGATCATGCAGAAAATCTAGATCGGATGGAGGAAAGTGGGGTGGGAAATTTGCAGGAAGTCAGGGAGGAACTATATTTGAAGCAAGAGTCATGCATGTCAGGGAAAAATGAATCAGAACTTAAAGTCAATCAATCAGTAGATGAACTAGGAGAGAATTTGAAGAAACTAAAAGCGGCAGGAGTAATCATGTTTGAAGAACAGGAGAAGCCGATGAAAGCTACAGAAGCTGCCTGCTTGCAGGATTGCAATGGAATCAAAGTTAAGGACTTTCAAGTTGAAGAGCAGCAAAGTGACAAGATACAAGAGGCAACTCAAGTGTCTCATATGCTGGCAAACTCTGGGAAGCAGGACACATGTCAAGCAAACCATGAGATTAGAGAAAATGAGGAGATCAGAAAAATTCATGTGAAACCTGATTTTTCATATAACAGTAATATCTTAAGTTCCATTCCAGATGTCTCAGCCAAGCCTCTGTTTGTAGATTTGGGTGTCCAGCAGGAAACTTTGTCTGAAAGGAGATGTGACGTGTTAGAATCAACACAGAATGCTAGAGAAAATGATAATGCAGAGTCTGAGAAAATTAATTTTGATATGAAAAAGACAGAAGAGAAAGAAAATGAAAGAATGGAAAGAGAAAGAAAATGGGCAGAAGTTGAGGCAAGAAAACTAGAAGAGAAAGAGAGGGAGAGAGAAAGAGAAAAGGACAGAGTTGCTGTGGAAAGAGCAACACGGGATGCACATAAAAGGGCATTTGCTGAAGCAAGAGAAAGGGCAGAGAGAATTGCTGTAGAGAAGGTTACTGCTGAAGCTCGACAAAGAGCTCTCAAAGAGGCCCGTGAGAAGGCAGAGAAGGCTTCTGTTCTATTTATGGAAAAATCACTTGCTGAGAAGACTTCAAGAGAAGCTAAATTAAGGGCAGAGCGAGCTGCTGTCGAGCGAGCAACCACAGAAGCTCGGGAACGTGCTGCAGAAAGAGCATTTGCTGAAAAGGCTGCTGCAGATGCTAGGGAACGTGCAGAGAGATCAAATGGCATTTACAAGGACAGAATGAGTAAAGAAAATATGAAAGAAGATCATATCAGTGCCAGGAATAAGGTAGATAAATATAAGCCTAAAATCTAGCTTTTCAATAACTATAGTTGACACTCAGTTTGGGTTTTGAAGTTCTCTTTTTTCTCTGTAGTTGTGTCATAAAGTGATCAATTATGTATTGGTTGGACATGCAGGATGGTTATATTGGTGCACATCTTCAGAGTACTAGTTCTTCAAGCAACTACAGAAAATATTCAGCTTTGATTAACCAAAGTAAATTATTTTTGGAAAATTTTTCATTATCAATTGATCTCTATTTTCACACTTTCAGTCTTTGAGATTGTTGTTCTTACACTCGAAGATTCATAGATCATCTTTACTTATTGAGGCATTTGTGTTCTTGTTAATGAATGAAAGTAGGCGATGGTGAATCAGCTCTAAGGTGTAAAGCTAGGCTGGAAAGACATCAAAGGACAGCTGAACGTGTGGTGTGAATTTTATCTGAATTTCATTTTCTTGATGCATTCTGAAGGTTGCATTTGTATCTAACTTTTGGTTTGCCATTATATATTTTTCTAATTATTGCTGCACTTTTAGGCAAAAGCTCTTGCAGAAAAGAACATGCGCGATATTCTTGCTCAAAGAGAACAAGCAGAGAGAAATGTAACATTGTGATTTTTGATAAATAAAATATTTGGGTGATATTACAATTCTTTTTTCTTAATTCTTGATCTTACTGTAATTGCAGAGATTAGCAGAGTATCTGGATGCTGATGTCAAGAGATGGTCAAATGGAAAACAAGGAAATCTGCGTGCACTGCTGTCAACACTGCAATATGTATGTATATTAATTTTTCAATCTTGGATTAATTTCTAAATGTATATGGAACATAATTAATTGCATGCTCTGTAACCTTGGATATATTCTTAGTTGTATAAGAAAAAATGCCTTAAACAAGTTTTAGGAGAAATTAATTGGGTGTAATGACACTTAAGCACACAGATTCCATAAATGTTTGAAGTTCCTATATAGTAGAGATGACAGGCAAATTGAAAGATCTTGTTTGTTATATGTCAGGCTCAACTGTCAAGGCATAACATATGATCCAAATTTCCAAAATAAAATGTTTATAATAATTCCAGTGAATTTTCACCAGGGACAGAGTGCCAGCTTTCCTTTGGAAATTGGAAACTGATTGTTGAATGTTACATTAGTAGAATAATTCTTTTTGCAATTAGCTATTAAGAATCTAGCCATTGATTTTACAAAGGAGTGTATGATAAATTATTTGTTAACTTGAAATGGATGAAAAAAAAAAGTTAAAGTACATCAGCAATTTATGCAATGAATATTTTTGCAGTTAGCTGGAAGAAATCTGGCTGTTGTTTTTACAAAAGGTTATCTGATAAATTATTTGAGAACTTGAAATCGAAAAGAACCAAATAAATTAAAGTATTTTGCATCTTCTCACGTGGAGATTGTAACTTCATTTGTTCTACTGTTGTTCTAAGGAATTTTATATCAGGAGACAAGCATGAGATCAATGAGAGCAATATTTGTTCTACATATAGTTTAATGGTCCATGGTCTTTTCTAATGGATGAATATTTTCTTGATGTACAATAATATTACAAGTATCAATTTTCTCTGTGGGGATATGCAATCAGCTTATGTAGACTTCTTTTGATAAGAACATGAAAGTTCAAGGTGCAATGCCAGAAATCTTTACATTTACAAAGTATTTTGCTAAAGCTTTCTCATTTCTGTTAAATGCATGTCAAGCCAATCTAGTTCTTGTATCACCAAAAATTTTCAGAACTTTTAACTGGTATTCAATATTACACATGACAAAGGTGGGCTGGTGCTGCAGCAGTTTTTTCACTTAGTATTTTGTAATTTGCAGATCCTTGGGCCTGAGAGTGGTTGGCAGCCAATTTCCTTGACAGATGTCATTACAGGTGCTGCTGTGAAGAAAGCTTACAGGAAGGCTACACTCTGTGTTCATCCTGATAAATTGCAGCAAAGGGGTGCTAGCATTCAACAAAAGTACATTTGTGAAAAGGTTTTCGATCTTCTTAAGGTGAGCTCTTTATCTGTTTGTTTCTCTGATACCATAGTGCAAAATCTCTTTCCTTGAAAAAGAAAAAAAAAGGTTTTGATCTATCTTAATGGCAATTCCTACTTTTTAAAAAGTTCATAATGTTGATCAAAGATTTTGTTTTCATTTTACTGAACTTTGGGTAGAAGTGAAAGGGATTGAGTATATATGATACTGGAGTATGCTGGAACATATATGGGCACACTATGGTATCCTATATCCTGGAGATTAAATTGGTGTGAAAAACTATGAGCAACCATGTGGTGGTGTTGAGTTTGCTACCTTTTTTCCTCATGGTATATGATCCTCCCAATTTACCTTGGTTTTTTGAACTAATTGGTTTTGAATGTAATGTTGGGATTGGATAAAGTTGGTCAAACGAGAATCTTGTGTTCAACTTGGTTAGAGTAGCTAATATGCTGCTAAAATTGACCTGACAACAGGGATTTAATTGGTTGATGTTGATAATAAGAAAACAGTTTGCTGCTCTTTTGCTTAATCATCTTTTTTCCCTAACATCTTTAAGAATGTAGTTCTTTCCGATATAAATTTGCTTTATATTTCTATCCTAAACTGATTTGATCTGTTTTCTTCAGTCATGGCTGGTGTTGTTCACATTTGAGTTAAATGCCTCTGAAATTCTTGTTAACTTGCAATCTTGAGTTAAGATTTGCTGATAAGTCTTTCTGAATCAGGATATGAAAGTACTTGAATTGGACATGTTCTCTAGTTTATATACTATTTCCTACTTATTTATTAATGAAGGTGTTTTCCAACTATGTCCATGATATAATTGGGATATTGGTATAGCTTTTTGCTTGATAGAGAGAAACGAAAATGCACAACCGCACTAGTGTAGATGATCATATTGCCCCTGTTTACTTGAACCATGAATGGAAGTCAAAGAAGTTGCAAAACATAACAGAAGCCCCATTATAAGAGATTGTTTTGTTAGGAGCCTTCATTGACTTGTATTTCATCCCTTTTTACCTTGTATAGCCCATGGATGATATATGTGGTCTGCATTCAGGTCATATACCATGAGCTGGACTCATGTTTACAAAGTCATTTCTGTTATATGAATAACTCCACTCTACTCATATTTTAGTGTGTGAGCTTTTGTGCTTGTAAATATGCTTACATATGTCATGCAGCTCTTTTATCAATTTGTACTTTGTGGTACTTTTTCAAAGTATGTGCTAGTTTATTCTCCATTTTATTGGCAATATTACTGATTCCTGGTGTGACAATGCACACAAATTTAACCTAACAGCCATGAGCAGATCCTCTTTGAATCATAATAATTAGTCAGAGAAGAAGCATCCGATGCATGAAATGAATTTGAATCACGCTTGCTTTTCTTATATCTTCTTATTTTGGTATGTTTGCCATGCAAAAAGCTTCTCACCTGTTTTTGTTATGCAGGAAGCTTGGAACAAATTTAACTCAGAGGAGCGATAACACGTAGAAGCCTTCTGTCAAGCTTTCATAGATTATATCAAATAGATGCATGTTAGATCAAGGAGTAGCAAGTTCAGCTCTGTAATTATTCAATTGAGCATTCTTTTGCACATGTAAATATGAAATACCTACTTGTGCATGCTAGAAAACTTGTTCCAACGATAGACAACGTATATATATCTATATGTTTCTCTGCCATTAATTCAACTTCTTCCAGATATATACAGAGCCTGCCTGCATCAACTGGGAAAGAATGAATTGGAGTCGTGGATGGAATGAGGCTAGTCTGCCTTCTAAGCTCTAACGTGCACCGATGGGCCGTCAAAACTGTAGTAGGTGCGTTGTTACACAGTTTATTTGCATCGTAGATTAATCGTGAGAGATGTCATCCAAAGATAGTCAATAATGCAGAACTGTAAGCCGTCCTCATCCACAGTTTGGGGACTGAGCCATATGCTGACAACTCGTAAGAAGGCGATGGCAGTGTGCTCACAGGGTGTTTGATGTTATGCGTGGTTGCCATCAACATCCCTACCCAAGTTGTCTTACAATTTGCCTGATGTGAACTTTGTGTTCGCATCAACACGTAAGAATGTTCATTTGGATCCCAAACATAGGGTGATAGGATTTGTTCATATTCCACAAAAGTGTCGACCATTCTTCACATGTCCGAGCACATGGTCCGTTGTGTCGCCATCAACCACGCCTGTTGTCCATGCCGAAAGAAGCCTATTGGTCCAGGTTTTGTGGCCTCTGCATTCCAATGCACCGCACCTGAGTGCATGAAAAGCACGGGATGAGCTACATCGTTCATTCCTGGATAATTGTGATGCCAATTTCACATATGTCATCGTCAGGATAGCCCAGTAGTTGTGACATCAAATCCCATAAGCACTTTATCTTTTTGCTCATGAATTGATTCGCTATTTTGAAGAACCAATGTTCGGCCTTCATGAGATTTTGATCCTTTTGATTCTTTAATATGACTTCCTTAAGATAGCAAAAAATTAAGGGAAAAAGCCATTTATTCCGTTCCACAAAATGGGTGGTCAGTCAGATGACTATTAAAGTAATGGGATGAGATGTCATTGTTGCAACGAAAAGAAAACAATTTGCACGGTACTCTGAAAACTATTGTTTTTCAAATCAACATATAATGGTCATTACGCTGATAATGATAGCATTTATTAGGAAGATTACTACAGATGGAATTAGTCTTAGCAAGTGGTCTAACTCATGAGATGCTGAGCTTGGCATAGCCATCTTGGTTATGATAGATGCTCTTTACGACAAAAAAAAAAAGAAGAAAAAGTATACCCCATCTCCTCGGTCTAGAAGAAGCTAATCCTCACTCATTTTATCAGTAATTTGTATATTAATTATAATAAAATAAATTATCTTAGATTTGTTTATATTGGTTATATGTTATGAAAACAGAAAAGCGTCACAGATAAAGAAGGTAAATTTACTTGATTCTTATTTAATTTACATTAAAAATGATTATTAATCCAAAATAAAGGAGGGATCAGATGATATACAAAGCAAATGTAATTTTTTTTTATAAAGATAAATGATAAAGATCATATTTGCTAGCTAACATCTCCAATCGTCTAAATTTCTCTCTAGAAATTTCTTCTACATTTATATTTGCTAAAATATTTTTTTAATATAAATTGATGCAGTTATTTTATCAAATAAACTTATTTAAAATAAAAGGTTTTGAAACCCAACTAGTGGACGCCATGAATTTTATTGGATGAGAATTTTCCAATAATACTACGCTCCCTGAGTGACTCAACGATAATGATCAGTAAAAGTGCGTCCGACGGCAAGCGGAGATATTTTTCGGTGGGCCTACCTGTTGTTGGATTATTTTGATTTATTTCAGCGACAAATATAAAGCGCCTCACATCCTCTAACGCGGCAAGACCAATACACGGGAGAGAGAGACATAAACAGAATACCCGCCTGTAAGCATCTCGTCTACGTCGGCTCCCTCTTGCGATTACGTGGCTGTGGTGCCGCGGCGTCGCCTTCACTTTCTCCTTTCTCCATAGTTACCCTTCTCCTCCTCCGCCTCCTCCTCAAGCCTCTGCTCGCCCTCATTCTTCCCCCCTACCAAATCCTGGAAAGAAACACCTTCTTCTCTGTGCTCTTGAAGCGACGAACATGTATCGTTGTTGTCTGTGCATGGCCTACTCGCCCTCCTCCGTTCCGGATCCTGACCGCTCGCCCCCTGGTGGTGCCGCGCTCTGAGCTCGCCTTGGGAGCGGATGAGGTAGCGACGGCTTCTTGTCGCTCTCTTGACGTTCGATGACTATTTCGTATCTTGATGCTTCCTTCGGTTTCGTTTGGATTCCCTCCTGTTGATCTTCCTGGAATTGAGGGTTTATATTTGGTTTTGGTAAGGCCGTGAATAGGGAGTTCAATTTCTGCTTCTTGTTTCGTCGTCGGCTCTTTCTTTCGCGATGGATACAGACATCAGTCGAGTCATTGTTTGTTTTTCTTGCTGGTTTGGAGCCGTTGACGGCCCTTTTTGTGGATTGTTCTTGTTTCAGGTTGAAGGGAATAGATTTTGGTTGAAGATATACTAAAGGGCCTTCGTATTAGCTTGTAATTTTGGGCGTTCTTAACATATGATAGCCTACTACTCTGCTCGAGCTTACAGCTTTTGTTAGGCTTTTTTCCCTTGTATTTTTAGGTACATGATGGGGAAAAGCTGCTCGTTCTGCTTCATACTCGAAGGTTGAGTTCGACAAAGTTTCACTAATCAAGGTACCGAGATATCGTTTACCTGCAGAATTTTTATGCAAAAAAAAGGGAAAATTAGTGTTTTTAATTAGGAATTAAACATAATAATTTATCATTGTTAGATTAAATATTAAAGTTTTTATAAGTAATTATTAGATTAAATATTAAAGTTTTTAGAAGTAATTATGAGAAGTCATTTTATCCAGTAGAAACTTGGAGAAGATTGAAAGTCTGAGAGGAACATTAAATGCAGTTGGCAATAGAATTGAATGTTTGTCTTGCTAGGAAGTTTCTTTTTATGAGAAGTTCCGGTGCTGCAGCCTTTAAGAGGCCTCTTTTAGGCAGTGTTAATCGGATGCTTTAGAGAGAAGTTTCTTATCAATATTCTAGTTTCTGATCTAAGTATATGGATTCTGACAATCACTTTATTCTAGAGGAGATAGAGAGAGAAGAACATGTTTCCACTGAATGCAATAACCAGCAGAGGGACCTCTAGACTATTGAACTATGATTTGTCAACCACTGTAGACATCTTTATGGAGCCCATAGCTTGCATCTCATATCTGATTCTTGCATAATTTAGCCACAGTTGATGTGCTTGTGGTATAATATAATCCATGAATGCTGTAGAAGAAGTGCATTGAGAAGCTGACTAGAAAGGCAACCCCTTAAGCTTGTGAAAGTAAAAAAGTAAAAAGAACTTTCTCTTGTGACTCTTGAGATCTACTTTGCGTTGGCCATGTTCTACTTGTGGCAACAGACCTTCCAGTGATGTTCTCTAACATTATTATCCCACTTTGAGCATGTGGACCTCCTTTTTTTTTTTTTTTTTTTTTTTTTTTTTTTTTTTGTGCATATGTGGTTGCTTAAACTTAAATGAAACCAAGACTTCTTGTCATTTCTGAAAGCTTTACTTTTTTCTGTTTTCTTGTAGGACATATTGAACTGAAGTTACAACTAACGTCAGAATATTGGTCATTGTTTTTTCAACTACAGGCTTATTTTCTGTGTACTTGAGATAAAACATGGCAGAGGATGCTGTACGAAGTTATGGAAACAGTGAAGATTTAAATATTGGATTGAGTTACACAAATGGGAGTGTAACTCACTTTCAGTACCAGTCACAATGGATGGGACGTTGGAAACGGGCAAGCAGCATTTCAGCTCATCAGTGTCATAAGCACTGTACTCTTTCTGATGCAAGCAACAGAAAAAATTGCGTAAAACAAGAGGGCTATTCGCAAGTTGAAAATACCAAATCTGACAAGGTTCAACTGGTAAGCATAGGTACAAGGGAAGGAACAACCCCCGAATCCAGGAATGTGTGCAGTTCTGATCTTAATGAATTAGGCCTAACATTGCATGTTCACCGGTCAGCTGAATTTGTGGGAGCTGAAAAGGGAAGATGTGAGATGAACAATACTCTGGTGCCGAAAGATGTACATACATACGATGGAGTTGTAGTATCAGATAAACTGCAGCTTCATAAATTTTCAGACTCCTCTATAAACTGGGAAAACCACAACACATGCCATTCTCTGAATTCAGATGAAACTCACTCTCCTAAGTATGACATAAGTTGGAAGATTGATAGTATTTTAAATCCTAAAAGAGGACCTGGACATGGTCAAGTGGCCAGTAGATTTGCTAGGTTACATCTTCCATTAAAAGGAACTACGTTAGGCTCCCATGTAACAGACTCTAAAGCAAAAGAGATTAGTACAAGTAGTGATCAAGAGATTGAATCCTGTGATACTGTTAAAGGCTTACAACATGTTCAAGATGGTATTAGTGCATCAACTTCTCAGCCAGCGATGGTCAGATCTAAAGCTGAGAGGCCAAATATGAAGTCTCCTGTGTGCATTAAAAATAGAAGAATGTCTTCAGTATCAGATCACACACTTGATGGACATCGGGTAAGAAGTAGCTTCACTAATCTGAACCATGAGTTACGTAATTTTTCTGGACATTCAAGAGCCATGGTCTCTGAAATGAAAGGTGATAATCAAATTGCTAATGTTAGAAGTCCATGGTCCAGGACAAAATGTGGATCCATGCAGGTGCTAAGAGATTTGTGGCCAGGCAAATCTCCTCTTTCATATGTAATTAGGGAAAACGATACTGAGAATGTTCTTCATCAGCCATTAAACTATATGTCCAACTGCTTCATCCATAACGTTTTGGATATACATAATTATCTTCATCCTGTGAATAATATAGATGGAGATGCACAGAACCCTTTTAATGCTATTCATTATCAGTTGACAACAAAGAATATGTCAATGGAGTTGTCACGAGAAAAACAATTGATAGAAGATTCAACAGAAACTGCAAAAGCAAAAGTTACTCCCCTGTTTGAAATGGTAACAGTACCAGCAACAGCAAGGAACCAAGGAATGTGGCAAGGAGATTCACAGCCTTTAATTAACTCAAATAGCATGGAAAATGGGGTTGATGTAAATGGAATTGAGATGCATATGATGGGAAAGAGGGAAAGACCCTCAGCTAAAATTGATGCAATTCACATTGAGGCTTGCCTGGAAAAAAACTCTCCAAAAGGTAAATACTTAATGATAAATGCACATGCAAGCCTAGATAAATTTTCCATTATTCTCTTGCTAAGAAGCATCAAACATCTGCAATTTAATCAAGTGTTATAAATTGTAGAATATTTCTTCCAAGAAGCATTGTATGTAGAATAGTCCTCCCTAAATTTTCAATTTTTCTGTGTTTTGCAGGAATGATTTCTGACAGACTGCAAAAGGTACAGTTATCTGCATACTAAAATTTTTAAATATGCTGAAGGGCACTGCATAAGATAAGCTAGTTACTGTCTGCTAGAGTCTGTGCAATTGTATTTGTTGTAAGTTACTCCAATCATGTGATAGACCTGAGTTGATTGACTTGGCAGAACATATTCCGTGTGCAAGTCTGGCTTTTCTTATCTCACAGTGTTAGAAACAGTTGATAGCTTAGCTTTCTTGAGCTGTTTACTTTGTCTTAGATGGTTTTGCATACTATTTGGGTTCTTAGTACGTTGAAGATCATTATAGATATCTTTCATTTTAATACTATTTTCTTCCTATCAATAATGATTATCTTGAGGTGGCCATTATGCAGCAGCTAGAGTTTTTTTGTCTTTTTTATGGTTGAGGAGCCTCTTTGAAACTAAAGCACCATGAGGACACTATATGTTCTGCAGGTGAGACTAGGAACATGATGCATAAAAATCTCATTACGAGGATTGCTTGAGACACATTCTTTGACTTTTGTTGACAAAATGCTGTTGATTAACACACACACAGAGAGAGAGAGAGAGAGAGAGAGAGAGAGAGAGAGAGAGAGGACTTGTTATGCTATATATGAAGCTTTAGTGAAGCCACTAACCAATGGTGAGTTGATTGCTCTGTCTTTTTCTATTAGATCAACTTGCAGAAAAGCTCCGAGATCTTTAACTTTGGTAGAACAATAAGAATGCACTATTGGATTTGATAAAAAACTGAAACTTTCATGACCGGAATCTTCTGACTTTTTTTTTTTTTGTTGGTCAAGCTTAGAGATTAGTTGTATATTTGAATAGTTTCAATCAAAATTCTTTTAATGAAAATTGATGAATGTAAGTTACATGAGGCTATCAATATGATGTTATTTGGACTAGTATGATACAGAAACTGGCACCATAGAAGTGTGGACATCATGCAGAGAAGATTAATAAGCATGACATGAATAAGAATACCATAGGCCCTGTGGTTCATGCAAATGTAATTAAAGATTATTATACAATTGAGATCTGAATAGAAATGGGTAAAACATAAACTAAGCAGAGAAGATCTAGAGCCAATTTCTCACAAGGTAGCCATCCTTTTCTTAATGACAATTATTAGGTAGATTTAATGGGATAGTCAGATTTATGTACCATCTTAGACCCCATGCATCAAATCAATAATTTTTCTGCTGGATATAGGACCATCCAGAAGAATCAGGATCTAGTGCATTGACCATGGTAGATACTTTTGCTTCTCTCCCCAGAGTTTCAGAAGAAAGATATCAAGGCAGGGCCTAGGATACCTACAAAGTAAAGCAAGGTGGAGTGGGCTGGAGGAAGAATATTTATAAGAAGTGACAGGAAGTTGTTTTATCAAATCATTTAGCCATAGATGTTCTAGCTATATTGCAGTAAAAGCCACAAGCTCATCATGTAGTAAGCCTCCTAATGTAAATGGAAGATTCATATGAGAAGACCAAGTCATTAAGATCATCATTTTTCCTTGAAATCATGGCTAATTCTTTGGATATTGGACATTCAAATTTAGATGATCCATAATTTTTATCCCTCTTATTCTGTTAATGATCTTTACTAGTCATATTCTCTGATCATTCTGCATGGAGAAAAATTAGGCAATTTTGTAGTAATTAACTACTTGCCAAGATTCAAGAACACGAAGACATGACACTTAAATAATGAAGTCTATCATACTCTGTGTTGGATTGGATGAGGTGACGAGCTAAAAATAGGTCTCAATTGGAAATTACAGAGATTGACTTAAGGAAAAAACATGCACTGGTTATCATATAGAGTATTGATCTTTATCCTAGCCTTGAGTTGATATGTGGTATTTAAGTCCTGATGCTGCAAGCAGTGATCAAAGGACACAGACGGTTCGTTTTCTTGGGTTGCTCATTTCATTCTCTAACTTCATTATATCTCTTGAGAATGTACTCAAGTTTTGAGACCAAGTTGTATCCTGTAGCTGGATTCTATGTAGGTTGTGTGTGAAAATCTCCTGTCATTGTGATGGCATCACTTTGTTGGAAGTTGGCACTACACATCTTTGGCTTTGTTCTAAGGCTTTGTGAGCTTTGTGAAAGTCTTAGAACACATTGCTTCATCATATAAGAAAATATGATGCCTGCTTGTGTGTAAATCGATGATTATTTTATTCTTTATTTTTGAACTTTATAAAGTATGGGTTGTTTTTATCTTGTAGTATATATGCATCTTCATGGATATTCAGCCATCCTGCAAGCTTATTGGTCTCTTAATGTTAATATGCATATATTATAAACCAACTATTGGGTATAGGTAGCTTGATGACAAAATAAAACATAGTACTAACATTAAGTTCTGCAGGACCTTCTGCACACGAAGCTAATAAAATCCCACTCTCCATCAGCTTCAGCGATCCAGGAAACTTTGAGCAGATATGTTAATTCCTCAGACAAAACTGGTAGCGTAAGTACCAGAGGACAGAGCACATCTAGAACTGAAAGCATGAATGTAGATCAAGTTTTTTCTCATGTTCAGAGGTCCAAGATTTCAAATACTAGTAGTATAATTGAAAACTCGGCACAAATGGAGCAATGTAAAAGATGGCTCAAGCGCCTCAGACACAAATCTTCAGATGCTTTTGGCCTTGGTTCCAAGAGAACAAAAATTGGATATCACCCCACTAATGCAGAAGTATGCAGCTTTTTAAGTAAAGCACACAATTATGACACATCCAGCTCGGCGATGACAAAATGTCCCAAGGAACAGCAGATACCCGATGCGACCAAAGACATACCAAGTCCTTCTGAGTGCTCCTATGGAGTATCAGCAAGAGAGGTGCAGTACTGGATTAAAAGATGGTGTTATAAGACCCCTCAAACAGTTGAAGCTCATGTGAGTCTAGTTACACCTGGGCTATGCAAGCCTGAAAATCGAAAAGTGCTTCCTGATAATATCGAGGGGAAACAGTTCCCAAGCATCAGGGCTATGGCTTTGATGGGGAGAGCAATGAACAAATTCCGAACAGGTCAGTTTCAGAGAAAGGGATCATCAGTGGTGTGGAATATAGAGGACTTTTGAAAGCTACAGGGCTTTGGTTTCCAGTCTTCATGCAGGTTGCAGATTTCCATGGCGAGAAAGGTGCAATAGATGGACACCATCCAAAATATTGTGGATCGGATGTGAAAAGTTATCCAAATTCGACGTTGCATACATTACAATCAGTAAATTCTATTGTCATGTTTCCTTAATGCTGATCTTTTGTTTTTCTGGGATCGGCTTTTAAGGAAGTAATCTGAACTCTAATCTACTTAATATGTTCTGAAATATGTTTTTCCTATCCTCATTTTTGCGGTACACATTTTCTTTTCATGGACCCTGGTGCATTCTCTCATGCTGTCATACCACCATATATATGTTCATTCTGATTTGCTGCGGCCATGTTTGAGATGTTAAATTGCTAGTGACAAGCTTCATCAGGATTATGTGGCTGCTTGCAGGTATGTGATGCTGGTATCTCAGTGGTTGACATATTGTTGCATTTCAATTTCTTGATGAATTGATAGTCCTTTTAACTTGATAGAACTGAATTCTTTAGATGGCCACGTCCTTCTTGAGTTGGCTGGCCAAAACATGTGGCATGACTTTTCTTGTGTTCTTTTGTAGTTTGATTCGAGTCTGGGTGAAGGCGATCATATTTGATGTTCTCAAAAGCACAAGCTTCCAGTAGTCGTCATTGGAATACTCCTGTAGATGCCTTGTGACTCAGATGCCTGCTTGTCCGATGAGTTGTTCTTCCGGAAAACCATCCTCTGCGGGCCAGCGAAGCCATTAAGCAGTTCGATGCTTCGTCGAGATGTGGGCATTCGGTATGTATGCCTTGCGACTCGATGAAAGTTTTAGTGTCACACCGAGGGGGATTGATTTCATCAAATGCAGGTCCTTCCACCCACGTGGTGATGATGGACAAAATCGATTGGGTGGTTTCGTGATTGAAGACTAGGAGAGAAAGGGGACTAGACAATTCCCCTCTGAGCTCTAGTTAGAGATTGTCTAATAATATGAGAGCCAGTCATACCAGTTCGTTGTGAGAGGAGACGAAGAAAAGAAAGTCAGTAATATGAGAGCAAGCCACGTGTGTTCGTAGTAGAGGAAGTATGATTTAGGATAATGGAATCAGAGTTCTTAATAGAGGAGGTGAAGATAAAAAAGCATAGTGTAGTATGATAGAATGTATATCTTCTCTACTCTCCCTCTACTAATATGAGAGCCAGCCATATTGTGAGAGGAGATGAAGAAAAGAAAGTCAGTAATATGAGAGCAAGCCACGTGTGTTCGTAGCAGAGGAAGTGAAGATGAAGTATGATTTAGGATAATGGAATTGGAGTTCTTAATAGAGGAGGTGAAGATAAAGAAGTATGGTGTAGTATGATAGAATGTAGATCTTCTCTGCTCTCCCTCTACCGAAGATGGGATGCCTCTCAATTTTCTTCTTTCCCCTTGTTGGGTAGAGGAGTCTCCTCTTAAAGGGTTAGGGAGTTGGGAATGCAGATGTTGTCTAATAGATTAGGAGTTTTGAGTTTTCTCTATGCTAGTCGCACATTTAGCATTGGTAGATAAGAGGGTTCGATGAGGATATTGTAAAATTATGTTGGTTTCGTACTTGAGAAAGACTGATTTATGTTTAAGTTAGTAAAATTGTTGATGGATTCTAGAACAAAAATGTATTAGGTACTCAGAGAGTATAAGGAGTGTATACGAGACTTTTTTTTTATAAAGAACACAGTAATTATCAGATTTAAATTAAGAATTAATTTATATGATAGTTACACTGAATCATATGTTATTATCTGATCATGGAAGCATCCATTAAACCATGTAAGTTCATTAATGAAGCGAGGGAGGCATGACAAATGTGTCGAAATAATTGGGTGCCAAAACAGCATCAAGTTGACGTCAATGGATGCATTGCATTAGCTCGATATGTCAACCTGATAAAATAATTGATGGGACGTGATGTGATGTTGAGCTATCCACATGTTAGACCCCCTTATGATCTACCCCCATTATATTCTGGCATATAAATAATGCTAAGACAATGTCCTATTTGATGGACAATTCAATCATGTCTCAAACAGTAGGTGTCGTTATTGTCACTTCAGTCTTATAGGAGACTTAAGATGCTTCTTGGTCGGATTTGATTATATTAGAATAAGTGGGATGTTTTATGATTGAATTCGAAGATAGATGATGCTTTATTATCAATAAGTCAAATATGGAGGATGCTTCATATTCAAATTCAATTATGTTAAAAATAAAAGATGTTTTATGATCGAATTCAACTGTATCAAAACTGGAGGATGCTTCATGACCAAAATTAATCGTGTCAAAATAGAGAATGCTTCATGATAGGATTTGATCGCATCAAAAAAATAAGATACTTTATGATTGGATTTGATCACGTCAGAGATAGAAGATGCTTCATAGTCAGATTCGACTACATCAGAGATGGAGGATGCTTCACGAACGAATTTGACCACAATGAAAATAGAGGATACTTTAAGGTTAGATTCAACTGCATCATAAATAGAGGGTGCTTCATGGTCGAATTCGATCGCACCAAGGATGAGGGATGCTTCGTGATCGGAGTTAGTCAGGTTAGTTGAGGCACAAATCTACACATGCAATCTATCATCATCGCTTTACGTGCCAATACATGTAATAGCCTTTGGGCTCCTTATCGTATTGTTATAATTTAATTTCTGACTATTGGAACCATTGTTTGAAGGATAGTTTCCCTTTAGTATGGAGATTTTACTCGCTTAAGTGGTATCGAACTCTTGATACTACCTAGCATAAGGAATGTCATAATCTTGGTAATATTATAATATTAACTCTATTGCACACATGCTATAATGTGTTTTTCAGGGATTTGACATACTTCCTTTTGGCATAAAGTGGATGGAAGGTGATGGCACTGAGCTCCAACAAGGATTGAAAGAAAATATTTTTTTTTATGTTTTTTCACGGAGGAGTTAACATTTCAACCTACCTGATCCATTCAAAGTTCGACATACTACATGTGCTTTATTTAAATACAATTTTATCATCAAAATGAGTCAACAATGGCTTAAAGAAGCCAAGCTCACTTCCACACATTGAGTTTTATAATTGGAGCTTCTCATTTTTGTTTTTGAGTCTTTGTTTTATTTATGCTTCTAACTCTATTCTTTGTTTTTGTATATATTGATTTCTTAGGGGGACTCCTTTGCGTCGACGATAAGAATGGCAAGAGAAATGTTGGTGAGTCCTCTCAATCGAGAGAGTAGGAAGTAGCAAGAGAACAGTCGAGAGCCTTATCGAGCTCTCAGAATGACATCTTCTTAATGCAAAGAAAATGTGAGTCTTGGAGATGATAGTTTGGTAAAAGCATGTATCGATTGACTATTTCCCTCCAACATGAGTCAAAAGGAGGCGAGTTAAGAGCATTTCTAGCTCTATGGGTGTAGTAGAATAGGCTTTATCGTTATCTTTTCAAGGAAAGTCATTGCATTTACCTAATATCCTAAAGTTAATGTGGAGCAATTGAAGACCTCCACTAACCTCTTTATATATGAGTATAACCTAATTTAATGAGACAAATTCATGTGTGAAGTACTGACTCGATGATTCAAGTCAATGAAGAGGCCCCTAAAATCAACTTCAAGCTCTTAAGTTGATTCTCGTGCGTAAAGACATTACTTGATGAAGCATGATGCTTGACCAAGCTTATTGTCATAGGCTTAGCTAATTTTGCTTAAGTTGTACGACACCCTTATGTGCCTGTTCGTAAAGGGTTAGCCTCATCGAAACCTCTTATAGTCTCTTAAGAACCTACAAAAGAGAAGACAAGTTAGAAAAAGTATTTAACTCGGGATCCATAAATAGTCATTTAAGTAAATACTTAATAAGTAATACAAATTATAAACATAGATTTCGTAAGATTTGAATGGTTGCACAATAAATGGTTTAAGGTGGTTCATCATGACCGAAAGCCCCCACAAGTGCTTACATAATATTACTACAGACCAAAGTAACGAACTAGCCCTAGATACTACCCCAAAGGCCCACCTAGTTATGTGCCCCCCAAGTAGCTCTTGAGTGTTATGCTGGCTAACAATCCACATAACTCTACGAAGCTAAAAATCCCTAAAATAGGTGCATAGATAGTCTAGTTCTAGGCAATTTTACCTCTGCATAATGACTGCACATAACCTACATTTATAAGCTTAAAATGATTACAAAAGTTAACCAAAATGGGGCTATCAAACCTACTGTCCTCTACATGTTGTGCAAAGCATGAATAAATTAAAAGACAGACATACACGAGTATTATATCGAATATCTTATTTACAGTTTTATCCATGACATTCTCCTCCACTTATTTTTTTTTAACGCTCTCATCAAAGCCTTTGTGGATGCTATATCCCCTCGTCTTTACTGAATCTTCAATCTTTTACTCCAATTGTAATGCGTCTCTTGGCTTCGAATTGTACTTTGTTGTTATTGTTGAGTAGTTAAACTTTGATCCACCATGCTACTTCAACTCACCAATGACTCTGACTCTAATATGGGGTCAACCAAGTGGTGTCGATCCTTGTTAACTCCTATAGATCCTTCAAATAAAGGAAAAGACCTTTCTTATGCGTCAATCTTTCAAACGTCTCATGCCACTTGAACTTATTGGATGCATATTGGAGCTTTAACAAGCATTGCCTCATAGACTTTGAAGTCTTTCCTTCGTAAAATTTGTCTATCGATTCATCTTCTACTTAGTTGTTATCTCGAAATAGATTCATATTACTTTCACTTTCAATTAGCATTATGTTAAAAAATAAAATAGACAATCTACTATCGATAGCACTTATCACTGTTAGTAAGGATTTAATAACTATTATCCTCCACTAATTTTCTTTTAAGGGTTTTTAAACTATGCAAAGCCCCTCTGCTAGATAAATAAGCAAACTATGGTACTCGATTTCACTCATTCTCTTAAAAGTTAAGAAAGCAAAAGTTGCTTGACTTTGCCCACCTTCTTGAATTTATACTTTATGCATTGAGCTGATTATTAGCCTTTATTTGCTCTTTGCTCATACTTCTAAAGCACTCGAAGTGTTTGTACTCCTTATATTGAGTTAGCTACTATGATTTGCCTTCTCATTACTATCAAACTTCTAGAATGCGAGAAGTTTTGCTTGAAAAGAATAAAAGTTTGTCCTAACTTAGAATAAGTCTCTAATAGTTTTGATCGCCTTTTAGATTGTATCATTTTTCTCATCATCTTTATTATTGACTCCTTTGAGTAGAAAAGTTACAATACTGTATATTGCTTACTTCATTCTTTGGTCGAGTACTCTTGCATCGACCTGAAGTCCTTTACTTTTGGCTATTTTGATGAGACGCTCGTTGACACCAGTCTTATAAAATTCCCTAGCTTTACCCTTCAATCTTGTCTTAGTACTTGAATTTTGCCTCTACATTATCCACTTCCTCAATCCCTTTCATAATTAAACACTCTCCCTCCATGAGAGCAATAAATCAATTATTTCATAGAAGTTTCACCTCTTTGGTACATAATATTGTCATACCCATAGCTCTACCATTTTTTTCACAATCGATAGATTCATCTCTATAATACCGTGACACTCTTCTAAGTCCTTCATTCTAACTTATGCTTAGTTTTGGGTAACCAAGTTCCTTTAGACTTATTATTGCTTTCTTGCCCCTTTTGACCACCTGCTTTAGCACATCTATGTTCTTCGAATAGTTCTCCTTGGTCAGTGGAAAGATCGATTGTAATTGTCATGCATAGCCTCCACTATCATATTGAAGAGCTTGCATCGATTTTATTCTTGTTTACTTCCTTGGTAGTAATATTTACTTACGTGACTTTGTCATTTGACTTGTCGAGTTCCCTTAAGTGAATATGAGCTCTAGAACAGTTCAACTCTCAGTCATTCTAATCATATATCTGTATAATCAAACCCTCCCATGGGATTCCTTAGTACTTACACTTAGAATTTTTCTTAGATGGTACATAATCCCTATATGCTAATGATCAAGGCTTTCATCCAATGTAAAATTTGATGCACGTAAGGAAGATTTGCCTCTATAGTACCATTGCATTCATAATTTGAATCTATAGCCCTTCTTGTCATCATGTTATTCACTAAAGTGGAGCTCCTGATCATACATTCATATGATTAAGTCTTTTATGGGACCTCTCCCGTGTGTGTCGCATTACCTCGAATTGTTCTACCGTGATCCACTACACATGTCACCTCCTGGAGATATTTTCATTGTATTCTAATCTTTGTGAGATGAACTTGGTCTATTATTTTCCAATTGTAGCCTTTGCCAATATATCATAAGGCCTTTGCCACCTTCGATTATGTTCGCTTCTTTGGCAATCAATCTTCATCCATTCGCTCTATAGTCACACCCAAATAAAGCACAACTCTAAGACAATTCATTGTTAGAATCTTAATGACACTAAGAGTGGAGGGTGAATTAGTGTAATAATATTTTTAACTAATTTTAAAACTTGATTGATAAATCAATATATTTTGAAAACTCGATTGATTAAGTAAAGAGTTGTGCTTTGGTTTATAATGATTCGGTCTTTTTGACTTATAAGTAAAGAGAATAAAATTAAATCATAAGTAAAGTGTAAGTAAAAAGAGGTAAATCGATTTATAATGGTTTGATCTTTACAACTTGCGTCCACTCCTGATTCCACTTCCCTCAAAGCCATTAGTTTTTATTATTGATATTCTTTTTAATAGGTGACGATTAACTATCCTTGTCACGACTTTCTCTTTTTTCAAAATGAGAAGATAACCTTTAGACTCTTTTTTTTATACAAGATCTCTCACATCCTACAACTTACAATTATAATAAAACTCAAGAGGAGTAGAATCAAACTATGCTCAAAATAAGAGTTTATAATATATTTTTTGCTCAGGAATAGATTCTCCATCAACTAAGCCTGAGTGGGGTATTTATAAGCCCCAAAAGGCTTTAAGATTGGAGCAAGAAATTTAAACCCCAAAATTTTAGGATACATACGGTACTACCATTGGCAGTGGGTGGTAATACCGTCACAATCAGACCTAGGTAGTACTATTATTGAACTAGGTATACTATCATCAATATAGGCGGTACCACTATCAAAAATGTTGAAAAAATATAAATAATACTTTTTAATTGACTCAATCGATACTACCATCCTGGTTTAAGCCATTGATATAACTTTCTAATAGGCCTAATTCGGTCCTGGTTTAAGCCCAATGACTTTTTTGATAAGTTAGTATGGTTCGATCCGATACTATATCAAATTGACCCATAATGACCTTGATCAAGACTTTTATAAATCAACCAAGCATATAACACATTAACAAAGCTTTTAGCATATTATACTCTACTCCGACATGTTGTCTTTTCTTCTGGCACTTCATTCGAACATTTTGCACGTCGTCTTTTTCTTCGGTATATTGCTCATTCTACTTGCTTGTCAACTTTCCCACGACATCCAATCTTTTGATGCAATGCCTAATCCTTCTAATACGATGCCTAAACCTATAGCATAAAGTCCAATCTCTGACACATCGACCAATCTTTTGGCTTGACTTCTAATTTTTAATACAATAATTTTTTAATGCAACGTTTAACTCTTATTCTCAATAGTTGGCCCTTCAGTGATCTAAGTCTATAATTGAAGTATTTTCTACATCATTTATTTTAAATATATATTTAGTCCAATAAACTGATCAATTAGTTTCATCATCAAAATTCAGGATTCAAAGTCCGTCACCTAGTAGCTCTCGAAATCCATCGACTTCGCTAAAGTTAGTGCATTATTGTCTAGATCCTAGGCCTTTAAACCCTAGCTTCTTTCTCAGCAACTCAAATAGTAGCACTATGACATTTTTTAAGAGTACCCACCTCTACATCGTCTCACCCCGTGCCAAAGCCTTCTGATCCCAACTTCACCTCCGCAAGTTGAGTCGTTTTAATTCTTTTGTCAAATGCTTCGCCAAGATAAGAAGTATGTGCCTCAAAGCTCCCTTCAACTTTAGTATCATATAAGTTAATTCTACTGGATTAGAATGAGGGACCCATGGAATAAAATTATCCTCCTCTTACCTTTGTAGGAATTCATATTCTTGACCTATATTTAAGGAAAGCTTTGTGCCTCTACTTTATATTTTATCTTCTATGTCCATTCCTTTTATGTGGTATAAGCACTTTACTATGTTCCACCCAAGTTATTTTACTTCTATGTTTGTATTAAGTTGATGGTGGCCCTCATACCTACTACTCCACTAGTCAGCCCTCTATTAAGTCTGATCTCTATATCGACTCTAAGTGTGTTTTCGTTTGGTGTTGCCTTGGGTTGCTCTCCCATTTGATCTCATAATACGTCCAACAACATATTACCTTATGCGATGACTCCTCGTCGCTTGTTCGGTTTGTTAAACTTTATAAAATTGTTATCTTAAAGATATCTCTCCTCAACATATACGGTTCATTGCACGTGATTCTCCCTTTAAAGAACCAAGACTTATCCTTCCTGAATATTTATCCCATTAAAGCAACTTCTCTCTTCATATAATTCCCTATAAAAATTTCAAAAACCACCATCAATTTGGATTGCTATGTCTTGTCAAATAAATTGTACACAGTTCCATCCCCTTGAATACACTTGTTAGATTACAACAATCTGCCAAGATATCTCTCATTGTGCCCCTCAAGGCTTAACAATATGCTGAACTCGCTACACACTTCAGTCTCCTATAGATGTATTTCTCCTATGCCAAAGAAAAAATTTCCATGCTCCATGGAGCTGAGTTTCAATCGCCTCGAGATAATCACGAATAGTCTATCATCCACATACAAACCCCTGTATAAGTATCAAATTCTTCGAGTTAGCAATTCCCCTCATATCTATTGGCTTTGCATAATTCTTTTAGTCGTTGAGCAACTTATCTCACTTTACCAAGTGTCTTGTTGCCTTGAGCATCGTTAAGTTTGATTGTTAATGCTAAGCTGTAGCTCAAACTTAATAATCCCAACCTTTATATGCTACATGTTTTTTCCAGCTCTCTTGTCTTTGTGGTGCCTCTCGTATAAAGAATTACTCATTCTTCTGAATACTAATCTTAGATATTCACTCATCTGAATGACTCCTTTTCCTATATCTCAACGCCCATTTCCTCCAAACGATCGCACGTGCTAACTACCCTCATCATAGTTATGCTAGATCCTTTATATTTATATGTCAAATATTTCTAAATATACTTATTTCACTTTGATATCATTTTCACGAACTTTATTGATTTTACCTAAATCATAAAATACTCTTACATATCCATTTATAAAAAAATTAATCGCTTCGAAACCTCGAATGATCCCTTAAAGAACCTAAAAGAAAAAAAAATATCACAAAAAATATTTACCTTTCAATATCATTTCAATAAATACTTTTGATAAGCAATAAATTATAAATATAGATTTTATAAGTTTTGAATGATTGTAGGATAAAAGATTCAAAATGATTCATTACAATAAAAAAATACCGTGGAGTCGAATGTTTATAATATATCATCACATAACACATACCAAATCCGTAGCTCAACCTAATGTTATCGGTGCCAACTTCACAGAGTCCGGGATTATCAGGTCAAAGCTACGTAAATGCAAGAAAAGACAGCAAACACAAACAACATTTAATCGAGCCACATATGCGCAGGAAAAAAATCAACAAACCCAACACAAGCACCCAACGCCCATTTTTAGCCATGCATTACATCTTAACCCGGTCTATATACATGGACTGTCTTTGCCTTCATTCGATAAAACTAAAGTTCCTTTTTCTTGTAAAACCAGAGTTTCTTTATGTCAACAACATAAACGCGTCTGTTTACTAAGCTGCTTCTGCAAACCCAACTCTCAAGTTCCCATAGTCAAATACAGTGTGATAAACTCCCATGAAGACATCTCCCAAAATCCTGCAGTTCCCAGCACCATTTGCAAGTCAGAGAACCATGAAAGATGGATATTTGACAAACATGGTAATAAGAGCAGGACGCACCAAATAGGACCACGTGGTGGCGGCACGTCCAGGGCCATGAACCCACTAATGCACTGTGCTGCAGCACCCTCACCAACCTTTAGAACATACTGCAAACCCAACAGGCCGAGGTTATGGCGAGATTAAACAGGATGGATCAATATGATTGAAACTTTTATAGAAACATTCCGATGAAATAAGGAAACCTCCACAAATCTTATGCAAGTCATTTCATTTTTACACCGGCTTAACAAAATTGCAAATAAGAAAATAGACATAGAGGCAAGTGTCATGATTCAGTGTGGGAGATTGTAGGCTCCTTGACAACAGAAGAGAAAATGCTATCCCATTTAGAAACATCATTCCAAGAGAAGATCTTCAGTAGCCCTGTGAAATAAGCCTATTTTTAATCCCACTTTGTGTTAAGGTTATCAAAGGACCTTCAACACCAAACGTAATGCAACTTCTGGTCCGTGCACATATTTAAGTATAAACAGACCCATGAGAGGCTAATCCTCAACCACAAGGAACTAGAAGAATTAAAACTTGGATTGCAATTACTTAGTAACTTTCCTAATTAATTCAATCCTTAGACCTGGATCAAGATAAGGCCACAACACGTTCCTATAGCAATATTCCCACAGTTGATTATAATCCCAATCAAAAAGAAATCCAAGGGCACCCAGCAAATTTTAAGATCTCCAGTGAACCAATAGGTATCTTCATTCTCACCCATAGAGAACTTGATGGTCTTCATACTTCAGTCAAATGCGAAGATTTTCTAGCAGGACACTAAGTTATGAGACCACAAGTTAATGCCATTAAATTTGTTGGGATTTTGTCCCCTACTCTAAAAGCACAAAGTGCCATTTTAAACCCGTTTTTATTCATGTTGTATTAGGTTGCTTAACCATGCCAGCTAGTGTCCCTTGAAGGTCACTTACGTTCACCAGTGCAATAACCTCTGACAATCTTGATATCCAGATTGCCAGCTCAAAACTTACTGTTTCTGACTCTGGCATCAAGAAATTAAAAATTAAATTTCTCAATGGATGGTGATGAGGTCCTAATGCATAATTGACAAGATTTTCTGAGGTATGATTGCTTATACGGAAGAAAGGATGCATGAGATGCAAAATAATATCGGTTCATGCAACATTAAGCTCTTCAAGTGCATATTACTTGTCTAGAAATCTATATCTACACTCCTGGCAGAGTAGTTCAGCAAACAAATATTGTTTTTTATTCAAGACATTTAAAATAAATAAGATTTCATATATGAATATCAATGGCAACAATTATTAGTCATATATAAAAGCAATGCAGCCTGCTAGATGAGCTTCTATACTCAACAGCCTTGACTGTTCACAGAAGTCAGCATGCTCACTTCATTGATGTCATGTAAGAATATTATTGAAGGATTTCTTATTTTTGTAAAGCTTGTCACAAAGAGGTAAACAGACACTTTTTTGCTTCCCTACATATTTCACAACATTACCATAAAGAAGGATTTACTATGCCACAAAAGTTGCACGGCAACCAATCTTTCATGGTTCACAAGCAAACCAAATCACCCTGGCTGGCATGCATACGAAGGCAGCCCGTGCTCCTACATCATGATATTTATGGGAAAACACAATGTTCTTATCTAAAGATTGCATTATTCCCATAATTGGTTTAAGTATGCCTAATTATATTTACCAAAAGATGAATAATTTATAGAACAAAAAATTGGAAACCTTAACATGAAGCAATCATGCCATTAGTTAGGGGGCCTATCGCACAACATTCCCGTTGATATGAGATCTGACGTCAATATAAACAACCCTAGCCCCACAAGCATTAAGAATATTTGTGGCACTCAAACCTTAGTCACAAAGATTGCAAAAGAAGCAACTTGGCCATGGCACTAAGCAGTTTATAGAAAATTTCAACTCATCAATAGTAAATATTAAGAGTGTAGTGATACCGATGAGAAATATTATACCTGCTCTGCTGTAAGCTCAAATGTTTTATTTCCAATGGTGAACGAGACTCCAGGCATGGATGAAATGGCAGCACAATCTACGGATGATTCTCCCATGGGACTAGGCAGCCGTTCACATAGCTGCAATGGAACTCAAAACATGATCTAACATGTACACACTGCAGTCTTTAATGCATCACATGATTCAAAATGACTTCACCTCGTTTATGTAGTTTAGTACACGTTCTTGTGTCTGATTCTGTCTCAGTTGATTTTGCATCCATACAACTGCCATCTCACAGACACTGCAGATAGCATCACTCTGGAGACCAGATGATACATCAGCATTCTCATTCACCACGCTCTCAATGCCACTACTGCAAACACATCAAAGCAAAATGCAAAGCTTATATGTGATTAACAACAGTAAATGGAACTTGCATCTCTAAACCCAAAGAAGACAACTTGTTCTCAGTGATAAACTATCAACCTAACTCCATGAGTTCCATCAAAGGTACACAAACCAATCCGAGAGCAAACCTTCGATGGTTCAGTCTGCAAAATGATACAGGACCAACAAACAGTATACGGCATCAGGTAGTCAGCAAGATAATCTAAAATCATCATATGCATGAAAACATTGGTGCAAACCTCTGACAGCAACATGTCCAAAATTTGTTCCCCATATTGAGCTACTACTGCTTTGCACTCTTGGCTAACAACACCAGAAGCTCCAATTTTCTGATTAATTTCTGCAATAACTGTCTGCAGAAATCTCAGGAGATATTAGTCATTGATTGGTGGTCTCGGGAAAAGCAGTACCATGGTTAATGATACTATGCATATGCACTGTAGTTAAGACCCTAACCACTTTAAATGTACCTAATAAATGTAATTCATTTGGCAATTTAGAGTACACTGGGAAACTAAAGAAGGATCAATATTCTCACTTAAGCTATTCGATATGAAAGTACCCTATTGAAACACAAGCAAGTGTCCGATGTTCCAAGATTAATATTCAGATTTTAAGTAAAGCAACATAAGTATTTCATGGATACCATTGACCTAGTAGCTCAATGCTCCACTATCAGCTTCCACATAAACCCAACCATGGACTGCATTGATACAACAATTTACAAATTCATCTTGTTATATGCATAGCAACCAGAGTTAGATATGTATATTATGAAAATAAATTCAAGGATTTAAGCAACCTACTCCATGTGTAGTACCACTAGATTATATATAAAAATTTGTGTTGTAATATTTCTGATTTTCATAGAATAATATGACTGGCCCACACAAAGCATCCTGACTTGTCCATATAAAAAGAACGAAAACAAAATAGGTTCTGAACAGACCAACCTTTGATCAGGTGCTTCTTTTTCTAAGAAAAAAAGCAATCATGGAAAAAGAATCAACAAATACTACAAGTATTAATTCCACAGTCATAAACAATCTTGTACCCACATATTAGTAATCAATTTATTGTTTTTTCCTTTTTTATGGGCACAATAGATTTCTACCTTATTCTAAATTCAATCAAATTGCATCCCTTGTCATGTTCAATTGGTCTTCATGATAAAACAATGGTATCAACAATTTTCCTACACTGACCCACTTTTTTTAAGTTCCAGAAATAAAAGGTTCCAAAGAATCTTCCCAAATAAAAAAGAAAGAAAATGAAAAACAGCAAATGCTTTTGAGTGTGAACACTGAAAAGATTTTGATCATCCACCCAGTAGAACTGCAACTAAGATATTCAAGTGGACAATCACTAACAATGATGTCGTCTGTGACATGCAAATATCATTGAGTAGGATATATGTTACCAAGACAACTAACAGGCTGCACTCAATCTTAAAGATGAAAATGAACTAGCCAAGTAGAAAACCTAAGTTTAGAGTGGATATTCAACCAGCAATTTAATCATGACTTTCTACCAATGCAGAATCACATCAGCACAATAGATATGATACATAAGTTGAATAAAAAAGGTGAAACATAATACGAAACAGATCCAAACGAATTATTAACCTAAATGGGCTAAATCATGCCCTCCCCCACCTTTTAAAAGAAAAAACTCTGCTAACAGAACATTGTAACAATTTGACTTGAGGACACTGCAATCATGAGTTAGAAACTGGCTCAACCAGGATGCAGACATGGCATTTTTGTGTGGTTCGTTTCAAGATGGACTGCGCCATCTGGTAAGCCAGACTGGTACCATACTGTAGACAATAAGTTTATCATTTGATATTGATATCTTTTTCTCATTCTCTATGGCTGTCACAATTGTTTTCAATTTTTTGATTTTTTTCTCCTCTTCTGTCCCTCTTGCCATCAGGCTCACTCTCTCTACTTCTCCTTTGCTCTCATTACTTCCCTTATTCTCTCTCTTGTCTGGACGATGACCCATGCTGAGGTGTTGGTGGTACTGATATCATATCAATACCATATCGATCCAACTGCTAACTGGTATTGGTAGTGGAACTATATTTGAATTCATGATTGCAACCATGTAACATTCAATTATTTATACAGATATCTATCAGGAGCAACTAATATACCAATTGTTGGCACAAAAAAAACTTCAAATATAAATAAATAAATAAAAGAAGATGGATCTTCCTAATCGAAAAACTGCCAAATATTGTACATACCATTGGACCAGCAATTAGAGAAGTTCCTGAATCTGCAATTGCAGCACAACCACCAGCACAGAATCCTGATAAACATACAATAAACATCAGATAAGGAATAAGATCACGATAATACGGAAGTAGCTGAATCCAATTGCTATACCAGTGGACCGGCCATCAATATGTACATCTCCCATGTCAAACTGTCAAAAAAAAGGGCAGGAACTGGTAAGGTTCACCAACTTGGCAGGCTATGTGCATAAATGGCATCACAAATGCAAATGGGGTCCAGAGAAGAACCTGCCAATAACCCTTCTGAGTTACAGGAACATATGTGTGTTCACCTTTATAATGATTTGGATCAACCCCACCAAAAACTATCTCACCTCCCTCACCTTCATCAGCATTTCGGTTAAACCAGAAAGAAAAAACAGGTTCCTTAACAAGACCTTGCTTGATCATATTATACCTGTGCATATAATTAATTAGTTGATTCTAGCCAATTAAGACCTACTTTCGGTTACATTGACAATTAATATTATTCAAATATATATCTGACAATTAATACAAGAAACCTTCAACCACTCTCTATAATTTTAACATGGAGAGGAAGCAACTATGATCCAACAGTAAAGCACATTATGGCTCCATGCAAAGAGAACTTAGTGTACATGCATTATCCATTCCTTCCAACACAGACTGTAGTACAGTCGCCCGATTCGGTTCCTGATATATACCAGTTCCAGCCCAAACATATGAAGAGATGGACTGCCCCCATTTCGATGGTCTAGTCTCCCCCATCTCCACAGTCTAGTCCGCTATTAAACAATGAAAAGAAAAAAGTCTAAAACCAAGGATTAGGGATCACATTCTCTTCTCCATACGAGCATAGCCCTACTGTCGTCCTCTTCTTCAAATGTGTAGAACCCCAAGCCAATGCCTCCCAGTCACCACTGCATCGTCTGACCACAAGTACGCTTCCTCCCCTTTTCGTACATCTCCCCTTCTTCTTCCTCATTCTCCTCTTTCTTCCTCTTCCTCTTCTTATTTCCTCTGTCTCCTGTTCCTCCATTGCTTTTCTTCCTCCTCCTATTCCTCCATCACTTCCTCTTCCTCCTTATTCTTCATCCTCTTCCTGCACTGACATCTCTTCCTTCCTCTTTTCCTTCTCTCCGTCTATACAAACACTGGGGCTGTACATAATGGTCTGACCAGTGAACAGTCCGGTACTATGGATAAGAACTGTGGCAAGATGCCATGAGTAAAACCGATTCACTTATAATTTGCTTAGTCAAAATGGATTGTATCTCTGGGGCACAGAGATATTGATGATAGCCATTAGACTCCAGGTTCCAAAATCAATGATGACCACTACAGCAGTTAGGCAGCAGCCTTATAATACAACTTAGCATTTTGACACAATGTTCTCTAATGAAGGGAAAAAAAAACACAAATCACAATGGAAGCTACATTTAATTGAGAGCAAGATACAACAACAGGTGGGAAAGACTAATTTGAAAAAAAAAATGCATACATATGTCCATTTCTAAAAGAGTTTATGAACAACAACAATAATATGTTTTGTCATCTAAGGTTATCAGTTTAGTGCTTTATAATCCTTTATGGAGTGAACTATTGGTATGAATACAATTCATAAGACATCAGTTCTAGAAAATAAAGAATGGAACTTGAACCAACATTTTAGGGGAATTGAACCAACACTGTACCTTTATCATATATTCTATAAAATATATATCACATTAGAGAGATGTCATAGCGTAAAGAAATTGGATGAAGAACGACATGCCACCAAATATAGCTCTAAATGTCTAAATAGACTTTCCTTTTTACTTTGATGTTCTAATAGTAATAGACCACCTACTCTCTTTGTTCTACAAACTGCACAACATATCATGCTTTTCATTTCTGTGTAGTTTGTAGAACAAAAAGAGTAGGTGATATATTAGAACATTAAAACAAAAAAGGAAAGTCTAGTTAGACATTTACAAATAAATTTGGTGGCATATCATTCTTCACCTATTTTCTTTACATCATGACATCTATTTAATGTGATATATAGAATATATGACAAAGGTACAATGTTAAGAGTTTTTTTTCAATCAGTCATGTCAGACATCAAATTGCTTCGATTTGAATTATCCTGAGTATGCCTATTGCTTTCCAATTTATATTAAAAAGAAACTTCAACATGCAAAAAACGAAGAATATGATAAATCAATAAGCTGTACAAATAACATTGAATAATATATTATTTAGATATATATAAAAAAGAAAGGTAATAGCCAGATTACCACACAGGTACAGCATTGCCAACAGATATTTCCTTAAACCCAAGTCCAAGTATGCCATCAAATTTCGCCACGACGAATGTGACACTTGGTTCTCTGGTAGCTTCAAGAAAGTCCTGAACCAATATCCCTTATTAATACTGGAACATTATCAATAAAATTTATTGACTAAAAACTGGGGCTTTAAATATATTAAGCCACTCAAAATTAAAAACCTGGTATTTAACAACTAGGTCACCAACAGTGACATAATCTTGGCTAAAAAAACCAGAAATTAATCCTGATCCATAATGAATAGCTGCAGACTTGCCTGCACAGGAAAAGACAACCTAGAGTTAGCATCTGATTTCTTACCAGGGCATAAGAATCACACAAAATGTTGACAGAAACCAACAGAGGTCACAGAGAGAGAGAGAGAGAGAGAGAGAGAGAGAGAGAGAGAGAATAAAAAAGGCATTTCCTGAATGATAAAGCATTATTTGTTAAAGATGTGTAGATGATGCAAAAGATGACTCGTGAGGTGCACCGAGCCAGCTGACTATCCTATCCTGATATATAGCACAGATTTCAGAGAGGAAGAAACCACAGGCCCCTCAATATGCATGAACGATAATCAGAAAGGTATCAAAGACTATGACTCAGACATGTCTCTTTTCCAGGAAGGCACCAACACAACTGACTTCAGTTTTATGGCCAGGAGAAGCCTGTGGTCAGAGTTACAGCTATATGCTACAGCTATATCCTGATATATAGGATTAGTTCAGATAGTGTTTCACAGTTTTTTTGCCTTCTGGCCAACTAAACATGGTGATCATGCAAATGCCACTTTAGCTGATACGATGATTAAATTTGCAGATGAAAAACATCATTACATGCTTACACACATCATAAAGATCAATAATTCACCAATATAAAACATTTTTTTCGAAATGAAAAAAAAAAAAGATTCTTATGAGCTTCGGTCATATTAACTAGAAGGCTGTATAAGATGTCATGCATGAAAAAAAATCCTGAAGGCCTTTTTAACAATTTCTTTCAGAGTGAAACTTACTCTCAAAAGGTCCCAACATAACCAAGTTTATCTCTACAGTCGGGAGTAAGTAAATTTATGGATAGTGCCTGTTAATCTGTTATGTACTGGCAAAGGGTTATTATTTCTGCTTCTACAAAATTGTCCCTCTATCATTTCCTACATATCCCGAGTGCTTTAGGATTTTATTGTAACTCATCAATAGATTTAGCAGTTTACAAGCCAATTATACAGATCACTACCATGGCCAATCCTAGACAAGAATAGTTATTTTCCTGCAAACTATTGTCACTATGATGATAGTTAAAAGAAAAAGATTTATCCACTCTTGATTCCTAATAAATTATATTTATATATATATATATATATATATATATATATATATATATATATATATATATATATATAAAGAGAGAGAAAGAGACTAACCATTCTTCTGGTAGGTGCTTGATCGAGTTGACTTGTACCTCGAGTGGAGGAAGCAAGCAACCTGTTAGAAGGACATAAGTCATCAACCCTGAAATTTTCAACATCAATTCTTGGACTACCAAATGTTTTCAGGCATCCACCACAAACCAAACAAATCGCTCACCGAGAAGTAGCACTTGGAAGAAGGAACCCACAAATTTGAGCTCCCCGTATCAAAGATCACGGTGAACTTCTGTACAGGGGAACCGATGCCGATCTCCCCAAAATACTGCGCGTTCATGTAGTTCTTGAGGGAAACAATATCAGTATCTTCCCCGTTACCAAGTCGAAAGCCGTGCTTCCGGGCCATCAAACGCCTCCTTTCCTGAACAAGCCGAGCCGCGAGTCTGCCGTTTTCGTCCAAGGGCTTCTTCTTCAGCTTGATCCTGACCAAACCATCGGCCGATGCCGGAAGAACCAAAGGCAGCACAAGCATCGAAAGCAGAAGAAGAGATGCGAGAAATCCACGTCTGGTGCCCATGATCGACTGTCGATTCGAAATATGAGCGTTAAATCCCTAGAATATATCAATCTATAGCATGATTACATTAAAGATTTGAAAAGAAAAGGCAATCCTCCACACCAGATTAGATGAAATAGGGGGAAACGAATAGGAAATCAATCCCGACGAACCGATTACTACAAAGAAACACTAAAATCGCAACAAAAGATCTGCGACGTAACTCACCGCCTAGAGGAATCGAAACGAGGTAGCGAAGTCCACCTGCCTTCACCGACCCGCGTTGCTCTTGCAGTCTTGAGTTGCGTTGCGGATTTTACGTAGTAAAGAAAGGAAGAATATTTAAAAACAATGAAGATGCGTCAAAATTGCACCGTCCGATCTTTCACCCGAAGCGAAATGAACCGTTGGATAACTATTCTTTTCTACAGTGGCGGTGTGCGCACAAATGTCCACGCCTGTGGCATGCGGGGACTGCGACGTGGCCTACGTAAACAGAAAACGACGCACGATACATTCGTACATTTCCGGACGTTGGTCGAACGGCAAAATTGTGTTGTCAATGGACATCCTAACTGACCCCAGTCCAGAACCATGGCTTCCGTCTGGAGCAAGGAGTGTAAACTCAACGGGTACGACGAAATCAGTAAGAAACTAATTTTGTATTACCAATTTCAATAGAGAGAGCGCAGAAGACCAAGGCACTCGGGAACACATTACATTCGAGACCCAAAGACGCAGGGAGGCGGGTCCCATTGTAGATCAAGGATGACCTATTTCTGTGGCTGTCAGCGCGAGGACAAAGATGACATATCGGGCGTCTGTATTTGGCCCATTTTGGAACATTCAGACGAAAGCGGTGACCGGAAGTGGCTCGGAGACGGGCACCCCTCCTCCTGTCAGTGGCCAGCCGGACGGTCCCAGAATCCGTGGCAAGCTGAAACGCGGGCTCGTACTCCGGATCATGGAGACCGACGAATTGGGTCAGGCGTGAAACAACCAATGGATCGAACTCGGATTGTATCAGGTCCGAGAGAATACCTTACTAATTTGAACCAATCCGATAGCCCATTAGACGGAGACCGACGTTGTTTGGAGTTTATTTGAAATTGGACCCATTGCAGGAGTTTTAGACATCACAATCTTAGGATCTATGCATCCATAGTTTAATTGAATACAAGGCAAATTTGCAGTGAGGTCTAGCCCCTTATCATTATTTTATTGATGGATAACATTCAAAACATAATCTTAAACTTTTAAGATAGAATTATATTCAGTCTCATTTAAAATAATTTGGGTTAACAAAATCATTTTACTCATGACCGAAAGATGTCTAGTGTAAATCAAAATGGGTAATTAACAAGATGATATTTCCTATCATATCCTATCAATTGACATTATCCATATTCTTTTGGGTTGATTGGATGACTTTAATATTATAAATCATAAAAAAGAAAACATATATATATATATATATTACAAAGATAAAAATATCATTCAATCAACAAAATCATAAAAGAAAAATAAATCAGAATCCCTCAGTTTTGCTCCTTAAGTCTGAATCACCAAAGTGACTTCATTTATTGTATCCTAAATCTTATGAAAAATAAAAAAAATTAGATAATAAATTTAGCATGACCATAAAAAGTTTCTATCTCTTATAATATTCTTGACCTAACTCTTAAGTTAAGTCATTCTTAAATGATGCCATACTCTTGAAATTATCCAATGAGTTGCCACCATTACACGTGAAATCCAATGTATCATTAACTTTCTCCCAAGATCGCAACTCTCTGTAACCTCTCATATTATAAAATAAATTCTACGAGTCGGAGTTAAATAAACAAGTCGAAGAACTTTTGACTTTGCACAACATAACTTCAGTTATTGTGTTATCTTTGTCTTGCTAATCACTAAGAAAGATGGGTCAATAAAATAATAAACAAATATTGCTTCTAAATTCTTCAACTTAGCATATGCTAGACATTCTCAATGGATCTGGTTGGTTTTAAAAAATTAACTTGAGAAGTAGATACTATCAAATTTATATTAGATCTAGCAACGAATGAAAAATAATATTCAAAGTTCAAGATAACCTATACGAATGGCTAGTTATATCTTTTGATCTATTCAAAAATAAAGTACTTTTATTTACTTCATGAACTAAGTTTTATAATCCTACATAAGTAAATATATTATAGGACTAAAGAGAATCATTAATATTTAGTAAAACTAAAGAAAATCATCTAGAACATCTTTGATAGATTCTTATCATCCTTCGAGTTACTAAACTTTATATCAATCTGAAAAAATATTTATTTATACAAACTCATATCATATTTTTAGGTTTTATTATTCCTAATGAAGGTATAACCACTAATTAAAAAAGATTCATATCCTAAAACCCTTTGTAGGGTCCATAGTTTCATGAATTAGTATATTTTTTTTTATCGAAGATTCATTAGATTATTTAGTTTTATTATAAAATGATTTGCCTAAAGAAATATATATATTTTTGGACCTTCATTGCTACCAAATCTTTGCTAACATCGAAACAAAAATAACTACCACTTCTATTGGCAAGCATCCTCGCTTTTGTAATCCCTAATCCCTTTTGAGGTCATTTAGTCAAAAGGATCCTAACGGGTGATGTCTCGCTGGTATAGGTATATAAGATTGTTTCATCTATCGCTTTTTTCCCGTTATTCACGTTGTCTCCGGTCGTGGCTGATCTGATCAGTCCAGACCCGATTACCATCAGCGTGATCGGATCGGATTAACAATCATATTGTTGGATCGACAGGTCGATTAATGCCTGTTTTAATTATATCAAATCACTTCGAACGGGTCAAGTCCGACCTGTTCGATCCATTGGGGCTCCAACGCTGTCGGCTGATGGTCTAACGAGCCACGGATCCCATTTGTGTTCATTACGAGACCAAAAATTGTGTGCAATTCCGGCTCCTCGCCGCCGTGTCGGCCCGATTGGATCGCCTTCTTCCCCCGCCTCCTTCGCTCCGTCTCCTTCCGGCGCGTTTGCGTCAGACGTCATCAACTCGGTCGCACTGCAACGACGAATGGGGTGCTGCATACGCGCTTCGGGTCCCCAGTGTCCACTTTTTGCCCCGTGCTGTTGCCTTTGTCCATTACATGAGCCATTGTTTCTATCTGATTGACCCAAAACCTCTTCTTTATCTCATCTCTTGCCTTCTTCTCACGTTCCGTTCTTGAGAGCCAAGGCGCCGTTCCAGGATAATGGATGGTAACCATATCTTCATTTTCGCCATTCTTGTTTCTCTAAAACTTTATCTTGGTTTGATCAGGAAAAACGGAATCTTTTATTGCAAGTTTTAGTACAATGTGAACCTGTTCACAAGGTATTGGATTTGAGATATTGAAGGATGGAGCAGTTTTTGATATGTTTAGTTTCTTAGATACTTGATATCTATGATAAAGCAAATTAGGGATCCTTGCTTCAAAAACACGTTGGTTTATGTGCGCTCTAAGTTCGTGGAGGAAACGTCAAGATTAATTGCCTGTGTATCCTCGATTCTTCTGCAGCGTTCAGTGAAGAATATATTAGTAAGAGTAAGTTTTCTTTTGCTTATGGTAGAGGCATATCAATAGGCATAGGCATGGCAGTACTTTTCTCTTCCAGTTACTATGTAAGTAGGATATGCCGATATGGGTCATAAAGAAAATATATTCTATATCTTTGAAATATTGATACTGTTTTTTCTCTAAAATTAGGTCACTTGGTGGATCCACTTAGTTGTTTTATATCAATACTAACTTCTACTGGGAGAATCATCAGTCTGTGTAATTTTCCTTTCTATTGTTATTAAGCGTTTGGAACAAACTTCCTAGCTTTTTATCTTTAACATATATTTCTCTTATCACTGGTGCATTAAAATTTTGAACTGCAAATAACTCCTTCAAAGCATTGGGATGTTACCCCATTGTAAATGACATTCTAATTTCTATTGATGTTTCTAACATGTGGGTTCAATTATGCCATTATCATGTCAAGAGAAATCACCTAAATTTCATGCTTGGAGTTCAAAAATTTATAATTCAGTTGATTTTAGATGCATAACAATTTTATTTTCTATCGTTTCAAAGACATTAAAAAGTTAGCCACATATATGTGTAAATGGGGAGATGCCAACAGCATCACCAATGCCAACGGATGGGAACGGTGGTTATGTTTGCTATGGTCACGTAGATTTTCAACACACCCCTGGAGAATTTTGAAGGATCAAAACAAATTTCATTGTGATGGTCATTATCAGACTTTTGTGGTAGGTTTTGAACTTCTTTTATTCCTCGGATGGTATTTAGTCTCCTCTACACTGATGTTAGTTTGTATCACAATACTGGAATATATGTTTGGTAGCTCCTAGATAGGCAAAAAGATATTTTGGTAGCATCTTGTACTCAGACCCCTATTATGATGGAACTTTGACAAAGGACTTTTTCATCTCTTATTCAAAACTCTTTCTTTTTTCCAAAGAAAAGGAACAACAATATCAGTGATCAATTATTACAAAAATGGATAAGTTGAACTCATTGGCTTTCAAAGAAGCAGAGAACCCTTGTGTTCTTCCAAAATTAGCAAGGCTATGAGCCATGCTATTGCGACTTCTAGTGATATATCCAAACTGAAATACATGGAGTTTACAAGCAAGTTCTCTAATGTTTGTAATGATAGCCCTCAAAAATCAGGGGGGTCCCTTCACACCTTTCACAAAATTAATTACATTCTCCACATTAGAATGCACTCTTATGTTCCTTAAGATTATCCTGCTTCACTTGGCGTATTCCTTTAAGAACATCTAAAGCTTCACTGTGGCAGCATTTTTTATGCTTGGTGCATTGAACACCCTGCCCAAACCACCTCATTGTCTGAGGTTTTGAGAATGAATCCAGTACCTGCAAAAACATTAGCTTATGAAAGGATCCATCAGGTTCTACGACTGAATCAAATTCATCTCCAGTTTCAATCATCAGGTTGAGGTTTCCTTCCTTGGTCCCCTTCGATCTTGAAATGGCAGTAGATTCCATTCATTTATTATCTTGCATGGATAAATTTTGTATCTGAACTTAGAGTGGTGTAATTTTTTTCTCAAATCAATGAGTTCATGTAATAGGGATATAGCGTGTGAATGTATCTTTTTGTTTCAGACATCGCACGTGGTGCTGATAAATAGTAACAGTTCATAACGTTAGTGCCTTCTTATAATAGAAAATTTAAAACTTCCAAAGTCTTGTTTGCGAAGGAAATGATGGATAAAAAGATAGCTGAAACACTTTAGCCTTCACAAATTTTTTTCTTGCTGCTTTTGATTCTTGTTGAAGTATTAGAGGTGCCTTGTACCTCCATACTATTGGTGTACACTCAATGACTGAAAAGAGGTCCATATAGGCAACCCTAAATAGTTGGAACATTTAACTTTCATACCATTAAAAATGGAGGTTTGACATCACAAACTTCTTGGCAACTTAGCATACCTTGAGATGGACATTCTAGCTTTAATGAAATGAAAACAGCTCATGTTTCGTACAGCTATGTACAAGCTATAATTATTGGATTATAGTAACTGATTATTTCTTTTTTTTTCCCTAATAGCCTCTTCCCTGTCCTATTAACAGAGCCCTAGCTTTGATATGTCAGGAGGGCTCACTGAACTGAGAATGTTATTGTGCTTTCTGCAAAGATCAATCTGCTCAATTTTGAATATTTTTGAAGTAAAAAGGCTGCTGCTTAGTATGATATGATATTTGCTTTGCATCGGTTGTGACACCTTACTTGAGCTGATCCCTATGTTTAGTAGAGGAAAAAAAAATGAAATTATGTGATATTATGATGGCTTGTAGCAATGTGGATCATGGCATGCATACTCTAGCCGAGCTTACTTTTGATTGTATCCATTGTTGCATAGTTTACTGCTTACTAGACATGACTTTAGCAGGTTAAACTATGTTTTATAGATACATTTTATATGGTATGGCAAACAAGGTTTGATGATGCATCAACTGGTAATCTTTCTGTTATGATAGTATCTTTGTCTGTTATTCTTTGGCTCGTGCTATTGTTTTTTTTCTTGTAATTGAATTAGTATGTTATCTAGTTGTAGTTGGGTATTGCTGCATCCCAATATTTTAAAATATTTCTTTTGCCAAGAAACTGGATATTATCATGTGATCATGTTTTGCAACATAATGTATAACTGAAAACAACACTGTTGATACAGATAATGCGAGATGGGCGCAACCCATTTTGATGCTGCTCGATGGCACTTTATCACCAACCACGTCATCGGCCACATTACCACCAAATCTATACTTGGATAGTCTTTTCCTAATTGCACATGGATATAATCCTTCTAGGGGTTCCTAAGGTACGATGAAATTCTAGTTTTTGAATCGAAGCATTAAATATCCACGGTCGATTCACTTGAGCAGGCATTTGTTCTTGTAGATCGGTCATAAGGATCGGATCTTCTCTTGTCCAACTAATCGATACGACCCTGGCATTGATCTCTTGTTCGATTATCAAGTAGGAAGAACCACAAAACAGACTGACAACTGAAAAGTAAGAAAAAGGTTTATAACAATGATATTAATTACTATTCTACCGATTGTGTTATAGCATTTGATCCCAGTATTGTTAGTTTAATTCAGGTGGAGTCAGCCAGAAGTTTTGATCCAATCAAGGAGTTCATTTTACTTCTTTGCTCGGTGTTGCAAGAGGCTCTCTGATCTCCTCAGATACCGGATCATACCTTAGAAAATAATGTTGAAGTGGAGATAGAAAGGACCATTGACATTGTCTCGTTCAGCTAATGCATGTGGAGTAGCGAGGACCAAACAAAGCAAATTTCCTTGGAAATGAAGTACCAAGTGACCGAATACCCCTTTTCCTCTCTTTTTTGTTTTCTGTGTATTTTTCACTGTCAGTTTTGGGCCAAACAATTTTGTTACTCAATTGATCATTTTTCATAGTGTCTAATATGGAATATGAAGATGATTAATATATATAGTCTTACCCATGTAAAGGGTCGATGCACAAACCATCATGTAAACAGCTTTGGTTTGAATGTAAGTTTATGCAGGGATTAGCTTGAAGGTCTACAATAATTAAAATATCATCGGTTAACTATTATTTTCAAAAATTTCTATTCCTCGATCGATACACATCTAAAAATCGATAAAATGCAAACTTCATCTATCATTTTATTAATAGATAAAGTATAATTAATTATGGCTAGATTATAGATCATATAGTTTCAGTTTTGCCGAATTTGAAATCAGAATTGAACCCAAAGATTTCAGTTTCAAATCAGGATCGTCTATTTTAAATTTTTTCTAAAATATTCATATAATTGATTGTTTATTAAGATATTGAAAGTTATAGAATCATTGGTTTTTCATCATTTAAATTTTATTTATTTAACCGGAATGGAACTGTCAAATTCATCATTTGAAGGGGCAAATTTCAGGAATCGTCAGAATTTGATTTCGATTTGATTCGTACTATCAAATCATTGTCTCGGTTCGATTTATATTTGATTTGAATCAAATCGTAATTAAGTCTAAGTAGAATAATCATAAATATAATATATTTTTAAAGGGTAACAAGGTAAACAAGAATCTAACATAAATAACATAGACACGAGCGGAGAACGGAGTCGTGATCGTTACCAATCGAGAGAGTGGGCGATCGACGGTTATTACAAGTTGAAAGAGGCCTCCCCGAGTAAAAAGAGAGAGAAATAAGCAAAATCCCTCACTGCCGTCGTTACTCTCTTGCGAAGAGATAACATTATTAGTATTATAGCGAGGGTTATATATACACGGCGGAGGCGGGCTCGAAGAGGGTTTTGGCTACCGAGAGGAGATACAAGACGAGTGCGGCCCCCTTTTCGCTTTCCCCTTGCGTCGGAGAAGAGGAGGGAGTAAGTAGAGGCTGGTGCTGGTCGAGTACGAGAGTCGGAAAGGAACGACAATATGAGCGGCGCCGGTGGCGGAGGGAACAGGGGGAGCGGGGCGGCCCCGATCCCGACGGGGTCGAGGAAGCTGGTGCAGAGCCTGAAGGAGATCGTCAACTGCCCGGAGGCGGAGATCTACGCCATGCTCCGGGAGTGCAACATGGACCCCAACGAGGCCGTCCACCGGCTCCTCTCCCAGGGTGCCCCCCTCGGAATTCCCTTCTTTCGCTTCATTTTCCCTTTTATCTCGCCCGGTGTTACTTGATTCTTCTATTTGTTCCTGAAATTAGGCGATAAAGATGGTTCTCTGTGGTTTTCCTTGGGAGGTCACTCGGTTAGGTTTGAGATGAAAAGTACAGTAGCTGGTGCTATCCCAAATTTGTAGTTCTTCGCCTTCGATCTATGAGTAGATTCAGTTTTTCCTATCAGTTTCGAGTTCTTGCGTGCTTGTTTGGTTAAAAAGGCGTAATTGGGGTGTCATGTTCATTTCCTAAAATTTTCCTTCGTTACATTAGTACACCGCGGTCTGGCCCAGAGAAGTGTAAAAGATGAAGCTTTTTTGCTTTTATATTTCGATAGTATGGTTGAGAGATCTGTTTGCCTGAGCTGGTCATCCTCAATGTTGCGCTGTCTAAATTTTAGAATTTGAACCTGGTTGAGTTTGCTAAATTGAGTTTCTTATTGCAAGTGCTTCTTAGATTTTTTTTTTTACCTCTATTTATTCTAGGATATCTTTTTGATGCTTGTATCTTTTCATGCTTTGTCTGTTTCTCTCTGATGGATGTACTGTTGTAAAGCAAAGGAAACTTGAAATTTTTCTAGAGAAAGAAAGGAGTTAGCTAAGATTGATATCACTTTTTTCGCATCTATGCCTCACTTGATTCTGTTTTGCACATTGATTTTATACAAAGAAAGGTCATTTACAATGCAAGTTGTGGTCTTGTATTGTTTCTCATTATTCGGTCAGCATTTACATCTATGTCATTAGATTGCCTTGATATTATGGAAGATTGTTTGCTCACAACCGTCGAAGGTAATAGGATATATGTTAACAATTAACATTAGGAAAATGTGGGTTGTTCCAAGATGTTTCTAGAATGGGGAAGGGTTTTTTTTGGGTAATCATGGAGGAGCATAGGTCATTGTTTGTTTGTAATTTGCACATGCTTCAGTTCTCATTCTTGTTTTGTTTAAATTATAGTTGCTAACATAACATACTGTTGTAGTGCTCCATGCATATGTCTCTTTTATCATTCATTCTCTTGCCATTGGAAGAGTGGCTACTGTAGTTCAGTAATATCGACAAAGTAATGTTTCTGTAAACATGCCTAGTCAATTTCTTTAGTGGGCCTACATCTAATTTAGTGTTTCTTCATGGTGCAGATACTTTTCATGAGGTGAAGAGCAAGCGTGACAAGAAAAAGGAGGTTAGCGCACGTAGTGTATATAGATTAATTGCATGCTGAACCAACCTGATCTGTGATCATTGTTCATGTTTTATTGGTTTACTATGTATCTCTGGACATGCTTTGAAAAGCTTCATGCTCGTTTCTTGGATACGTCACCATCATGCTCTTCATATTCTACTGTTTCTGGTTCCTTGAGTTCTTGATTTGGCCAAATCTCAGGGTTGTCAATTATTTTTATGCAACGTGCTTGATTCATTTTATGTTCATTAAGCAAGTTATATTTGGCAGAATACATGTTCATTAATGATAATCCATTTTCTCAGTATTTTGAACATTATTTTATTTTATTTTATATCATTCTTGTTTTGGTTTAGAACTTTGTAATATTATCATAAAGCACATGCCATTTTAATTGATCGACGGTGTCATGATTCACTGCTATTTTTCACACTCTTTAGATCAGGGAACCTCCAGAATCCAGATCCCGAACTGTGAACAACAGCTCAGGTCGTGGGGCTAGAGGTGGCCTTGACCGTGGGGGTCGTAGCACTTCTTCCCAATCCAATTCTACTGGTAGGATGATTTATCATTATGGTTTTGCTATCTATGTCTGCAAGAATGCAACTTTAATGCCTTTGTCTTTGTACTAGCTCATAAGCTTGTTTCTTATCTTTGCATTCTTGTAGACTATGGTGCTGGTAGGAGTAAATCTTTACACAAGAAAGAAAATGGTGCAAGTGGTGTTCCTAACTTATCAGTTGTGGAATCTTCCGTGCTATCAAGTTGTCCTACTCAAAGGCCAACAACTTTAAGGTGACCATGTCCTCAATTTTATAGGATGGCATTTGCATATTTCCAGATCATGAATAATTTTACCCAGACCAACTGGAATAAGGATTTTGCATCCATTTTTTGGGGGTTATTCTAGTGAGCCTGCCCTTTTAAATGTGTTCTATTATTAGATTTTGTAATTTGAATAGTTCACAAGATAGCAACAATGATAAGAAGATTTTTCTTTTAATTTATTGACATCATTTAAAGTGCCTTGCAATTTCAAACCTATGGGTCTTAGGCAGAACAGTTAGATCATTGTATTCTGGATCTAATTTCTTCTCGCTATTGTCATGCTGTGATGACAAGACCACCTAAAACAAACTTAGTCTTTATTAGGTTTGCTGTGACCTTATATGATATTTTTCCCTAGGTGTCCTGATAATTACAAGCTTCTTATCTGGTTTTCTTAAAATTATGTTAGTTTAGAATTGGTACATACTGATTAGCTGCAAGGTTTTGCAGTTTAGAATGACATATGGAAGATTTTTAAAGTTGTACAATCAGCTTAAACCTGTATTGACTTTCTAAATCTGGTGCTGAGTTCCAAGGAAAGCCAATTCAGTTAAGGAACTTGTCAAAGAACCTAAAAGGATTTTGATCCACAGAAAATATGTTCCTTCTTGCAATATAAGTTCATGAAACCAGTTTTAAATCACTATATATAAATTAAAGTGCCAATGAAATGTGGCCTATATTCATATTCTTTCATTAGAAAATTCACACAAAATAAGATATTTCATGCTTTATATCTTTTCCAAGTGAAAGCTAAAGAAACATGATGAATTTATGTTCTCCTTTTTAATTGTATCAGATGCATGTGGTTAGATCTGGTCAACAGAGTTCTCTTTGGGATGGATGTTTGTTTCAGTCCTTGAGGAATGATGCTTCAGTACTTGAGGAATGATGCTCCTGACCCCTTTATCTCCATCAAGATTTTGAACAAATTAGGAGGCATTATATTACTGCTGCTGAATGATAAGAAGATTTGTCAAGGGGATGGATTATAATAGATGTGAAAGGAGTCTGAAAAATTTAGTATTTGCACAAAATTTGTTGACCAACTATTATACTAAAGGAAATAGATAATATGGTACATGATTTTTTTTCTGGTGGTTAGTCCTAACCCTTATTTACCTCCAGTTCCCACGGAAATGCAAATTTGGGTTCCCACTGAAATGCAAATTTGACTATGTAATAGAGAAATGTTTTACTGGTCCCTATCCTTAGGGAACCAGGAACAAATGAAGATATAAAATAGTTGGTTGGTTTATTTGCACTATAATTGTAAATATGTAATGACAAGAAATTTCTCCTATTACGATAAATCAAATAACCATAATTAATGTGTTGCTTTCTTTGAATGATTAATTGCCTTGTTTGTATAATATTTTTTGAGAAATAATTAAATTTGGTTTCCTTTATGGTGTTGGAAAGTTAGGAACTCTGTCAATTAATAAAATAATAAAATAATAAAATAATTCGATAATAATTAATTGATTTATTTTCTAATGAGTGATGTAACTTTGTACTTATTATGAATTCCATTTTTTGTGTGAAAATAAAATAAAAAATATATTTTTTTACCTTTTGGGGTAGGCTTATTTTCTCCTATATAAAGGGAGCTTCCTTTTTCTCATTCCTCTCCAAGGTTGGCAGTTAGAGGATTGAAGAGAGGATCCCACTAAGGAGAGAATCCACGACAAGAGGTAGTTTCCCTCAAGGTTTAAAATTTCGGATTGTACCAGTGTGTCAAGCTTTGCTTAGTACGATATGGTACGTCGTACTGAGTGGTATTTCTATATATAATTAATATATAAATATATATATATATATTTATATAAAAAATAAAATCAATATATACAAATATAAAAACATATAAAAAAATTAAAAAAGGCGTACGTAGCCTCAGCGACGTCACCTCCTCCTCTTCTCCTTGTTGCCTCGTTTACGGCATTCAGCGAAGAAGGCGGCGAAAACGTCGAAGGCCACAAACATCTCCAGCCTTTGTCAAAGAACGCGGTGAAGGCCACAGACATCTCCGGCCTTCGACGAAGAAGAAGGTCGCAGAGTTGCAGACGAGGCGATGAAGGAGACCACCTCTTCCATTGCTCTAGCTGTTGCACCTCCAGATCCTCTTCTTTATGACTCTCCTCGTCGTTATCTCCTGGATCGGGATTATCGAGGGAGGGCGATGTCGGATTGGGATTGAGAAAGGGCGTGGAAACAAGTTCGCGACGAGGTTCTCCCGATTCTCCTTTTTCTTCTCCTCTTCTTCAAACACCCTCTCCTTCTCCCTTAGCCTCGCTGCAGCCAAGCCGTTATATCGAGCAGATCGCTCACTACCAGATGGTCCGCATAACGGCTCACAGGTATACTAGTACCCGGCGGTACGATCCGAAATCACAAACCTTGGTTTACCCTACCTTTCCTAAAAGTAAAATTTTTGTTCATTTGGTTACCTAAGTTTCTGTATTTAGATTTAAATCTAAATCATGTTGAAGTTGTTTAGTTGTTTTTTATATTATTCATGTTGTGTTTAGTTTTTTAATAGTTTTATATGTCATGTATATTTGTTAAAGTATTATTACTTTATTTCTTTTATGTTTTAAGTTGAATAATTAATATGCTAATTCCTTCTTTTATATGCAATTTCATCATGTTCATCTATTGCCATTAGTTATGTTCAATGATTTGATCTACATAAAGCAAATTATTTAAGATCAAATTAAACATGGAGAGTTTATTTGGGTTTGGGTTTGGTTTAGCTTGCAAGCCAGGTTTAGCCCATGAGCCAAGCAGGCCTAGCCTGTGAGGTCAGGCAAATCCAGCTTGTGAGGTTAGGCAGACCCAGCCCGTAAGGCCAGGCAGGCCCAACCCGCCAACCAAGCACGACCCAACCTCTTTTTGCCTAGCCTGATGCACCTCAACCCATCTTACTACCTAAGATAGGCATGTTCAATGTACATGACTAGTCCAAGGCTCAGGTGGATCGATCCAATCTGGACTAGTACTATGCAGCCTAGCTCAATTCCCTCTTCCCTCATTTACTTGAGCTCACTAGTTGATTGAATTAGACTAGTTTGATCGGTTCAAGCTGGTTTTGGATGATTTCGGACCGATTTGACAAATTCAAGTTTATTTAACCTAATTGAAACCAATCAAATTGAAATTTGACCAATCTATGGTGATTCCAGATTGGTTCAATAATGATTAGATGTTGCTTCAGTTAGGCTCTAGTTAAATTGAGTTTGGTTCAAGTCAATTGGGTTTTTTTCAATTAGGGTTTAGGTTGTTTGAGGATTGCTAAGAGATTGATACCTCATGTCTTTGAGATTTAATGGACTTGAAAGTTTTATTTGAAGCTGTGATCTAGAAATGATTAGTGATTTTCTTTTTTTTTTAAGATTAAATTGAGGATATTAATTGTTTTCATGTGGTATGTGTGGTTATTACTGAATAGTCTATATTGGAAGTGTACCCTATGAAAGGAGCTACCGACCCATTATAGTGCAAAACCACAAATGGACAGTTTAGTAGGTCATACACCAAACATGGTCTCTTATGATATTTTAGCATATTACTATTTTGAATGGATGTGTGAATGAATGTATAAATGATCATGGATGATTATGTATTCCTGTCGAGGGTAAATAGGGTGATTCTCTTCGAGGATTAGCGGGTTGTCAAACTTGGCAGCTAGATGATATCTCCATCGGCTATTGGGAGGAATGTGTCTCCACTTGGGTAGGTGGGTGAGGGACACATCTTCATCTACTGTTGGAAGTGCGGTATGGGTTCTCTCCATTTGCTGTTGGGAGAATAAAGAATCCATCCTATGGAGTATGTATCTCCATTTGCTTGATTGTTGTGCATGTCATCAAGATGTGGTACATGAGATTGATGCATGATTTTGTTTACTGCATAAGAATTATCATTGTTTATTTGATGTATAAGCTTCATAATGAATTGATATATTATCATTTCGTATTAAATTGTTAATATTTGAATATGTTTCATGAGTATTGAAGATTATTTCTGTGATTTTCTTCGGAGGTTCCTACCAACATTCATGGTTGCTAATATGATTTTTTATTATATTTGTTCTCAGATTAACCTATTAATTTGTAATAGAATCGAGGCTTGGATGGAAGAGATTTTTCATCACTTGTGGCCCTACCAAGAAGTTGCAGTAGTTAAAAATATTTAGTGTTATAAAGACAAGAATTTTGAATTCAAAATAAAAAAGGGCATTTTGATGATTTATTTTTAATAAATCTGGGGTGTCACAAAAATTGTCATTAACCTTTGACTATCACCATCTTAGTCGGTGTTGTCTGCCTGAATTTTTTTGTTGTTGACTCTAGGGTGAACTTATATCTACTTTTTTAAAAATATACTTTACAACAAAGTCATTCAACAAATGCTTAATGTTTCTTGTGAATATAAATCTGATGACTTCTTTGTCCTTTATGTAATTGATTTGTAATTAACTTGTATACATAGCTCAATGGCAGAAAGGGTTCATGTTGCCATCCTAGTAGTTGGGATCTTATGGCTTGTTCTTGTTGGTCTTTTTGCTCTCATGTGATGCTTAACATAATTTTCTGCTGTGGTCTCATTTTCTTGCAGCAAGTCTACTCCTATGGGAAATACAATACAGGCCACAACCTTTGCTGATGGAATTTCTATGCCCATGCAACCTTCATCTGGCTTCCAAAACAGTTGGTTAGGGAAGCCAGGACATGTTTCTATGGCTGATATTGTAAAGATGGGTAGACCTCAGGGAAAACCTATTGGCATGCCTTCTGGGGCAAGTGAAGGGTCTGACATGGCACAAATTGCAGTGATGTTGAACATGCCACACCACAATGGCAAACAATCTCCAACCACAGTGCCATTAGAATCAGATAAAAGATCAGACTCTTTTCAAGAATCTATACATGTTTCAGAGATTAGTCATGATTTTGGAATTTCTGAAGATCAGTGTAATTCTGATGATGGATGGTCCCTGATTAATAAGCAGCCTATGAATAGTGTGTCAACTACATCAGAAGTTTCTGTTGCTTGTGCTGCTTATGAAAACCCGTTAGAATCAGCATCTTCTAATTTGGTTGTTGACGGAACTAACCTGCACATAGATCCTCATTTGGAAGAGATCCAAGATCTAGATGAAAGTCATAATGTTAAAAATCCACCATCAGAATCCAGATCGACATCTGTATCTGAACAGCGGATACAAGTAGACACTTCCAAAGATGCTTCCCATTTGATGGAGGACTTGTTAAAAAGTACAAATTCCTATCAGTCTCAATTGCTTGAACTTGATCATCATGAAGGTAAAAAAATTTGATCTTTCATATCATTGTTCCTTTTTTCTATGTACCATGGATATTTGTTCTTTTAATGAATCAAGAAGATTTGAATTTTGGTGGCAATTTTGGGATTAATCTCTGAAAGAAAGATGGCATGTTGGTAGAGTCTCTGATTTCAATGTGCCTGGTGGAACAGTTGATAACAAACATCAGCTGTTCTCAAGTGGTTTCAGTATCTTTATTATCTTGTACATTGTATATAAGGAGTCCTATCTTATCCATTTTGAATTGATTTTACTATATGTTATTGTTTTACCATGCCTTAGTTATGATACTCTGCCTCAAAATTTTCCACCTTGGTGATTGAAATTGTGAGCTTAATTTTTTGCAAATGTGTGCCTTGAATCTTTTTGGAAAGTGTTTCCAGTACTTAGTAATATGATTCTTTGAGCTTGTTGCTGATAACTTGCTTTCCATCACTAGGTTCTTTTCCAGCTGAGGATGTCTTGGAAGTTTCATCAGCTACTGCAGAGCTGAGACAACTAAGTTTATATGAGGAGACAAGTTCAAAATCTATTGAAGCTAGCTCTGCAGTGATTATCCCTAACCATCTGCGGGTTACAAATGCAGATTGTGCACATCTGAGCTTTGGTAGTTTTGGATCTGGTGCATTTTCTGGATCTTTTCCATCAAAGCAACTAACAAGCAACTTGGAAGTACCTCCTGTCGCTGATGATGCTTCTAGAACAGATGATCCGGATACAAGGTAGTTATAGTATATGTTTATCTTTTTCTGATACAATTCGAGTTTGTGATGTGGCATCCATTTTTTTGACAGAAATCATGAGTATGATAACATTGGGCAGCTTGAGCCTACACTGACTGAGAATGTAGTTTCTAGATCTGGTAGTGGTTCAGAGAATCTAGATGTGCCTTTGGCTTCACAACCTGAGGTGGTGAGGAATGATCCATTGGATACTGCACATGTACTTCAGTACAACTTTCCATCTGTTTCTGATTATGCACTATCGAGTGCGACAGAGCCAAATGCTGCAGCTTTCTCCTTTCCACAAGGAAATACACAAATGCAAACTCTTTCACCTTTCTCAAGTTTAATGGTAACCTAGTGTTTATTCTTTGGTTTTTCAGTTGACTATTTTATATTAAAGTTTGCTGTGAACATGATTTTTTGGTGTTCAATTAATTATACTGTTGAATCTGATTTTTATTATCTCATGGATGCTTACTTGAAAATTTGTGGTGGTTTTTCTGGTGTCTAAACATCAAATCTGACTTCTGTTCAACCATTTGCTTTTCTCTTGCTTGGTTTCTACTTTCCTGACAAGCAAAGTCTAAATACTTATTTTTTTAGTATGTATTTGACTAATCTGCTTAGATATTAGTTTGTATTTATGTAATTTCTTAGCATTTTTTTTAAGATAGAAGAGCACACAAAAACATAATTAATAAAGATTGTTTTTGGTTATTGTTCAGAAAATAACTATATATATCCATGATGGATAATAATCTACAAAAGTGCAAAGCTAAAATAAAGTCTTAATAGCTATCAAGTCTTATCAGTGGTATGCAAAATCATCTAGCTATTGGTGCATCCATGCCCAAACAATATCCATTCGACTTCTCGACGCTGCCCTTTGTGAGCAAGTTGATTGAGATCTATGAGATTTTACATGTGAATGAAGTTGTTTCTCCTAACCAGAAGAGGGAGAACACTACGGACAGACTGGACATCCATTAGATGATTTGGGTGGTAGTGGAAGTGGATACGTAGCCTTCTGGGCAATGACACTACAACGTTTTGATGAGAGCATGACTAATTGCCCTCGTAGTTCTTAATCAACCTGCTCACAATTGCCCTCGCATCAGGAAGGACGATGAGGCCCATCATTACCCCACTTGAGGCGAGCATTTTTGAACGGGTACATTGAGCAATTGGAGATTCTACATGGGAATAAGAATCTCTCTTCCCATTTGAAGATGGAGAATTTGGTGGACAAACTGGACGCTCATTGCATAATTTGGGAGATAGTAGATGGGGATGACTTTGAATTATGTGAGCGATACTACAATGCTTCAATGAGAGAATGAATAATTGCATATGATAGGAATTAGAACGATTGATCAAGATCCAAGTGACAATGGATGACGAAGACACTCACTTGGAAATTGCAAGGATCACAAGTACGTGGGCAAACCTATTTTTATGGATTTCTAATTGATTGGTTGATTGTCATCTTCTCTCATTGCATATCAGGTATGTAGAGAATTGAATTATTTAAGATGTTTGGAATGTTGACGTTGCACACTATTTATTTTGTGCGATATCAACATTCTGAACATATCAAATAATTCAATTCTCCACACACTTGTCGTGCAATGAGAGAAGATGGAATAAACCAATCAATTAGAAATCTGCAGTGAGAAGGTTTGCCCACATACCTACAATCCTTGCAATTGCTTAGAGAGTGTCTTCGTTGTCCATCATTGCTTGGATATCAATCATTCTGATTCCTCTTGTATGCAATTATTCACTCTCTCATTGAAGTGTTGTAGTGTTATTGCCCAAAATTCAAAGTCATCTCCTTCTTCTATGTCTCGAATAATGCGATGAGTATCCAGTCTATCTACCACATTCTTCAACTTTAGATGGGGAGAGATTCGCATTCATATGTAGATTCTCCAATCTCTCAACAAAACCACTCAAAAATGCTTGCCTCAAGTCGGGAAAGTTGATGGGGTCTATTGGGAACCATTAATGGCGGTGGCCTGTCAACAGCAGCGATACTAGGAACGAAAGAATATTACCCATCGATGATAAGAAGCAAGGGCACGAGAGCTAACTGAACAAAGAGATAGCAGGGAAACTGAGGATGGAGAGTAGGAATTGAGATGGGGCTAGGGAAGAGAGAAACTGAGAGGGAGAGGCAGGGAACTAAGTTACCAAGGGGGCTAGAGCAGGAACTGAGAGGGAAAGAGTTTGGGGCGAGGGAAGATAGAAATTGAGAGGGAAATTAAGGGAAGATACATCATTATGTAATAATAATATATAATGGTGAAGCTTAGAAACCGAAGTCGAAATCATCCACTTCTATTGTTGCTCGAATTGTCTAACGGATGTCTAGTCTATCCGTAGCATTTTCCCCCTTCAGTTTGAGAGAGGCATCTTTACCTTTATGTAAAATATCTCAATTTTCAATCAACCTGCTCATAATCACCCTCGCATCAGGAAGGTCGAAGAGGCCTGTTAGGATCCATCGGCAATGGCGACCCGCTCGCAGCAATCGTACTACGAACCAGAGGACATTACCCATTGACGAGAAGCAAGGGCGAGGGTGAGAGGGGGGGCGAGAGTTGATGGAACAAAGAGAGAGAGAGAGATGGTGAATCGAGAGGGAGAGAGCTTGGGGCGAGGGAAGCGAGAAACTATGAGGGAGAGTTGGGGAAGATACATCATATAATAATGATAATAATAATAATAGCAGTGGAAGTAGTAGATTAATCCTTAAAAAAGATTTTTATTTTATTAATAATAATAATATTATTATTAAAGATTAATTCCTAAGAATATGTCATTTTAGTATTACTTTTTCTAGTATGTATTTGGCTGATCTGCTTAGATATTAGTTTGTATTTATGTAATTTGTGAGCATTTTTTTTAAGATAGAAGAGCACACAAAAACATAATTCATGAATATTTTTTTTTGTTATTGTTCAGAAAATAACCATATATATCCATGATGGATAATAATCTACAAAAGTGCAAAGCTAAAATAAAGTCTTGATAGCTAACAACTCTTATTAGTTGTATATAAAATCATCTGGCTATTGATGCATCCATGCCTAAACATTATCCATTATCATACCGTAACGTATCGCTCAATATAGGTGGGATTTCGATATGCTCCCATGTACCATGCGTCGGTATGCTCGGTATGGTTTGGGATAGCTCAGTATGTACCGTATCGACAATTGGTCGGTACATCGGTACGGACTAATAAGGCAAACCAATTCCATTCTAATTTGCATCTTAATTTTGTTGAGTCTCGGATTTTGATGATGAAACCAATTGATAGTGTTTATGATCTGATTTGCGTTTTGAGTGACGTAAGAAACTTCGATCAGGGAGAGAATTAAAGCAGGAAGAATTCATATTGGGTCGGAGTGGAACATGTCCAATGATTGGACGTCGAGCCAAAGGATTGGTCGACGTATCGGCAAAAGGCTTCAGACGATGAGTTTGGGCATCGGGCTAAGAAGAGCGGAATTGTGCCAAGGAGATCGGAGTTGCGGAAGTCAACTGGTCGATTGGGCAATAGGCTGCAAGAGAGGACGATGCGCCGAAGAATCAGACGAAGGGCCGATGAACCAATAACATGCCGGACAATAAATTGATTCACGCTTTGTAATAATTGTCTAGATCGAAGTAGATTCAAAGTGTAATAAGGTTGGATTTGAGCCAACTCAATTAGGGGCCAACGGGCCCTAAGTTTGGGCTGTGTTGGGCCAAGCGAAAAGCCCAAACAGTGACCCAACAGGTGGGTCAGGTGGTGGAATCGCTGGTGGCTCAATCTCCAAGACACAGTCTTCGAGACTATGTCAGGCGGTGGTATCGCCCAGCGTCAGGGCTGATTGGGCGATGGTACCGCCAGTACCCTGAAGACTCCGGGTGATTCAAATTTTGGCTCCGAGTTTGAATCCACTTGGGGTCTATAAATACTCCTCTTATCCCTGGTTAGCATACACACCAACTAAGAACAAAAAGAGGGAAAACTCTATTGTAATTGTGTGAAAATTCCTCCCTTCTAGCTTTAAGTGTTGGTTAAGTCTAAGAGAGGAGTGAGTGGGGTTGTAAAGGTTATCTCCTAAGCCTGTAAAAAAGAGATAGGGCTGTAAAGGGTAGTTGATCTTCGTCCGTTGAAAGAGGATCGGTTAGTGAATGCCGATGGCCTCGATAAAGGAGGAATCGGGAGTGTACGTAGGTCGGATGATCGAACCACTATAAATCGGTGTGTTCTCTTCCTTGCTGTTTACTCTTACTGCAAAATCATTTTACTTGCTCACTGCACTCTCAAGTTTAAAATATTTCCCATACGGACTTAATCGTCGAAAGTTTTCATCGTACGAAGTTTTCTGAAATCGTAAATGTCTTTTTATCGCTGCACTAATTCACTCCCCCCTCTTAGTGCCGACTCGATCCTAACAAATTTTTGTGACTCTTTCCTTGACCAAGAGATGGTAGACGATCTCTTAATTTTATATTTACTGATTTTCTTTCACTAAATTATTAGTCTTGAGTAGAATTTTATTTTCAAATGAGTAATCCTAATGATTGAATATTAACAACATTCAATTAGTCTTAATAGCTAAAGTAGAGATTGTGAAACCAGCCAGTCTTTGTTAGGCATAGGGATTCTCTGGCCAGTTAAGTGAGAAAAGCAGGGTCTACAAAAAGTAAACAACATTCCAGGAAATCCTTTTTTAAAGATAGAATGCTTGAATGACCATTTAATCATGGTTGTCACTCAGGATATTTGTGCATTCCTTTTTGACAAGTTCCTTCTTTATGTTAGAACATTAATATTCTATTAGAAAGACTGAAGGTTAATTTATTGGTGTTTGGATGGAATAATTTGCAGTCAAATGAGTTTGTTATTGGATAGATGTGGGAAAAAGTAAAATACACAAATAGATAACTGGTCCTATTAATCTTTATTATGATTATCAAATAAGTTGGTGGCTTCTAAGCAGACAACAAGTTTAGAACCTTTATAAATAATTCCAAATGGCCTTTGGTTGACATCTCTTAATCTTATGTCTAAGGAGGCAACAACTTTATGGATATTGGCAAGTGTTTCCATTTAAATGCCAATTTGTTAGTGAATCTAATGTGACTCATTAATCTTAGGTGCGAGACATACATTTAAATATAGGTTGAAATGGTAATCTTGCTATATTTATGTTTGTTGGTTTATGATACTACCATCAGTAGGGACATATGGGCAATTTAATATGCTATAACAAAAGAATATCCTTTTGATACTTGATTGATCATTGCATGCTGATTTAAGATTGCAAGATGATTTAATCAATGCAACTAAGGGACATATGGATAACTTAATATGCTAAAGCGAAAAGATGTTCTTTTAATATCTAAGGATCATCTGCAATAATGAGGACAAATTGTACTCTTTGTTGTGATTTAGTTTGCTAAAGAAGGGATGAATGAATTCTGTAGTCAGATTTGTGGCTGCAAAGTTATTCTGTGTATTATACTCATTTTTTACTTGAAGTGGTCTTATGATCTTTTACTGTTTTCACTTGGAAGCCAAAATAATTTTGTAGTGTTTTCTGTCTTGCGATAATATATATGAATATTATGATACAAACTTCAAGTTTTCCTCTGCCAGATGGAAAGGTTTGTCATGTCAGGAGGTAATTTCATCTGGCAATGATATGATAGTTTTTGGAATTTGCCATTGTTTATAATATGGGGCTTTTATATTTAAACTTCTGAGTAATCTTTCTGATTTTCTTTGGTATTGGTTTGTTAATAACCATCTATAAAGCATGGATTTTTTTACTTGGGACAAGAATATGACACAATGTGATATGAATACCTTAACATGTTAAATTATGAAAAGCACAAATTTTGGAGTGGTAATATGTGATTCTAGTGTTGTAGCCCATAAATGATTCTAACAAGAGTGAAAAAAATGTCATCCTTATTGACACAGTGCTCCAAAAAAATATTATTAGAAGAAATTATAACATAATAAGTGGGATAAACTCATGATTGTGGATTCAGTGATTACAAATTTGATGCATAATGCAAATAAAATTTCTCATCCATTTTGTCCATGATCAAATATTCACATTCAAGACAAACAAATGTCTGGTTAGTATTTTAGAACTATCCAATTTTAATAACTATGATGAAGTATCCTGCAATTGTTCATTTCTATAATTATTAGGTAATGTGTAGCTATCTTTGAGGAATTGTCCAACATATATCGAAGTAGTTCAACACGTATATGATAGCTATTTGGTAAGGATTTCAGAGTGTCCGTGTTTTGCAGTTACCATAATCTTATCAAACACAATAGTTTTGAGAAAAGGTCACAAATAAGTTCCCTCTCTTTCTCGTCTTGAAATGAGAAAATCTCTTTTGGGTAAAAGTGTGCCCGTTGCCTCTTAATGTTGTAAAATTCATGGAGATTTTATATGCAACAGTTTGCTCATTTCAATACTTTGTCATTTGAAGAATTATCATAATTGGTCTCCATCATAGTTGGTCTCTGTACCCAAGGGTTATGCTTTATATGTTTTCTTACTTTTGAAGTATCCTTGCAGCAACCTAATACTCTACAAAACAGTCTTTTAGCATCAAGCATTCCACATCTTCGTGATTTCGACCTTCCCTTGTCTCCCTTGCTTACCACCCAAGCAATGCCTACGAGGTATAGCACGACAGTGTCATCCATTAGCGGACCAACCATTTCCACACCTGAGGTATTTATTAGCACCTTAAATTTTTAGTCAATATATTTGCTGTTTGCATGTAGCTGCTTGGATTTTGGTCTATGACATGGTGAAGGATCAGTTGGTCATTTATGCCCACATCATACTTCCACATATCCTGTGTATTTCACTGATCATCACTATATATGTCTGAGGATGTTTGACAAACTAAATTTTATTTCCATAATCAGCAAGCTTATCATATGCTAATTTTTAGTTTATCCAATGTTATTTGTTCTTTTTTCTTAATTTACTTCATCATGTAGCTGACCTGAAACTTTTTCCCAAAACTTCAAAGAGAATTGATTTAGCAAAGCCTAAGATCGGTCTTTACCTGATTGCAGTTATTTCTCAATCTTAGAGCCGAAACACCTCCTATATTGTAGAACACTGGCAAGCCATAATATGATTGGTTAGTCATAAATAACTTCTGACCGTAATATTTGTACATTCTAACCAATTTGAACTTGTTGAATGTGGTTGCTACCAAATTAATGTGCACTGCATTTCTTGATTTGTAAACTTCTTTAAAAGTTATAAAATATTATATGAAAGATTTAGGAAATTGATATTATATTGCGCTTTCTGCAGGCTTTGAAGCCAGGAGTGTTTTCCAACCCACAATCAACTCCACAATTACCTAGCACTACCATGCTCACGAGTCCTGCACTCCCTCAGCATCTTCCCGTACACCATTACTCTCAGCCTGCTCTTCCATTAGGCCATTTTGCCAATATGATAAGCTACCCTTTTCTACCTCAGAGCTACACCTACTTGCCTTCTATCCAACAAGCATTCGCTGCAAACAGTCCATTCCATCAATCTCCTGCTGCAGTGCCCAGTGCAGGCATGAAGTATTCACAACCACAATTTAAAAGTAGCTTATCTGCGACCAGCTTACCTCAGGCTTCTGCCATAGCCTCTGCTTACGGAGGACTTGGAAGCTCAGCTAACATTCCTGGGGCTTTCATTCTTAACCATACAACTGCATCGGCTAGCACAACGATTGGGTTTGATGAAGCTTTGAGCTTGCAGTACAAAGAAGGAAGTCACTACATGCCCCTTCAGCAGGTAATTATAATTGCTTCTCAGATATGGCAATCTTTGACTTTCAAGTATAATTTTCTGAATATTTTTGGTCATCGTCACCAGAGTGAGAACCCTGCCATGTGGATTCGCGGTGCGGGTTCGAGGACACTGTCGGCACTTCCAGCAAGCACATTCTACAACCATCCAGGTCAGAACCAGCACAGTGGAATTCGTCCGAGTCAGCAGACATCACAGCTTGGGGCATTGGGCTACCCAAACTTGTACCACTCACAGGCAGGGCCATCACGGGAACATCAGCAAAATCCAGGCGAAGGGAACTTGAATGGTTCCCAGACACCGTCTCAGCCAGCAAACCAAATCTGGCAACATGGCTACTAAGCCATTGCTGATGACCCAGTTTTTTTTTTCCTGGTGCTGGAGCATGCGCTGCAAGTCCTCATCCTCGGATCACATATATACGAAAGTTGGAGCATTCAAGACTGATCAACTAAATGCATAGCAGCGGCTTCTAATCATATCGCGCGAGGAGGGACATGTATGGTAGGTTTCCCAGTGTGTTTTAACTTGTAGTAACAGTGACATGGCTTTATCGATTTAGACCGTATTTATTCTGATAAAGAGCGTTCACCGGAGACCGTCGTGTAACACTTGACCTTAGTTTTAACATAAACGATCCCTTGACTTCAAGCGAGCAGATCTGTACTGTGTTTGGAGTAACTGTGTTGGTGGGAACTCATGGAAGCGTTAGAGTCGTAGTGCCCGTGTGTTCGCAGTTGCATCATCAAATATGAGCTGCAGTGATGTCAGTGCAAATAGATTGCTTTCTTTTCAGTAACATACTTGACCACCAGCAGATCATTTAAATCTCGTACTCAGGCTCAACTGCTCCAGTAATAGGCACACACATACCACTGACATCGCAAATTCTAAAAGGGCTTTGACAAATTGCCAAAAAGAACTGTGTTGGAGTTTACTTTAGCCTCCCTTGAAATCGAAATTAATCAGGATTTAATCTATCCACCACAAAGACATAGCTAAAAGCAATTTCTCAATATATCTTAGTGGATATCGCACACCTGAAAAGAAACTATATAATTGCAAAAGGCTTTTAGCTTTAACCAAATAACAGCCACCATTTCCATTAAAATTGCGAAGGCACGAAGAATTACGAACATGAAATCAAATATATTTCTTGAAGTAAAATTTCATGGAAGTCTTTCAATCCTGATGTTGACAAGAATAAGAGAACAACAGGAAAAAAAAAAAAACGCATCAAAACATGGACAAGCAAAGCGCCCCCTAATCGAACAAGCTGAAGCCCATATCCTGCAATAACCCAAGCGAAGAGAATTAATGATTGACAAGCAGGAAAATATGAGTGTTTTTATCTCGATCAAGTAGGATTAAGAGACTCACGTCATCAGATTCCTCCTTCTCCTCGACCTTCTCTTCCTTCTTCGGCTCCTCCGCGGCCGGGGCGGCGCCCGCACCGCCACCACCGGCGACCGCGACCGCGACGGCGGCCACCCCGCCCCCCGAAGGGACGGAGGCGAACTTCTCCCTTCCGGCGGCGATGAGCTCCGTGACGTCCCTCCCCTTTGTCTCCGAGAGGAGGAAATCTATCCTCCCATCATCCACCTCCGCTCCCACTACGAACCAAGAACAGCAATCAGCCCAACGATCGAGAGAACGCGACGAAGATAGGAGAATAGCAGTGGGAGAGAGTTTAACCTGATTCAAGGATGCATTTGATGTCGTCGGCAGAAGGTTGGGTGTTGCCTCCGAGGACGGCGAGTAGATACGCCGCGACCACCTTCATCTCCGCTCTGCAAACGCGCCGCCGCTACCAAACGCCTGGTGGCAGTGACGCGAGCGGGCCTTTGTAGAACCCTAAAACTTACGTCCGCTGTGACCGCAGAGTATTTTAGCTTAACATGCTCTTTCACTTAAAGCCCTAACATATATCGTCATCGTGCGCTTGTGATGACGTCTTCGGTTGCCTCTGTGAGGCCGCATGACACCTTAAAACGATCCGTTTACAATTCATAAGATAACACGATAAGTTTAGATCAAAACCATCAATGGCTTACATCACAGATAAAATTGATATATTGTAACACATAAATGTGATGACGGTGCCCATAAATTCTATTATATTTTAATTCAAATATGCGTCTCACATATATTTTCTCTATTTTCAATTAACGAGTATTCCGATAAAATGAGTATAAAAAGTCCACCCAAAATTTGCCAGATTTGTTGATATTATTATCACGGTCATGATATAATGGATTAGCATAAATCTTATTCTATTTCAACTCAAACACGAACCTGATATATATATTTCTTATATATTTGTAATCGTCCTAAATCTAATTAACGGCTGCTCTCGCTGAAATTAGTCTATTATTTTCTTTTGATAGTTATTAATGGGAATTCTTGAGATAATTGCCATATAAGTTGGGGTACGACAATTGCGTTAGAGAACATGATAGGCCAAGCCATGGTTCCATTGTTTTTTGTTGGGCCCATGAAGGTCCCATTGCTACCCATGAAAAGTAGCCCAAAATGAATTTAAATTTTCAGGTCTAACCCTTTTTAAATTTTTTTTCATGTGATTTTTATTTCAAACCATCACTTTAGATGTTATTGTCTCCCTCTTATGCTTGGTCACACTCACCTTGCCTCTGATCTACGTGTGACATTGCATTTCTTGTAAGCATAAAAATCATAATATATTATCATTATATGAAAAATTATAATACTAAAAATTAAAATCAAATAAGGATAAATCAAATATACGATGGATATCTTTTCAATGTCATTCAAAAAATATTTATCTGATTTTATAAATATATTATCGTCAAATCCGAAAGTTACAATGATAATAACCTGCAAGGAGAACTATACTTGTTTCTCCTCTCTTCTTATTTTTTATAAGACTATTATGATTGATAGATTAGAGATTAAAGGATGAGAGAATATCTATAATCTCAATAACTTTACATCACATCACTAAGGGGAGATAAAAAATATATATAATTTCTTAATAATGTTATTTCACATATTTAGATTTAGTCTTTATGAGATCATGTCTATTTATAGGCGATAGTAAATGACCTATTATAAATAATTAGAAGAGGACTCTTGAGCAGTCTTACCATAATTAAATTTTAATTTTATTAATCAATAATTATAATTAGAAACTCATTATGTCTATAATAAATTATACCTAAATAGATAAAGTCACATAATCTAACACTCTCTTACTTGAACTAGTAAGATATAAAAAATTTAAAATTAAACTAAATAAAATAAAAAAAATATTTTAAAATAATTTTACTTAATTAGATTCTAAAATTAAAAATATATATTTTACATGTGCGCATAAGTTTTATAAAATAGTTCAATAAGTCTAATAAGCATAATAACACCACATTAAATCTGATTACTAATGTGAGTCATAACAATTGTATGTCATCAAATTCATATACTACAACAATATTAACCTTTCTTAATATAATCCAGAATGATCTATGTAATTTATTTTATTAAGAAAATCCTATTATCACATTGAATCATAATAAGTATATACACAAATATAAACAAGGTAATAGAAGCAAAAAACTCTAATTACATAAATAATCATGTCAATTATAATGTCCACTCAAAGATGTATCAGTATATCTTTTATGGGTTGTTCACAAACTCAATCATAAGAATATGAAACCTTAGTGAATGGATCAATAATTAATATAGTGAAATTCAAGTTCTTAATTGACATTAATTATTTTTAAATTTTTTGTCTAGCCATTAAGTATTTTATATCATAATACATATAATCGCTAGAGTATTTACTATTCTTAAAGAAGAAAACTACTACGATATATACAAAATATCTTCAACAACTTGAAACTTAAGTCTGACCACACTGCGATATATACAAAATTCATAGTCATAAAGTTTGATTAGTGGTCTCAAAGCATATCACAAAATCAGTTTTTATTTTTGATAATGTAATAATTCTATTACTTTATATTTTTCTTAATAAGTTACCCTTTTAATTAATAAATATAAAATATAAAGTAAACTTTCTACTATCGAGATAATTTATAGAATTAGAATCTAAAAATATCATTATTTTAAGCAGATTAAATTTCATATATGAGAGCATATAATCATTCATTCCTTTTTGATATCTTATTACTTTCTCTATAATATTTTGTGCTTCATTCCTACGTAACTCTAAAGTATACAGAATATTTTGACTATAAAATTTATATTTGATCTGGTATAGGCATAATCATAAGTATGTAATAAACTTCTAACTGTGCATAAATAATAAATTTTTTATTTGTTTTTTTATATTATTTTAAAAATATTTGTTTTAACTAAAATTTTTTTACTTATGTCATTCGTTGAATAAAGTTATATACTAAACCTCTCAAAGACTCGATCAATATATCCTTACTAAGATAGTCTTAGTAATTTTTCAGATCTATCCCTAAATATCTTAATATCAATGACACTAGATGTCTTATTCATATCAATTATCTTAAATTTTTTAGTAAGAAATTTCTTAATCTGATACAATAAACTAATATCACTATTATCAATCAAAATATTATTTACATGTAAGACTTATATAATAAACTTGCTTTTACTAATCTTTAGATATAAAAATTAATTAATAATATTTTCTTAAATATGAAGAAAGCAATAGTATTAATGAACTTTATATACCATTTTCTAGAAGCTTATTTATAGTCATAAATAGATTTTCTAAATTTATGTACCAAATTTTATATTTCTTTTATTTTCTTTGCAAATCATTTAGGTTAATCCATATAAATCTATATCTCCATTTAGAAAGTTTATTCTCATATCCATATGATATAATTCAAATTTATAATGAGCTACTAATGTTATGATGATTCGGAGTTCATTGAAAAAACTAGAGAAAATATTTCATTATAATCGATACATATTTTATAAGTAAAACATTTGACCAAAAATTTTATCATTATATCATTCGATATTATCTTTAAGTTATATTTATATAATAAACTCTTTTATAATTATTAAGTAATTTGATGAGTTTTCAAATATCATTTTAGTTTATTGATTTTAACTCTTTTTTTATTATATCATACCACTTTTTAGAATTATTATTTTTTATAGTTTATGAAAATGATAAGGGATCTTTTTTTATTCTTATGTTATAATTTGATTCTTGTAGATATACTATATAATAATAAAATGATATATCTCTTTTCCAATTAAGGTCTTCGCAAAACTATGATTGGGGTTGTTCCATAAAATCATTGGTGATGATATCAATATCATGTGGAGTTCATCAATATTATTTTGTTATTCATCCTCATAATTTCTTTTAGTGACTTGAGGAACAATAATCTCTAAATATAAAATAATAAAAGAATATCAATATGTATCTCCTTAATGTCAATACTAAATTTAAAAATTTTCACTTCCACTTATTCATTATTTTTTTGAATCTTACATTATCATATTTAACTATTCTCGTACTATGATTAGGGTAATAAAATATATCTTTAAACTTTTCTATATAAATAATAAAATATCAAAAAATAATCTTTGAATCTAATTTCTTCTCATATGAATTGAAAACCTTAATCTTTATAAGACATCCTAAATATATAAATATCTTAAGTAGGGTTTCTAGTTCATAATTCAAAATAAGTTGATGGAATTGATTTATTAGAAATCATATTCAAGATATACATAACTATAATTAGAACTTCACCTTACATTAATTCGAGTAAAAAAAAAACTATTCATGCTCCCACAATATCCATAAGAATACGATTCGTCTTTCAGTAATCCTATTATGTTGTGACACATCTATTAAAACATGTTAAAAATAAATACCTTATTTTTCTATCAATCTAGTAAAAAAATTAGAATTATGATTAGACTTATTATAACTATTATAAAATTTATCACCCTTATCAGATCTGATAATTTTAATATTTTTATCTAATTATCTCTCGACTTTATTTATGTGTACCTAAATGTGTCAATAACTTAAGTCTTTACATAGTCATATCTAAACTTACTCGTAACTGCCGTTGTAATATTTTGTCGTATCCATGCATTTGGGTCAACAATGCAAATATTGTCTATCGCCAGTGCATCACCCTTAGTGGCACGACTCTTCTCATATGGCCAACCACTGACCTCGCCAGTCGTCATGCCATGCCACCGTGTTCCTCACCGATGGAACACCTCTATAGTGCGCTACTAACGAAGCATTGGCGATGAACCGTCCCACCATGCGACTATGCACATGAGCCAACTAGCGACCCCCATAGTCACCACAGTACATAATTGTTCCCACACATTCTCTATGCAGTCACATGGAACTGTTGTATTTGGTGTCTAGTCGATGCCAACCATGATTAGCAAATGCCATAACAACGTTGTTATAGCCATTGTAGGTAGCGACACTACTACAGTCATCATAGCCATCGTAAGTAGCGGTATTACTATAGTCGCTTGCAATCAAGACAGGTCGATCATTGGAAGGTTGCAACAGATAGGCAGTCGTGGCTGCTATCGATTTTCACACCCAACGATGCTTTTGTGATGTACGTAACCATTGCTCGTAATTGATCGGTAATCACCGGAGGTCGTCACATTTAATAATACTATCGTTGGTAGAAGCTATCGATGATAGTCTATTGATTAAACACGAGAAATCTTATATCACCCGAGAAATCTTATATCACCCTCATGCGGATGATAAAAATAGATTAAATAGAAAAATAGATCGACAACATAGATAAATCATTTAAGCATCATGAATCAAAATCAAATTTAATTAAAAAATAATTATTAATATTTTATTATTCAATGATAATATCTGGATCAAAGTCCAAACAAAAATCGCCCATTGATCAATACCAAATATGGGGGTCATTAGTGTTTTTCCGATAAATTGCCCTACAATTACCTCTTAATCTTGAAAAAAAAAATTTAAAAAACACATGATGCACAACACCCCGACTCGGTGGACACCACCTTTCCCCAACGTGTCAGCCTCACACGACTCACGGGTCCTCGGAAGGCAGCGTCCGTGCAGTAATCACCCCGCTCGTCCTCCACCCGTACTCCCGTTTCTCGATTCCTACTCCTGCACAGCACTGACATGCGCGCAGTCCGACCAAAGAACGACGCACATGCTTCGTCTTCATCCGCCAGCTTTTTGCTCCATTCCCTTCGCCACAGCACCTCAAATTTATTAGCCTGCCAATAACGCCACCGCATCAAGACAAATAGTGTGCAGATAAGGCCGTTGCATTGTCACGGTCTCAGCTACTACGCCATTAAATCCCCTCTTCCTTGCTCGACGTCTCGCGAGAAGCAATTCATCAAATACCTACCTGTACTGCGTACGTCCTGGTTTCCTTCCTTCCTCAGCAATGGCTGGAAGAGTGCGAGCAACATTGTCTTCTCTGCTAATCTTGTCTTCCGCTCTGCTTTTGCCGAGTCTTGTTTCAGGTAATATGCAATCCAGTAAGTGGCATTACTCCCTTGCTTCAAGCTCTGGCTCTCTCACTCTCTCGCTTCGACTGCTCTGTTCTACAGGAGGAGCCACGAAGGTGGTGCAAGGACAGGTAAGATAGACGGAGAGAAGTATGATGGATGATGGGGCGGAGGTCACTCAGAAAAATGTTGCTGTTTGATGGTGTTGCAGAAAACTTGGTGCATCGCCAAGCCGTCGGCGGATGAAGCGACCTTGGCTGCAAACTTCAACTTTGCTTGCTCTCAGGTGGACTGCAGCGTACTGCAGAGGGGCTGGTCTTGCTTCTACCCGGATAATCTCATGTCCCACGCTTCCATCGCCATGAACCTCTACTACCAATCCAAGGGCAGGAACTACTGGAACTGCTACTTCAAGGGCTCTGCACTCATCGTGACGACAGACCCGAGTGAGTCGGATTCACAGGAAAAGCACGATTAGGAGAAGGACGACTTCCTGTTGCTAACGTCTCATCCATCGTTGCTGGTGCAGGTTTCGGGAGCTGCGTCTACGCCTGTGCATGAAGAAGAACAGAGCTAATAGGCAACTGATGGGACCAAATCTCCTATGCAAATCTGCTTGGATAAAGCGGCTGTCCTCTTGCTTGTTTGTAGTGAGATGTACATTGGCCTTTTATCATGAAATGCCATGCCAAATGCTCGAGACAATCTTCAATATTTAAAGCAATGACGGATGACTTTTGTTTTGGGGGAAAAAAAAAGATGAAATTCTCATTCCGGGAAGATGATTTTTTTTTTTTTTTTTTTTTTTGAATAGCAAAGATGAGACTGCACAAAGCAAATAAATTCGACATCAAAGTCCAACTCTGGGAACAGAAATGCACAGTTCTTCAATGGCTGGTAACTTTAGTTACCAATCTATGCCATTCTTTGCCCTGCCTCCCTCCAAAACAGATGAAACAATTCAGCAAGCAACTTAAGAGCACTTTTTCATTAGCTTACACCAGCTTAAGAGCTCTTTTTATCCTTACTGTAGGAGAAAAAGAGCCCAATGAGCCCAATGTTACTGTTTTGAACATGAAGGGTTGTCATGGAGATCTACCATAGAGAATTATTCTTCTTGGAGATTTTTTTTTGTTTTTTCAGTTTGATCACAATATGTAGACCAACAAAATACTAGTTTGTGGTCATTCCAGAACATATTTGAATATCTTTCCTCAACATATGTAGACCAACAAAATGTTAGCATTTGTTGCCAATCACAACTGAAATGTAAGCATATTTTGAAAAAGAAAATAGGTCAGCATATTAAATAAACCATGTAAAAATCCAGGGTTTATAAATCAGTCAATCGTGCAATGTAATCCAAAATAGAGCCTTGTGATTACCTTTTCAATGATGTAGAAGCAATGCAATGAATGCTTAATGGCATTTGTCAGGTTCAATCAAACATAAATCTGGCTAACTAGCCGCTAGGCAAAATAAGCAGGGAATGCAGCTGATAAAGAATAAATGAAGTGTAAGCATATTTTGAAAAAAAAAATTAGGTCAGCATATTAAATAAACCATGTAAAAATCCAGGGTTTATAAATCAGTCAATCATGCAATGTATCCAAAATAGAGCCTTGTGATTACCTTTTCAATGATGTAGAAGCAATGCAATGAATGCTTAATGGCATTTGTCAGGTTCAATCAAACATAATTCTGGCTAACTAGCCGCTAGGCAAAATAAGCAGGGAATGCAGCTGATAAAGAATAAATGAAGTGTAAGCATATTTTGAAAGAAAAAAAAAAGTCAGCGTATTAAATAAACCATGTAAAAATCCAGGGTTTATAAATCAGTCAATCATGCAATGTAATCCAAAATAGAGCCTCGTGATTACCTTTTCAATGATGTAGAAGCAATGCAATGAATGCTTAATGGCATTTGTCAGGTTCAATCAAACATAAATCTGGCTAACTAGCCGCTAGCCAAAATAAGCAGGGAATGCAGCTGATAAAGAATAAATGAAGTGTTGCACAATTCTACCCAACTAAAGGAACCACCCCAGGCAAAAGATGAAATGATTACTTATCGTGCCTTTTTGGACATGGAGTAAAGGGCAAAACAATTGAAAAGTTGGAGTCAAGAGGAGAATAATGAAACAAAACCAAAGGACAAAATTATATAAGGCCAATGAAGATTTTCAACTTCAAAATAGGTTTCTGTACAAGAAATCTAACTCCACTAGGTAATCAGGAACTTCCAAAATGACGAGTTTGCTCTTCACCTGATGGATGTCCACAACAGAAGGAACACCATAACAGAAGAGCCAGAAAATTCATCTTTCAGTTGGTCCTGAATGTCAACGAAAGTGGTTCAATCTCGTTAGCAAAGAGAGTGTCGCTTCTTGCTGCATGTGTGATATAACAAACATCCTTATGCCTGAAACCTTTCAGAAGTTTGATACTCTCTTCTTCCCACTTTATTTTCCATATCACTTGAACTATTACTCTCCTTATGGGCCTCTATCTCCATGTTACCTGTCTGATTCCTTCTGTTTCTCCGATCCTTTTTAAGAATATGAAAAACATCAGTAGGTTGGCCTTAAAGTTTGATTAAAATTATACCGCACAGAATTTGTATTACCTCACGATATGAAACTTCATCTGCTTCGAGCATTCGAACAACCTGGCCCATCTTGGGTCTTTTATCAGCATCAGGATCAACACATCTAAGTGCAACCAAAAGGGTACGTTTAAGAGCTCGCATAGCTGGTTTGACCTCAAGATTTGGATCCACTACTTCCTCTGCTCTCCGATTTCCAACCATCATTTTGAGCCACTCCACTAGATTCACCTGCAATTAAGGGAAAGAGATATTTACAGCTCTCATTATGAGAACAAGGTGAAGAATGAGTCCAAAATTACAGTGAGAACTCTACAATGCTCTATACAAGGGAATAGTCCCTTTAAAGCAGACTTTGACAGTCGTACCTCATTTGCTGGCCTACTGTAATCCACAGGATCCCTGCCAGTCACAGTCTCCAGTAACAATACTCCAAAACTATAAACATCACTCTTCTCATTTAGAAGTCCAGTGTTAGCATATTCAGGAGCCACATACCTGAGATTAATGATCAAATGTGTTCACATTAATGATTCTCGCTTCAATTTTCTTAAAAAATTAATGCTACTTACAAAATATTAATGCTACTAGACAGAAACATTTGAATGAAGAATAAGTTGATAGTTACATACCCAAATGTTCCCATTACTCTAGTTGCAACGTGGCTCTTATCAGACCCCAAAAGCTTAGCCAATCCAAAATCAGATATCTTTCCATTATATTCATCATCAATCAAGATGTTACTTGATTTAATATCTCGGTGAACAACTTTTGGTTCAATAGCTTCATGCAAATAAGCAAGCCTGAAAGTCATTCAAATATTGAAATAATCATCAACATAATTGATGATTTAGCTAAAATATAGCCTTTTAGATGATTTAAATTCTTACGCCTTTGCAGTGCCAAGGATAACCTTCATGCGGTCCTCCCAACTAAGGACACCACGTTGGCGCATAGCTCCATGTAGCCATTGCTCCAAATTTCCATTGTTGACATACTCATACACAAGCATCCTGTTACATTTTTGGTGATCTACATAATCAGTTCAATGACATTAATTTAAAATTAATGATTGTGTAAAAAATTTTTGTGGTTGTCCTGTCTGGATGCAAAATATTTGCTCTCCTCAGACAATTTAGCAAGTTAAAGTAGTACTAAGAAATCACAAATAACAAAGTGTCCATTTTCAAAATGAATCAACCAGCTACCACAAGTCTACTAGGGTCTTGCTAGCAGTGTTTGAATTATCAAACAGTGATGTAAAGGAAATGATTTACAATAATATCATTATATGCAATACTTAGTTTCTTGTAGAATAATGCTACTCAGTAAAATGGAAAGTTGAAGACTCAAAGGTAGTTTGAAATACCACCATCTTCTTGTAGAATAATTTCATTATACGCAATACTTATTTTCTTGTAGAATAACGCTACTCAGTTAAATGGAAAATTGAAGGGTCAAGGCAGTATGAAAAATATCTAGTTGCTCAGGACAATGCTACTCAGTCTAGCAACCATGATCAGAATAGGCACTTTGTATAGAAAATTATTGTTTCCTGATTTGACATATCAAATATCAATCAGCTTCAAATCATCCTGCTCGTGTATGATTGAATAGCTAGATAACTCCTTCTGTGAAAGTATCTTCAAGTGGAAGACTGAGATAAGAGCTGTTCTTGTGTACATTCTGTTGTATATTTTAACATTTAGAGATAATATAAGAAGGTGAAGGTGATAGAGATGGTTTTCTCTCAAAGGTTTACTAGTGAATGAATTAGCAGACTCGGATGCTTTCTTGACATGCCAGAAGTTTTTCAGACAAGCATTGATCGGATCTTGATACTACATCAATTTTATATAAATTAAACTTGACTTGATATAAATGATTTGAATCTAACTCGTACTTTATCTGCCATCTCTTGTTTGATTGACTTAATTTCCTCCTGTCTTTTGTTCTTGTGTCCACCAAACAATGTGGAACAAGTCATAAATACACTAGTATCTCTTCTTTTTCCTTCTATTTTTTCCCTTGTTTAGTGAGACTCAGCCACTTTATCATAACTACTTTTGCATAAGAGAAGTTCACAGTTAAAGAATCTCATAACTTTACATTTCACATATTCAGACAACTAGCTATTGTTCTTTGACTAAGCCCTGATGTTATATGACATCGTGACAATTTGACAACTTTTATAAACAACAGCACATTTGTATCTGGAAAATTTTCTATTCTACATTGATTAAGGTCTTGAACAAGATTTAGAAAGTGCTAGACATAGAGAAGATATTATTTGTCTTAATTAACCAGACACATTTCATGAAGCACCAAATACTTTTTGTAAGATTAAGCTTCAACTAATCATGGATCATGAAGTGACACAATGGTCAGTATCTTTGTTAACTTGCTGTTTATTTGCGTTCAACATAGTATAAATAGAGATGCACAGTCTTCTAGCCAGTTTGCCAAGATAGTTCTTTAATATGCCTAAACATTCCTATTGATCTTAGGAGATATTTTTTCTCTTCTTAAAAAAATCTGCAATAAGAAGCACCTTAATTCTCTTGCATTAACAATCACACTTCTTATCTAGTTATAATCTTTCTCAGAAATTCAACTGCCTTAGACTAAGAGGAATATTTTTTTTCAGTTTTCTTTAATTGGCATAAACATCAGTGGTCTCTTTCCATTGTTTCCAAAGAGCATCAAGCCTGCAGTAAATGTCATTGAGCTGTGAATCCATGTGATTTGCCATTCTTGTTAGAAACCAACTTCAGTAGAATTCCCGTTAGGTGCACAAAATAATGGGCTATTACAGGTGAGCTATATTTTTCAGGAAGTCAGAAATTTCTATATTTTACCAGAACTAGTTAGGGTTAGAGTTAGAAGTATAAACTATACTCCTATAAAATCAAAGCCATGGTATGATAATTAACTCCCTGCGTTGACAGATTCTAGTTAATTGAAAGGAAAAACTGCAAACATTAAAAGAGCAATAGACGAGTCATAAGGAGTATTCACCTATGAATTCCTTCTATACAGTATCCCAAAAGCCTCACTAGATTTTTGTGTCGAACATGACCAATGGCTTCGACTTCCACTCTGAACTCCTTCTCTGCCTGTCCCCTGCACGACCCAGTGAGAGCTATAATTAGATAACTATAGTGACCTACACAAATTAAATGAAATAAAGACTAAAGAATCAGAGCACTTGCAACAAGTAATGAACTTACAGATTGTTCAGAAGTTTCTTGACAGCAACCTCAGATCCATTTATCAAACGGCCCCGATAAACAACTCCATATCCACCTTCTCCAAGTACATTTTCCTTGGAGAATCGATTTGTAGCAAGCTCAAGGTCCCTTAGAGTAAACCAGTGACCCCATCCGAGATGCGAGGATTCTGGCAGTCCAATTAAAGGAGATGCGGACACAAGTGCATATCCGGTATATGCTTTCCTAGTGGGTCCTGAGCTACCTTCATCACCAGAATATGAACTTCCAGCCCTATCATTGTGGTAGACTGAGCTACTCTGGCTCATGTTATCAGCATCACTCGACTTGTTCATGGTCAAGTGTGCAAGTGTCTTTCCAGAATCCATTTCACTATATTTGTCATGTGAGAGGAAGAAAGGCCCTTCCCTCTCCGGGAAAGTTTGAGCAAAACAATGATTACCAACTCTGTCGACTGTAATTTCCTTGGAGACATTTGGGATTTGCGAGATAGGTAAGTTGTCAAAATTCCCTTTTGTCTTCTTCTTGGATGTGACCCATATCGATAGGATGGAGAGAATAAACACAATCAACACACCGACACAGATGCCAATGACAACCCAAAGTCTAAGACCAAAGACTGGTGTCTTCTGCGATAACTCTGTGTTTAATGAGTCAGGAGATGACATTTTTTGTTTCTGGAATTCACAGAGAGAAGAAAGTGATTGTTTGAGTATTGAGTCGTGTTATGTTAAAAGCATAATTCTGCAAAATACACACATTCCCCTGCTATCGAACAAGATCTATCACAATGAAACAAAAACTAGCAATTGTCTACATAAACCCAAGAATAGTGCAGTCATAAAGCAGCAAAAGAAGAGGACAGCTCTTTGAATAACACAAAACACAAAGGCCCAGATTACTATTTAAACTTGAAAGAAAGCATTAATTAACAGAAAGTCTTGGAATATCCAGGGAAATCATCTGACATACGTGAGATTATTTATTGAAAGCCCAGAAATGCAAGATCATCACAAAACAGAGGGGGGAGAGAGAGAGAGAGAGAGAGAGAGAGAGAGAGAGAGAGAGAGAGAGAGAGAGAGAGAGAGATGCAGCATCCAGCAGATATTACCATCATCGACAACAAAGATATATTTTGCAATAAAGGGAAAAACAAGCAAAAGAAAAGGAGAAGTTACCAATTTTGCTGGTCTGATCTTTTCGATATTCCGGCCACCAAGCAAAGAGTTTTAATACATGAAGCTTCAACCCCAGAAGCGAAGTAGCAACCCAAGACGAATCAAAGGAAGCGAAAGAACAAATGCAGCTAGAGCGGCATCCAAGTGCCAAAGGAAAATCGAAGAGGAGAAAGAAAAGGATCTTTCTTTCAATCTTTGAGAGATCGGAAGGAGAGACAGGGGCGGTTCGGTTAAATAGTTGATGATTGCTTCTGATTCAGAGAGGATCGTGAAGAGAAGATCGGATGCTCCGACGCAATGGGTCGGAGGGAACCAAAAGATCGAGAGGGGCGGAGGGATGGAGGAGAGGAAGAGAGGAACGAAAAGGAAAAGGAGGAGAGAAGTACAGGGTAGGCATTTAAAGGTGGGCAGAGAAATGTAGACATTTCAATGGCTGAAGAGAGAGTGAGAGAGAGAGAGAGAGAGGGGTGGGGTCAACTTGAGAGGAGAAAACTCCAAATCCAGCTTGCTGGCTGGCATTCTTGGAAGTGAAGTTACCAATTCACCCTCATACCTTCCGGTCCAGATTCCGTGTGGTGTGCTCATCCGGTGTTAAATTGACCGTCATGCCCTCGCAACGGCTATATCAAGCTCAGCACGCCTGTGACTGCTGCTTTGGGCTCACAGCTTTGTTGATGACAGAGTCGTAAGACAAGTTTCCTCTTGCAGAGACTCACCGTATTAACTTCGAGTATGGAAAGTGTGTTGAAGATCGCAGCCTGGAGGTCCAACTTGTTGTTTTAACATTCAGCAAATCGGATTTTTTTTTTCTTCCCCAGAACCAAAAGTAAAGAGTTCATGATTGTAGCTTTTCTGTAGTGCTCTGAATGTGATGATATCTTTAAGCCCTTCAAATAAATTAAGTGTCAGATGCTGTGAAGGAGATCATTATTCAGAGAGAGAGAGAGAGAGAGAGAGAGAGAGAGAGAGAGAGAGAGAGAGAGAGAGAGAGAGAGAGGTGCAGTAGGCAGAGTATCTTTTGATTAATCTATAGGGTAACTCTGGCACTGTGCTCATTGCTTGATTCGGTCTTAGATATTGTAGGCTGGTAAGCAGACAAATAAGCCCTGGTTTCTGTAATGCTCTGTTACTTCCCTCTTTGGAGGTTTAGTTTACTCAGAAACCACGTTCCTTCGCTGGATCGTGAGCAGGACTATTCTTTTAAGCGATGCATCTGTTGCCTTCACCTTTATCCCTTCAAAGGAGAAAGGAAAAGCTTTCTCCCTCGTCGCCCCTTCATCTATCTCCCTTTTGGCCTCTTGCAGAAGTTGAATCGATGCTTTGCCCTGGGCGAGAAGAAAACTTCCTTCTTCCCTCGTCATCTTCCTTTTCTTGTTCGTGTCTTTGAACCCAAAACATCCACCGCATGACTTTTGACATTCGTGCTTCGGGTGACCACTACATCATCTAGAATGGGAGCCATGTGGCTATATCAGCTTGGTGTTGTGGCGAGTGGGAGCAAGGCAGTGGAGGTCACATGCTCGCCATGGCCACAGCAAATCGAGCTGTGATTCCCGTGACAGCTCGGGGTGGCTAATGGGACGACCTGCCGCCGTACAGAGCGCAAGGGTTGGATGAGCCACACGCACACAGCGTTTTGCTGGTTGACATGGGTTGAGATTTCGACGATGAGTGGCATAATGTTGACACATTCCAGTGTTCCATAAAAGTTGAGGTTTGTGAGCTCATCGGGAATGCAAAAAGTTGGCAATTTTTTATGCATCCTTTGGAAGATGTAGCAAATATGAGTGAAATAATTATCATACAGTTATCCACTTTCGGCTTTCATATAAAACAAAAGAAAACGGATGAGACTCAATTTAAACTTTGATTTGTGATCAATAGAGAAATATGATAGTAATACAATATATGCGGTGATAAGAGAAGGAAAAAGACTGTGCCAATTGTTTTGATATTTAAGCATGTAAACAGGATGAACAATGTTGTTGCTGACAATCTGGCAAGATTTTTTTTCTCAGACGAGATATTTATTTTTTCTGGACTTAATAGATAATCAATTTTTTTTATAAAAAGAATTGAGTCTTGTCAATAAAAAGAGGAGAAAAAGAATAATAATGAGAGAGGATGATGAGAAATGTCTGATGAAAAAAAAGGGGGGTCAATTAAAGATTACCTTATATAGTTAGTAAAGTTTAGTATGCCGATTCTTATATTTTAAAAAACTATATTATGATATATATACTTGTAAAAGTGAAATATTTAATTTTATTTCTCCTCACGTCATCAATTCTACTAACAAAAGATACTGCACGTGTCACGTATAGAAAATGATATTAAAAAAGAGATAAAAGAATAATTTTGTAGTCGCTATTCTTATTATCTAAATAGAATTGGCATCGTCATCACCAATCCCTACCTCCATCGCACCTATGTCGTTCTGAGGGTGTGAAAAAAGGCTATGTACTCTGATCGTCATAATTTTATCGACTACTAGATCGATCCTAACGTGTAGCTATCATGGTATTTTTTTCACTGCAACGCTTGACGACTTATTGATCAATGTCATCATTGGCGTCAATCTTAACAGTGCCAATATCACCGGATACCTCCTCACAATGCTCAGTCTCTTTATTGATATCGCCCTCCTCCACAACAACTCTAATCCCTTCTACAACATCATCCCCTAAAACATCTCCCATCTCAAACTCCTCCATAAGCTCAACATTAGCAACAATCGTTTCTTTAGATCATTCTCAAACGTTGCCCTTTGCCTACTATCACTTAAGTACCTTAACCTTTAGTTCAACAATTTCAAGGGATCGTTGTCGTTAACACTCTTCGATAAGGAGCTTACTATCATATTCTTGAATGAAAATCATTTTAGCTCTCAGATGCCCAACAATTTTAGCAACTCCAAAGCCTTCATTATCATCATCACCAATAACATGATCCAATTGTCTTCCAAATATTATCGACAAAATAACAACCACCCTCATCGAGCTCGTTTTGATGAACAAGCTTTCAAGATTTAATTGAAACTTTTTCTCTCGAATAGGTTGTCTTGGAGGATAGCGAAGCCAAATAGAAGAACAAAACTATACTTTTAATATCATTTTTTGCACGTGATAAATCACACGATATTTTTCGTCAATATAGTTGACAGCATAAAAAAAATGAGATAAAATATTTTATTTTCGTAAGCTTAGAAATCTCAATATAATTTTTTAAAAATATAAGAACCAAAATACTAAACATAGCTAACTATAAAAAATAATTTATAATTAGCTAAAAAATAAAATAATAAAATAAATTAATGAAAAATAATATCTGAATAATAAAATAACAACAACAAAAATAATGGTGACCAAAGGGATGACAGAAGTCCCTTCCATAACATTAAAGAAACCATATTTTAGAAAATAAAATTCCTCCAAAAAAATAAAAAACAACTATATTCAGACACATTTTAGTATACATGGAATTAAAAATTTATCCAATCGAAAAATGGAACTAGCCAAGCGTTGGATTCTCGATTTCCAATCAACCAGTCAATTCGGTCTGCATTTGACAACTATACTCCTACCATCACCATCGTCCCTGCCAATGGTGATGGATCATCAGCAACATCAATATGATGCAAAGACTACTGTTCCAATCAACAATCATGAAGTACCTCACACAAGATGCTTCCGCCACCAGCAAAACACACTGGGAATTCTGTATTAGGTCAACGAACACTACAGTGCAGCTTACATAAATCGCCCAAAGTCACACGTCCACTGTTGACTCAGATCAGCAAATATGGAGGGAGCCGGTTATCAAAGGCACAGAAGATAAATGAAAGGCCCATATTGTAATCATTTTAGCATTTCCCGTAATTGAAGCACTTGATTCCTTTGCTCTGGGGGAAGAAGATTGATCTGTTCTGGTGTGAGGCCCATAACTTGCTGAAGCAATGCCTTTTCCATTTCTGGTGTCAACTGCACAACCATAAAGACAGGGAGGGTCATCAACTGGCACAATTATTTTGGTCATACCAACTAAATTCAGGCCTAGAGAAAAAGATTTTAAAAAGTCCTCCGAAGGCTTTACTGGTGGAGGCCGAGGTGGCTGGCCACTAGCGCCTGTGGCCATCTGTCCAGAAATCATCGGTGGGAGTCCTGGCAGTTGGGTCCCCACTGTTGTTATTTCCGATGAGCCAAGTACCCAAGGAGGCCCCCTGTCTTTTTGCATGGAGGTGCTGACTTGGGTGCCGTAATCTGTGCCTATGTGTGAAGAACCAACCTGCTAGAAGAAAACAACTTTATCAAGATGGTGTACATGGAAGCAATAATAAACAGTCAGTTGTAGAGGTTACCAGTTTGTTTCCACCACAATGTCACAGCTTATTATGAAAAGGAAAAAAAATCTCTCTCAGAAAACAGCAATTTCTATGATATCATGTTATTAGGGAGAGTAAATTGTAACCATATTTGGTACAGAGAATAACCTGACCATGTGATACCAGGAAATGTGTGTTGCTTTTACTGATTAAGGGCATTTAGAAACTTGAAGACCAATGATTTGGCACAACAACTGTTATACTTGGTACAGAAAAAGAACATGAGAGACAAATTAGATGTTCAAACTATCCTAATTTGGTGAACTCAGATTATTGTTGCACATTGTATTCCATGATGTAGTACCAAGTTCATAACATTGTTAAGAGATACATGTTTACTGCTCAACCAATCTAATATGTACAATATAACTCAACATTCTCGTGTTCACCAGACAGCTTGTTTGCTTATGTTATTTTCATTGCTGAAAATTCTACACCATACAAAATTACCAGGGATTTTGTTCAGGAAGCAGGAAAATATATGCACCTGATAAAGATGCTGTGGTGGCTGACATGGAAGTGGTGCCTGACCTTGTGGGAAGGAGGATGGAGGTGTGATACCTGACTGAACAATTCAGAGCGGTCTATCATCTTTTGCTAGCAATCTCTTCTGCACATAAAAATGAAAACAATTTCTGGAAAAGTCATGAAGGTTCCAGTTACCAACTTACGTGAAACAAGGGTTGTGATAAAAGCTGTTGAGATGCACTGGATGGTTGAAGACCAAGCGAGTGAGGCATCTGTGGATGAAACTGAATAGCAAAAGGTTGCATTGTGACCTGTCTAGGCTGCAGTGGTAATGGTGGCTGCAGGAGTTGATTGAACAGTCCAGGATTCTGCAAAGTTTGCTGTGGATGTACAGAGATCATCGGCAGATGGGATGGAAGATTTGAGTAATGTGGAGCAGCAGGGTTGGGTTGAGATATATTTTGAATCTGGGAAGATTGTATAGGTGTTACTGAAGGAGCTTGGAGATTCAGAAAGCCCTTAGTTTGTGGTTCTGAAAGTGGCGATGGTTGTGTTGGATGCTGTTGTCTAGCTGATAGCAGTGATTGAGATGAACCAGATGCAAGTGGAAGAGAAATGGATGGTTGTGTTGGATGCTGTTGTCTAGCTGATAGCAGTGATTGAGATGAACCAGATGCAAGTGGAAGAGAAATGGATGGTTGTGTTGGATGCTGTTGTCTAGCTGATAGCAGTGATTGAGATGAACCAGACGCAAGTGGAAGAGAAATGGATGGTTGTGTTGGATGCTGTTGTCTAGCTGATAGCAGTGATTGAGATGAACCAGGTTCAGACTGTTCTCCAACTTTAGCAGGCACTGTCTGCAAACTGTGAACAATTTGTGGCTGTCCGACTTGTGCTGGTTGTGGTTGTTGCAAAGCTTGTTGAGTGTTGGACATCTATAAAACAAGAAAGCATTAGTTATTCACAACTGAATCTATTGATTTACAAGGTACTGTCTAAATCAATACATAAACGATTACCACTTTAGGAGATTGTACCATTCCAAGCATTATTTGTGCCTGAAATAAAGCAGACTTTTAATAATAAACTTCTTCAAACTTTCAGACATAATGCTTGATGCATATAATTTTTAAAACAAGGAGAAAAAAAGGACTCAAGAAATTAGACTCTGAAAAATGTCAAATAAAACACAAAACTTGTAACTTTGATCAAAGATAACCCATATAAGTAGCAAACTGTATCTCTCTCTTATACACATCCAAAGCAAAAAAACAAGAATATTCATGATATCCAATCTAGCAAGAGAGCATATCCTAGTGGAACAGTGGGCTATCATTACAGTAATGGATCCAGGTTTTTAACCTTTTCATTCGCATCCTTTTTGCATGTAATAACACATGAAATTTTTGTCGTCAACAAAGTTAACAACGTAAAGTCACGAACATTATTTTAAACAGGGTGTTTGATGTAATGCTTATGTATATCTGTGTCTTCTGGTTTTGTTCATGCTCTACACAGCATGTGGAGGGCTGGCCAAAGGCTTCACAGCCCCATTTTAATTGACTTTGGTGGCTGTTTTAGGCTTGTAAATAAAAGTTGTACCATGTGGACACTTGTGGAGAATCTCGATCTGTAGTGGATCATTTTAGACCCTTTATTGTGTAACCGTTCAGAGCTTGTGAAATCCATGGTTGTAATTTGCATTAGCTATAAAGTGTTTGTTGAAATGGTTGTTTGTGAATCCCGAGTGAAGCACTTTCTCTAACCCGTTTTCTCTTTTATAGGTCCTAAGAGACCATAGGAGGTTTCGGGAAGACTGACCTTTGTGGATGAACACGCAAGGGTGCCGCACGACTTAGGCAAAACCAGCTAAATCCATGACAGTAAAGAGAATTGGGGTTAAATATTTCACTTTCGTAAATGTAAGGACCCTAATACTACTTTCTAAAGTATGAGGACCGAGATACTAATCATAATTAACTACAAGACGCAATCTGTAATTATCCCTAAATTCTGTGAAGGAAAAGATCCTAATGGCTAGCATGACACTGGGAAAGAGCAAAGGGACCTGGAAGAGAGCTCGAGTCAGGAGAGGGTTGTCGATGAGGATCTGCCTAGCCTCTTGCTGGTTTTGTTCTATCAAAGCCTACAAAAAAGCAAAAGAAAGAAAAAAGAACATTGATGATAATCACTTTCTGTTGTGGATATAAGAAAGAAGGGAAGAATTTTTATTTCTTTGAGGAGACAAGAGCATACTTTCATTTGAGATAGGATATCATAGAGTTGGGCCTTGGACATGACTGCAAACTGTGAGGTGAAGCTGTTGGCCACTTGCTGCTGCTGCTGAGGCTGCTGTGCGGCCATCCTCCTCCTCTCTTCTAACTTCAACTCTATGGACCTCCCACAAACACTTCTCTGGCAACCCAATAAATAAAGTTGGTAGACATAAATCATGGTTTGAGCAAGACAAGACTAGTCAGGGCTTAGGAAAATCTCATAATAAACTCGCTCAATTAGAACTTTACATGCTCACCCTAGTTGTTCATATCACTGAGCTCTGTGCAACTCTTATCACAATATTTCCACCATGAAAATTTCAGATACGGCTATGTCATATACGTTTGTTAGGACAGACTCTCGACAAACAAACAAAATATTGACTCAAACTAATTAGAAAACTGATAATAATGACATAGTAAAATTCAAATGCCTGCTAAGTCCTACTCCGCAGAGGCAAAAGCCCACAAGCCACGCAACAAATCCTACGCGGAGAAGGGAAAAAAACAACTAATCCCATCGAAGGACAAACAGATCGTCATGATCAATCATTTCAACAAGTACCGTGCATTAGCCCTTCATAATTAGGTTCCCATGACCTTCAAAGAATCAACAGGTGCAACCTCGAGGGTTTCCAAGGTCGAGATATTTCTACCCGAATAAAGTTGGGACTGAGACTTGGAGCCAACAGATTCGCATAAAATATCTACCTATTCAATCAGGAAATATTACATATAGGAAGAGGAAGGAGAAGAAAACGAAAGAAATCATATTTCAAATCCAAGGACGAAGAAGAAGAAATGGACGACAATGGTAGGGGGAGACGATGCACCTGTTCGCCGGCCCGGCACTGCGGTCGGCGGGTAGTTGGCCGTTCGCGCGGAGAGGGCGGCTGCGCAGGAAGAAGATTAGGGGAGGGGAGGAGAGGAAAGCCTGGGCTTAGGGCACAAAGGTAAGGCTTCGACGTCGATTAGAGCCCATCCAGATCATAAGGCCCATATTACTTGGACCGGACCGGCATCGAAAGAGGATCTATTGTTATTTTTTTTATTTTTATTAAGAAAATAAGTGATGAAGATAAAATTTTTACTGACTAAATTAATTAAGTTTAGTCGATACCTTCCTGTCCATTACCATTGTTAGTTGGATGGAGTTTATAATAGAGCTACAAAAGGAGTAATCCTTATAAAAAAATGTATTTATTATCTACTTATATGCATGATATACATATTGTATATTGTAAATTGCTTTCTTGTGTAGGACGCTAAATACTGTGAGGAGATGACAATATCCAAGTGAACATCATACACACAACAGCTAGCCTTATCCGACCTATTGAATTCTTCAAATAATGCCACTTTCCTTTTGCATGGCATTCAGGAACGGGGCATTTTCAATTAAATGTACAATTAGAAGCTTTTCTCAAGTCATTCATTAAAAGAAAGAGAATTAGGATATGCTCCAGGTGCTTCTTCAAAAGAGAAAGTGATTTTTTTTCAAGTTGATGCTTCTTTGTTAGAAAAAGATTGAACTTTTTTCTAGTTTTCTCAATGAAGACAAAGATGACAACATCCTTCTCGATTATTTCCTTCAAAAAATTAGAAATATTTTTTGTTACATCTCAAATGACATACATAATGATCATACATGAACTTGAACTTGAGATTTATCACTCATGCACTGACATCTATCTTGTTGCCATTTATCATTGTTAATAGTACTTCATGAAGCTAAAAATAAATAACCCTATAATTAACCAACATGACACTTCACTCAACAACAACTGGATCTACATGTATATATATACCAAATGTATGATTATGGTATAATATCGTAGCACAAGTACAACGCTTGGAGCACTGCAACCTTAAATCAATAGACAACTTGAAACAGAAAAGAGTATCTATTAAGATAATACACCTAAAGCATATCGTAATATCAGAATAAACAAAAGGGGTGATTCAAAGCCTACGTAACATTATTTGAGCACCATGTTGAGGATGAAGAGTTATAACAGTGTGTGGAGAATGGGCATAAGATGGTGAAAGCTCAAATGAGAATCTTTGAAGGATCATACTTAGTCCCATCTTGGCTTCGAGCAATGCAAAGTTCTGACCTATGCAGATTCGAGGACCCCCACCGAATGGAAAGAATGCGACATGGTCTTTTGATGCCTTTGAAATCCCTTCTGCAAATCTCTCTGGATTGAACTCATTGGCATCTTTGCCCCAGTAGTTCAGATCATGGTGAATGAAGATTATCGGCATCAAAAGCGTCACACCTGGTGGGTAAATCACATCTCCAAGTTTCATTGTCTTGTATGTCTGCCTCTGGAGGAAAACCGCTGGTGGGTATAGCCTGAGAACCTCATATAGAATCATTGTAACCTGCCACAAATTCCAGCGGATTGTTTCAGATGTTTAGATAATGACAAGTTTGGTAAGATCTCTCTTACCGTTCCATCCAAAATAAAAAAGTAAAAGAACAGAATTCGCTGACATATAGGATAAGAAAAGATAGTATCTAACTGACATCCTTGAGCTGTATTTCATTTAGAAACATGGAGGAACTATCAGACATATAGCCACATAAAACTACATGGATGTTTAGATACATAGATTAGCAGGAGCTGTATCTTTCTGACAATATGGTTTTTTTCATTAATAAGTTACATCATGAAGCCAACATTTTATAATATGATTCGAAAACCATGAAGCTAACATTCTATAATATGATTTGAAGTCACTCATCAAACATATAGCCACATTATAATTGGAAAAGCAACCCAAAATTTCAGTTAAAATGTAGGAAAGCTTCATCGTTTAATGGTTTGCTGAATCTGTAACTAAAGGTGCAGCATCAGGCTCCTGATAATCCAGGACATGTGAAAGATCATTGACTTGCATTTTGTAAAGAGATTGTTTACATAATTCAGATTTCAGATCCTTAACCCCCCAAGTTGCAAGGAACATATTAACTCTCATTGCTTTATAGACATTAACAAAACTAAAATTTTAAGAACTAATGTTTACCTATTTGAACTTTTTTTTTTTTTTGTTCTTTCTGGTCAACTAAGCAGGATAACAAAGAACAAAACTGAATCTTACATTCTTTAAGCGACTCAAGCCATCAAAATCTGGTTTGCGTTCTCCGAAGACTTGAAGAACCTCTTGCCTAGCCCGAACCTGCCAGCTTGGATGCATGCTCAAGACGATCATTGTCCATGTCAGCAGCACAGATGTTGTTTCTTGTCCTGCAAAGTAGAACAGCTTGCATTCGTCAATCACATCCTCTGGGGTTATCCCAGCATTCTTGTTCCCATGTTCTTGGTAGTGCTCTAAATTGGACTCCATCAATAAGCCTAACAGGTCATCGTTGCTTGCTTTTCCCAATTTCATAGCCTGTTCCCTCTTCTTTATTATGCCTCGTAGAAGCGCTCGGATCTCTCTATCGGCTGCTTTTAGTCTATTTTTCTTAGGGGTTGGAAGAAACCTGTATGATAGCCATTAGTTAGCGATACCCTAATATTACTTGAAAGTAAAGTTGGTTAGCTCAATAGATTATGTGAAAAACAGAATTGAAGCAATCTGTTATTGTTTGTGTTACCACTCTTGTAGGAACCACCTGAAGATGGCAATAAAGATACGATTTTACTAAGTTATCCTAAATGAAACTTCTGCAACAAGTACCTGCTCTAGAAAATTTTACAAGTAATCATCAACTACTGCAATTGAAAAAATGAAGAACGTTTCAATTCGTCATGTTATTGGTTGAGAGTATGATAAAGAGGCATGGGATGCTTGTAACTGGGTGAGCAATAAAGCAAACAACAATCGACCAACTGCCTACTCAATAAGACCACTACACTAACAAGCATTCAGCTAACAATAAATGAAGAAACTAAAGGCAATAACTTACCTGTAACCTGGGATGTATAGATTTTGGATAGTCTGGATAAGGAGTTCAGCCTGCTCAGCTTGGAGTTGGAAAATTCGTCTTCCTTCTTCGCAACTGCCACCAAAAGCTGTTCGAGAAATGACATCTCCTGTGAAGCTTTGGAGCTCAGGCCAAACATCCAACTCGTAACATGCCTCGGAGCCAACCAGGTTCTCCCACCTGCTCATCAGATCACTACAGCAAGCACAGAATGCTGGCAACATTCGCTGTAAATGATGAGGATAAGAAAAACAAAGAGAAGTCAATTCGTTCCGACATTTTCACGTAAACCCAGCTACAAACAAGATTATCTCCAATAGGGGCAGTGAGTCACCTTCAACTTCTCAACATGGAAAGCAGGATTCATAATCCTCCTATGTTTCACCCACTTTTCGCCTTCGTACGAAACAAGTCCTCTTAAGAATAACCTTCCGAGGGGGCCTTTGGGCTTACCAAAGTGGCCGAACTTGTTGGAAAGAACCTCCCTCACCAACTCGGGATCCATAATCGTCACTCGGGGTACCGGTCCAAACCAAGTGAAGCATATCTTGCCTGCATGGATTCACGAATCCTTCGTCAAGATCCTCTCTGATAGGCAATACATCAAACAAGTTGATTGCACGCATCAATTATCTCGAAAACGACGTCGAAGAAGGGAGGCTTACCGTACTCGTCGATGGCGCGACGGAGAAAAGGGAGGACGCGAGGGACGATGTCGTGGGTGAGAGGCATGGGCGTGGAGCTCGCCTCTTTGGCGAGCCGTATGTTCTCCTTGAAATCGCCGGTGGGGAAGCGGTAGGGGGTGCCGTTGAGCCCCTGCGCCCGGAGCGCGCGCTCCAGCCGCCTCGGCGTCCACCACGCCCAATTCAGCGTCCTCAGCGCCCACGCCAGAAGCAGCAGCCCGCCCATGCCCCACGCGAGGCTCCACGCCATGTCTTCTGACACGGACTCGCCCATGGCCATGGACTTACAAGAGACGGCGGCGTGCCCATTTCCTCGGATGATGGGGTGTATTTTTATAGATCTTTCGAAGGTCAAAGTCGCTAACAAGGTCGTCGGGTGATTTCAGCGCTTACGTTATTGTTCTTAGACATATGCACAGTTTCATATATATATATATATATATATATATATATATATATATATATATATATATATATATATATATATATATATATATATATATATATAAGATTTTTTCTGGGAAATACCTCTTTTCCTCTCTTTTTTCTTATCCATAAGTTGACGAACAAGTCTTTTTATAATTTTTGTGTATTATGTTATAATATGTTTATACAACATTACCTTAGATTAATTATTGTAAAATACTTACTTATTAAAATTCTAAATTATATTAATATCTTTTACAAACTCACATGTACCATAACAATATAGTATTTTAGAATGTTTACATTGTATATATTTATTTAACTCAAATAAACTAACACTAACAAAAGTAAATGTGATTAACATGAACGTTAAGGATACTGACATGCTTTACTATTTGGAGGGATATATTAAAATTTTATAATGCCAAATTTTGCAAGGAATGTAAATATAATATATGTAAAAGAAAATTTCATATTGCTTCCAAAAAGTAGTCCATAAGAAGGTCTGAATCGAACCCAAATTGATCTGAAATTGAGATTGATTCAGCGATTTTTAACAAAATCGGAACCGGATCATACAGTTCGGTTTCAATGCCTAGAAATTGAAATTGAAATCAAAATTAACTGTTTTAAACTGGTTAAATATGAAAAAAATAAATATAAAAGATAAATATGTGTCATGAGTTAACACTTCATATTTGGATTGAATCGAATTTTAGTTGAATCTTGGTAGAGTAATAGCTGGTGATTTCAAAACCATGATCACCTCTTATTTTCTTTAAAAGTATGATAATAATATTGAAACCCAAAGCATTGCAAGAAGGTCGGATTGTTGATTAAATTTTTTCATAATGTATGATAAAAGTAGGATTTCTTTAATAATTAGGTAAGTATGAAGTCTAAACATCATTTCCATTAGTTGGATGTGGATGCAAAACTAGAGAGCTGACAAAGCAATTACTAGTTTGAGCCAAATGTTCTATCTTAGTAATCAAAGTATAACAAACAAGAACACGAATTGGAAGAACAAATGTATAAGAGTAGAATCCACTAATCAAATGAGACATGAAGGCCACCTTCTTAATGATCGACCAACCACTTTAATCAAGTAAAAAGCTTATCAAGGGTCCTGATTAGTCACTTTAACTGGCTTTTTTAATCAAAATAAAGTGAAAATAAGAGAGAGAGAGAGAGAGAGAGAGAGAGAGAGAGAAAGCAAAACTGAACCCTATGGTTAGAGGACACAATAAGAATCCAGCCCTTAGGGTTTAGCTGTGGCCACAGCTTAAAAAGGAGGCCATAACCTAAGCCTGGACTCTATTCTTGGCCTTCGTACTCTGGTGCCGCGCCTCGGCTGTGGAGCTCTTCTTCGATTTCGTCCCTAATTCGCTGCAAAGCTTTGGATTTTGAGCTTGCCGTCATCGTTATCGTCCTTGGTTCGTTCTCCGTAGGTTTTTAATTCGGTGTTCCTAACTTTTATGCCATCGCGGCACGTTTCCTCTACTGCTCATATCCATCTGTTCTTTTTTATCTGTTCGTCGTTGTTTTCTTGTTTGTTTCCTTCGATCCTCTATGACTTTTTATTAAAGGTTTTCTCTTTTTATTACTTGGAGATCTGGATGTCCTTCTGGATCTCGCACATCTTTTTTATCAAATGTAGCCTATTGCCTTGGTTTGTCATCGAATTATGTGTTTCATCTCTGTTCTTCTGTGAATTTTTCGTGGCATGGAGGGTCTGGTTTTGAGTTTATTATAATACGAGGATCTTTACTTTGATTGTTGACCAGAATTGCTGGAAAGACGTGAGGTCAAACAACATGCCGTGGGTGTCGTCCCTCCCGATTCATTACAACAGCAATAAGAAGCGTGTTTGCCTGGTTGTCTTTTCCCGTGTTATCGTGTATGTCCCCGCTTCTTGCTTGTTTTGATCTATGTTGAACTTTTTGTGGAAGAGGATAAAGGTTGAATTTTGATTCTTAGTTCCTTCTCTCCAATTATCATAAGATTTACGTTGCTATTTGTCAGATTCTTTCTAGTCATATTTTTATGCATACTTTTGTGCAGGTAACACAAACTGAAGCCGACTGTTTGGTTTAATGACTCAATTATATTGGATTTGAAGTGGTGATAATGTACATTGAGCTCGACTTAAAGAGATACTGCACTGTGGAGGACGTTGGGGAAATCATAATGAACGTTAGAATCATTGCTTTCTATCGATTGATGCAATTTTGTCAGGTGATTCCCTGTTTTTTCATACTCCTTTGCTTTGGTTCTACTTTATTTTGTGCCCGTTGCAAACTATAGTATATATCCTTTGGAATCGTCCTATGTTATGCATCTTGTCCTGTCAACACAAAATGCTGTTAGGTTCTGGTCCATTATTATGAATCTTCTCCACTTTTGATTCCTTTTAAGGGTTATGCTGATCATTGTATATATTAATCCTTCATGATTGAAATTCTTGACTTCCTCTTAATTCATATGAGTATTGCTCTTTTATAATCATAGGCAAAGAAACTAAATAGTATATAGAATTAATTATATTTCGTGATATATCATGTCTCATGATAATTTCAGCTTATATTGCTGAAATGCAGACAACTGTTTGCTTTTTTGTTTGATGATAGTTTGGCCAAAATGAGCTTATGTAGAAATCAGTTCATTAGTGAAATGTACTTATCCTTACAAAGATATTTTGATTTGTGCTATAGTTTTTTCTATTCTTTATGTACATGCTAAATATTACTATTTTTTATATTTATAATGTCTATAAGATGATCCTTGTCTTTTGTTTGGATGTCTTGGATAGTATATTGGATAGTATATTTTCTTGGTTCGTACTCTTTATTTCCTTCTTATTTGAGCTCTTATATATTATAACTCTATTGATCTCATCCTTCCAAATGCCAGGCTGAGTACTTCCGCCAGTTGCTTAAGCCTGTAACGTAGTTTCAAAGTAAGCTGGCCTATAATATCCTCTTTAGTCATCAATCTGCCATAAGAATAATGATAGATGCAAGATTGGGAAGATAATACATTGGTGAGATAGAATTTGCTACCACACAATCTTTTCTAAAGTGATAGTCTGGCAAGATATTCGGAAGCACATAGTAACTTTTGGAGACACAAAAGGTGTCAGCTAGCTTAGTTGGTAAATACTTTGATAGTCTATCGCAAGGTTCTGGGATCGAATCCTATCTTCGTCACTTTGAAAAAAAAAATATTGGAGACACATTTGAAAGCCATAAACTTCTGCCTGCTGAAGACCATCCAACCATCCCCATTTCGGCAGCGAAGGATCCAATAATCTTTTGTGTCCATGCACGGAGACTCGAGATATTTTGCAGGAAATGTACCACCCGCTCATCCGTATGAAGTGGGTGGCTACACCTACAACATCTATACCAATGGTGTTCCTACCCTTACCTTTGGTGCTGCTCAACCTGGGAGAAAATATGAAATTCCTGGTACATTTAGTAGATTCAAGCACCAACTCTCTGAAACCTGCCCCAAGAACTTCATTTTTGATCAGATGGACAACACAAATCGGGCCATGTCCCATCCTGCTCTGGCTCACGAGTTTGGTTCCTCAAACTTTCATGTTTGTGCTGCACGTGTTGAAGAATATGGTAAAATCATTGGCAGAAATACCGATATTAAAGAAGAATGTTCATCATCTTTCAAAGAAGACACTGAAGATATTAATGCACTGCTTAGTTCAGAAGAAGAAAATGATGAAGATGACGATGTAGTCAGCACCGGTAGGACTCCTGTCTACAACCAGGATGGCAATTTCCCTCACGCACCATGCTTCATGGAGGATCTGGGATGTCACACAATGGGCAATGCATCCAGTCACAAGTCAACTTTGAACAGTGCCAATGTAAAGAGAGATAGGATGAAAAAGATGGTCGAAGCTCTCAGGGGCATTATACCTGGAGGAGATCAGATGGACACGATGGTCGTCCTTGATGAAGCTGTTAGATATTTGAAATCCCTCAAGTCAGAAGTTGAGAAACTTGGAATACAGGACCTTGATGACTAAATTCATGGGAATTCTGATGATCCTAGTTTCACTGCTAGAGAATAAAAGAAGAGGCATCGTATTGGAGTCCCATATAACAAAGCAGCCTTATTACTACTCTCTCTCTGTAATGTCTATCCAAGGAAAGGGCCATTTTTTTTTACTGTGTTGGTGGGCCTTTGTTGTTGCCCATGATGTTATGATTCTGAAGTGCGAGGCCTATGTTCTCAGAGGTGTCTTTGTGTCCCCCTCCTTTAATGTCTTTATGTTCTTAGGATGTTGTCTGATGTTATCGTGTTGGCAAGTACTTTCTGATGTCTGGTCATAGCACTCCCTATATTTATAGCTCCACTTCATTTTAAGTGGGCATCCTTTTCAGTCATGTCATAAGTGCCTTCTTTGGGAATACCGTATCTTTGCCATTTCTTTTCTGCTTATATCAACATTATGGATTTTAGTACTTGTATACAGGTATTTTAAGATTTGAGATCATCAATGTGTTTTGTTATGTGAAATGTGTATCAGTAGTTGAAGGAAGGAAGCTGACTATGATATCCAAGGAGTAGCAAGCTTTGCCTTTTGTTTCATTCTTTATGCTGTTCCAAGTGCCCAAAGGGAGGAAAGTATGACCAGGAGCAACAAGCTTTTCAAAAGCCTGTGTTGTCTGCTCTGAATTCTGAATTCACCCTAATTGTAATTTAGATTCCCTTGGTTTTTCTTTTTCCCTCTCCAAGGGTTTGTTTTCCAGATGAGCCTCTCACCTAGTTATGTTTGTACCTTTAGCCAGTCTTCAGTTGTAATTATGAGTTGCTTTCTCTTATATCTCAAGAGCACTTGTCATGATATCTAAAGTTCTATTTTTCTTGTTAAGATCTTAGGGTATATGATCTTTGAGTAATTTGCAAATTAATCATACATGTCTCGAGCCATGTGAACAGTTTTAGGATTAAGTTAACATATTCATTACTTATGCTTGTCAGATGAGAAGGCAAGGTGGATGTTTGATAGTTTTGTTTAATGAAGAAAGCTACTCAATGCAGAAGAAATGCTGTATTGGTATGTTTGTGTTTTGGTTCTTAATTTACAGAGTGAAGCTGTGGTGAAACATACAAGAAGGAACATTAGTGGATTCTCTTTATTGTTTGCACACTTGTTTCTTTATGCATGCCAGCTTTCCTTTATTCTCTCCTCAAAGTTTCAATTAATATGCATCATGATTTTTCTTCTTTTTATTTTTTTGAAAAATAAGATCTAATACACGATGCTTCCACCAGTGGGGAATTCAAAACATCAATATCTATGACCATATAATTTTGAGCAAAATTTGTACACATAATCTTACTTCTATCTCCTACAGCTTCTGGAAACAATTTTATCATGACTACAAGACCCACCCTCCAAGTGTCAAACTAACATAATTAATATGTAGATCTCTTTATCATCCAATCTTAGTGCCGTGACTCAGGTTTTTCACACCACCGTGAGGGTCTACTTTTATTAAAGCAAGAACACCAACACTGTGCTGAATCCAAAGTGGTACCTGAGTCACCAGACACAACACTACACTCGTGAACATTTCCACTCTCTGTCAACAGTCCCTAAAGCGTTCTTCAGCATCCCAGTAACAGTCTCGAGAAAGAGACTTGTCCATGGTTTGCACTGCTTCAACTGCTGAAATAATTGCATGTCTTCCTTCCATTGTCATCTGAGAAAATTATGGGCATCCCCTTCTCATGGTAGTGCTACTTGAGAAAATGAATCGGAACAAGAAACAAATCAACCAAGGGAAAAGAGGGATGCCTATGTGGCTTTCATCAGTTCTTGAGATAAAAAAGACTTGTACGTCACGGTATGTAGTAAGAGTGGTGGCCTTTACAGTGATAGCCAGAAAACTATGGTCAGACTAATTTTGGGATTCTGTAAAATATGACTGTCAGAATAAGATGTCGAGATGATTTCAAGTGGAAGAGGCAGTACTGCACATCCTTGCACATGCAAAAACTTCGAGAAATTGCATCTGCATGGTCACAATAACTATTAGAATTAAATGGATTTTTATTTTTGGAGAGAGTACTATCTTTCCAAGTGTCACTGCAAAGGCCTCTTTGTTTCCCGGGGACCTCTTGACTTGTCCTGTCGTGGAGACCGCTGACCAGATTGTCTTTAGGCTTGTGGTTGCCATCCTTGAGGCGGACGTCGTCGAATAGTGTAAGAAGCCTTGAAGATGAAGCTATAACCTCAAAATTAGATAGGCGTTCCTTTCACGGAGGGATTCTACTGGTGCATGAGGATTTCATTTCACACGCATGAAAGTTACTCTCAACCCGAACATCTCATTGCACTGCACGTACGACAACAGTTGAGACGACCGAACAAGAAACTGCATGCGATCATGTCATGGTTGGCTGCCGTGGACCAAGGAAGGAACGATGTCCTGCAGGAGACCGTAGTCGGGGAAGTGAGACTGCTGGAGCGAAGGAAGTAGGCTCGCGAGAAACACATTAGGGTTCGCGTTCCCTTGCTGGGTGTCACTGCTGTTAAGTTGGGGGATTTGGAACATCATGAGCTCCTGGCAGAAGCTGGTCGACATCATGGGAAGAGGTGCTATCAGGCGTGTGCTCCCTCGAGCTGTTGCAGGGCTCTGATGATTGTGTTTGCCTTCGTAGGTGGTAATCACAATCGTGTGATCTTGATAGGACCTCTCCACCCTCTTCTTCACCGGGCACTTCTGAGTCGTGCAACGATAGTAGCTTCTGTACATATATGTTGGTTTGGCGGTAAGGATGCGATCAAACATGGCACGAGCTCTCATGCCTACGGTTTGACTTACCTCGGATAAGGGCTGTTCTTGACTGCTTTCTGGCCATATTTCCTCCACCGGTAGCCGTCGTCAAGATGATCAACCTCGCTTTTGGTCACGAAGGCGAAACGGGGCTGACTTTGCCTTTTCTCTCCTTTCTTCTTTGTTTTATTCCTGTTGCATCAAATTTCAAGCAATCAGACCGTAGGAAGTGAACGATCCAGATGCTACAGTGTCGGAATACAGTTGGATATTCATGCATCGATGATCTCCGGTTGCGCCCCGAAAGCTGAAGACCTCAAGGGAAAGACTTTGGGATCGAAGGACAGAAACAGACAAAACCTTAAGGCTGGCTCGAGTCAAAAAGCCTACTGTGTCGAAACATGGAGGTTGAGATCACACAAGTGAGAGAAAAAATCCCAAAGAGATTAGGATTTTTCATCATACTAGTGGAAGAAAGATCTCTGCCAAACCAAACCCCATCTACACTTGAAGTTTCTACCGTCCAACACAATCAAACAGTTGGGCAGAGCAGAAAGTGAAAAGCAGGAAAAGGGACAAGGAGACTTTTCAGTTTTCATGAGAACTCACACTTTCTTAGACGTATCGCCCCCTTCATCATCATCCTTGGCTTGTTGCTCCTCCTCCTCCTCATCCTCCAGCTTCAGCTGATCCTTCTTACACCGTTCTCCGTCCTCTTCGCCCGCTGCCTCAGTGGACGATGAAGAGACCGAAGAATTCGGTGTCAGCGGGGTCGCACCTCCACGAGCATTGTCGTTACCATCAGTCATCAGCTCACGCGACGCCGTCCCACCGGAACCAAGCACACCTGACGGCGCCGAACATGACAAGCCCAAATCTCTACCTAGCGAGTCGTAGTCCATAACCGGGCCATGCAACAAGTCGGTGAAGCTCAGGAGCGGCGACACTGTCTGCAGGTCGAAGCCGCGTGGACCAGGGTCTACTGCGCCGCCCGGTGGCTTCTGGGAGAAGAGCGCTGACAACTCGTCATGTAACTGGAAGTGGTAATGCTCCCTCCCCTGATCTCCAGCCATGGACAGTGCGCCAGAGACGTGGAAGACGAAGAGGAGACGAGGTTGGTGCGAGAGAGAGAAAGCGGAAGACAGTTCCGTTGGTCCCTTCAGACTATGCATATAAATAAGCTTCAATCCATCGCTTCCTTGAGCAATAATTTGGCTGGCGTTTTACGCAGGCGACGACGACTCGTCCCCGATCACATGAGGAGCTCGTGGTGGGGGGTACCGATGTCAAATTCCATGGTTCTTCGGACGCGTGCCAGTTGTGGAGCACCGGCATTTGACCAGCCGTCAGCACGTGGGAGACCGGGCGCTGACCCGGCGCGTGATGACGACGTGTGGGCGTCAGATTCCCCCCGTCTTGGTGGTGGGAGGGTTGACTGCGGGGCCGACGTCGTGGTCCGTTGGATGGGAATCAGACGGTAAGATCGAGGCGAGGAAAACATCAGACGGTCGGTGATGGCATCCCGGGTGGTGGTGTGATACCCACAGGCTTCAAGGTGCGGTTCACGTGCCGAGACTGTTGGGGCCGCAGTTAGGCGTTTTTGGTCTTCGGCTCGGTGTCGGGTTGGCAATGACCAATCGGGAGTGGGGCTCACGTTTGGGTGACGCGCAAAGAGGCTGGGAGACATCCGCGAAGCTTCCCGGTCACCGACTTGTCGTGTCTGGATCCGTGAATACAACCGAGCCACCCACGGGCCTCAGTCTCAAGCCGCAACAGTTGCTAGACTTCGGATTTAGAACTGCAAAGACAAGTCTCCGGCAGCATCGTGTACATGACATGGCGAAAAAAGAATCTGTCTCAATCAAAATCTGACACGTAAGATAAATGATTGATGAGGGTAATTATGATGACGGGATGTGAGCCAATGTCATCTACCCGGGTGACGTCCCTTGGACCGTGCCTAGCGAAGAGCTATGGAGGTTGTCCGTCCGGCCCGACAGCGTTTGGCCGAAGCAGGCCGAATGCCGACCGAGGCACGTCGCCATCCTGCATGCTGACCGAGGTATGTCACCATCCCGTAGGAGCCTGGTCCTCCACACAGCGTCATACACTATCAGAGGTACGATCCTGCTCCCTGCGAGTGGACACATCCGGAAACAGTAACCTTCCCTATTTAAGCTCCTGCGTTCGAAAAAGATGGGGGCGCTCTCAGACCAGCGAAAACCTCCTCTAAAACCATCAACTAACTTGATCGTCGGAGGGGTCAAGCGGAGCTTTCCCGACCCGACCTACGTGCAGATACGAAGACGGAACGCGCATCGAAGAACCCCCGTCGACATCACCAGACTCCAAGATCGATTGAGGAAGATCTCTGTACATTCGAATCCGAACCCAGTCGTATTGATCCCGAGGCCACTAACAATGATCATGACTCATCTGGATCACAATCCATGCACGATAAACTTCTGTGAGGACTCGGCAATTCGGAATCCCTGCATGATCATCAGCTTTGATCTTAGCCATTTCTAGAAGGAAGATGACAGAGAGATAGAAGGGTTGCATTCCCATGGCTGGACTCTTGTCACCATGCTGAGGTTTGAACTTGGTGGAAGGTCATTTAGATATCATATCTTTATATATTACATGAGTTTCAATTTAATTGATGGATGTGCGTACCTACCCCGATCATTATAGTTAATTAGAATGCGCTCTATGTAATTAACTACAATTTTTTATATAGTTTTGGTTTGGAAAATTATCCTCAAATTTGTTGCATAGGTTTATTTAAGAAGGGCTAAATATATAGATAGGTAAACAATGATTGTTGCCTAAGCAATCTTGACTACTTTGAACTACCTGATGGTGATATGTGGCAATTGGTACCACTAAATTATAAGATTAAAATTGAATAGCGACATTCTATAACTTGTTTGAGTCCACCCTAAAACCATTTATTATCATTCTCCTACTCTTGTTCATTAATCTTCCGATCAACAATAGTCGATTATTGCATGAGGTGTTGAAAATGACCCGATCAAATCTAAACTTAATGCGAAACAAGGCCACCAAATTGAAATAAGATTATTGATGTAGAAATAAGCATGGAGGTGGAACTCTTGAAATCCCAATGTAATCTTGAGATGCTTCTAAGCACATCTAAAAGAGCTCTATGTCGGGTGTTATCAACTTAGTTCTATGATATCTATGTTAGTAAAGAGTTTGAAGTAGAATGATCGAACTGTTTGAAAAAATAATAAAAGAAAAAATAATATATTGTTCATAATTGATGCTCCCTAAGTTTGTCATTAGAGCAATTGGCTTGGCAAATTTGAGGTAAAGTTCATTGATGGACTATATAGCTCAACAATGATCGACATGACTGATCTAAGATAATGATGGTTGACATGATTGATTTGACACGATGATCACAAATGTAATCGATCTAGTATAATAGCTATCGGCATGATCGATCCGATATAACGATTGCTTACATGATCAATTTGACACAAGATTATCAGATTGTATCCCGTTGAATTGTGCTGAATCATGCTGACATCTATGTGGATGTCGATATGTCAAGTGGGTGGGAAAATGATTTGGCCCTCTTCAACTAACACCTGTATTATCTCTTACATTTATCGGAGCAAACGGCAGTCTTTTTCACTAAACTAAGCTTGATTGATGCTTGTTACGGAAGAAGGGAAATGATGCTAACAAGTTTATGGTATCCATATTATTTTATAGTGGATTATGCCATTCTTATCACGCCTGACATCTTTTATTTTTTGTGTGTCTAGAATAGAATCATGGATAGAGTCTAGTGTTATTTATGGGGAAGAAAAGGAAGGTTGATGTGATCGATGACTTGATTTGATTGAAACCTAACAACATTGAGATGCGTCTAAATCGAACCAAACCTCGACCAACCTGTGAGCCAATCATCACGACAATTGGCTCGACCAAATAGGATAGTCAAAGGGCAGCAAACATCATGTGCAACGTTGTTTCGTCTCCGTATTCCATTCATGACATTTGACTTAGTACGTTTGTGTCTAATAATCATACTGATTTCATCATCACTCGTTTGTTTCAATCGGGGATATCAAATAGGATGGATTTTTACACTACTCGTTAGATTTCACTTGTGTTATATTATTATCACGTCTTATAAAAATCTTGGTGCAAGTTTTTCTGAATTCTTCTCTAATGTAAATAACATTTGACAATATGCACTATTCAATCTACGTAGATTCGAATGAAGTGATGGAGAGACATGGATGGAGTTTTAAATTAGATTGGCACCTTTCTATCCGTCCAATAAATAGATTCATCCTCGGCAACCGGTTTGAAATTGCATCCACGATCGACCGCTCGTAACACACGGCAAATGAAGGAGAAATCATTCGTGTGACCGCGCAGACGTTGTTGCGGTGTATTCTTTGGACATGGAGCGGTTGCGTGGGCTCTACGGCTATTCTCTCTCTCATGCCTTCTTTTTAGAGAGAGAGAGAGAGAGAGCTTGAGATTGTTGACTGAGTCGGAAGAGTCGCCTGGTTGGTGGGGTTTGGTGTTTGGTTGGGGGATGTCACCGTCGGAGGTGAGGTCAGCAGAGGGACGGCAATAGTTAGGCCTTTGCGTGGGAGAGAAGGAACGAGCGGTGGGTCGATGGATTCGCCGTCCACACCACCTGCTCTGCACGAGCATCATGGCTCCTCCAAAGCCAGCACTCTCTGGGACGGTGATCAGCTGCTCCACTTGTCAGCTCTTCCTTCCCATGCATCTACTGCTGCTAGTTTTGCTACACCGAAGCTGACACAAACGTTTCTATTTTTTTGGGATATCAATCGTGGTTGGACCACATTGCAATCAGAACAGTCCGTGGTTAGATCTTAGTTTCAAGTAGACTCTTCAAGATTGGACTGGTTATTTGGCATCTAGCTACAGTGGGAGTAATTGTATGGCACGTGAGTTGGATGTTCAGAAAACCTTTGCACTGCTGTTCTCGCTGGAGACTGGAGATGCCTTTTCTCAGAAACGACACTCTCCACTCCAAGAACTGTAGGTTTGGTGTTCGTAAGCAGTCATGGAGAAGCTGAAAAGAGAGAGAGGTGGATGCAAGCAATCCAACCGAGCTTTGCAAGCGTCCTCCTTGATTTGGGTGATCCTACCTCTTTCCTTAGGAACAGCTGAGTCCTGACAAGAGCAAGGTGGATGGAGTTTCCTCTCTCTCTCTCTCTCTCTCTCTCTCTCTCTCTCTCTCTCTCTCTCTCTCTCTCTCTTTAATCGTTCTAGTTGACATCATTGTTGCATGGAACCAATTGGCACAGGAAACGGGGCCCTACTTCATGTGATTCATATAACAAGCCATAGGCCATTGCTTTTAGTGATTTGGTAGTCCATCCATTCATTGTTGCACAAGCTTCCATAACGCACGTCAAAAGATCGTTAGAGGCATCAATATTATAAGGATAGCTGGTGGTGTGCTTTTGACTTGCTCGTCTTCTTGTGGCAATTGGAGGAATTCTTTTCACGAGAGGAAGACGACTCCCTGGAAGTCTCAGCCGGTGAATTCACACTGCACCCCCTCAATTATGAGCGTTCAATTGTGTACAACGTCGATCAATGTCATGGAAGTTGAAATGCTTTGGTGCCATTTGATTTCACATTTCCTACATTGGCAACAGAAAAGTTGGGTTCATTACAGGATTCAAACTCATAACCTCATAATTGCGTACAATGTGGTTTAATCGTTAAGATGTCTATTGTCTCGAGACTAAGCGTTTAGTTTTCGCTTCTCGAGACTATATGAAAATTTTGAATTTACAATACATTTATTTTGCACATTATATATATTGGATAAGATTTCGAATTCTTAATTTTTTGATAAGTGGATTTGATGCTATCACTACTAAACTAATGTTTGAGATATAAGGGTTGCCATCGTAAGAGCTAAAAGTTTGGGTCACAAGGCAGATGGGTTCGAATTGGGTCAATCGGTTTGACCAGGCCTAATGCGGAGGCAATTGCTCGAAAGCTAGATGAGTAACGGATCTCAGCCCATTTAGCTCCGGGTTTATTCGCCCGGTGGGATCCGAGCTTGGACATCGGTGTGAGCAAGGCAAGCAACATCCTCTTGTGAGAGCCCCAACCTGCACCCTGCCGCACTCACGTACAAGGTTTATCCTCTCCATTGAAAGCGTCGAGGCCAGTTCAGAGGCATCTAATGACCTAACCGAGAACTCCACTACTATTTAGATACATTGGCAAACGATACTGCAGCTCACCGGAGAGAGAGAGAGAGAGAGAGAGAGAGAGAGAGAGAGAGAGAGAGAGAGAGAGAGAGAGAGAGAGAGAGAGAGAGAGAGAGAGAGAGAGAGCACATGCATATGAAGCTTCTATCGCTCAATGGTGCCGGTCGATGAACTTGGGGCTGCACACTGTTGCTTGAATCCGAGACAAGAGGCAGCGAAACACGGAGATGAGTTCGTCTTTAGACGTTGTCGTACATGGCCAGAAGATCTCGGGAGAAGCAAAAGGTCCTCCATTTCCCTCCGTCTTATCAGGTAATATTAGCTAAGGAGGAGAAGACAAGAAAGAAGAGACGAAAGAACACAGCGGCGGTTGCTTTCGCCTCTTCCTTTCACAAAGTGATTACTTATTTTATGCCTTCTTGCTTGGCGTTCCGAGTGCACTGAGAGATCGGCCACTGAGGTTGAACGTCGATGAAGAATGGAACAGTGGGAGACACAGCACGTTGAGATTTCTTTAGGGAGCCAATTTTTCGACAGAAAGATAGGAAAATAATAATAGTAATCGAAAAGACAATAGATTTTTTGTGCAACAATATTAGAATGTTAATAATAGAAAAATAATTATTGAATCATGCCACTGAAATATATATATATATATATATATATATATATATATATATATATATATATAACAACTCAATTTATTATAATATTCTATCCCCTTTCATAGACTCAATTATGAGAAAAAAAATATAATGACATCATATAATCATCTTAAATATTTTTTATTGATTTGAAGAATAATTCTTCATATTCTTGAGTGATAGTCTTTTATATTTATAAAAATGAATATTTCATATCTACTGTCAAGATTTTTAATATTCAACCAATATCTTTTCTCTCTTTTCTGTATTCGTCTCTTCCTTCCTCTTCAATATATAGTGTGATAACTTATTGCATATGTAAAATATTTATAGACTAATCAATTTTATTCAAATACAATATAAAATAGATTGCTCATGAATCATGAGGATAAGAATAACTTGGATCTGAATTGAATTTGATTAATATTTGATGGAGTCATCCAAGGAGCTACTCATTAGTTCGGAACACTCTCTTGATAACCTCGGTCACTAATGCTAGTGTAGTTTGATCATTTAATAAGTTAATCTTATAACATTTACGAGTCAACAACACACTAAACACGACAATAATCACTATCGACCTATTAGATTCTTTCAACTTTGTAGGATCGTAAAAAGTAAGAGACTCCATGTTGCTCAGTTTACTTTAATAGGTGAGGAATGATTCGAGTACTAAATAATTATTAAATAATAATACATATATATATTTATTAAATATCTGAATGTATCATACCCACTCAAAAATGAAAACTTGGAATTGACATGAATAATAATATAAGGATGGAAATAGGTGGTGGGATTCGGATTTAGGTTGAAGTGAAATCAGTGGATTGCTTAAATTAGTTAGTATTATGTTTCTTATAAATTTGAAGGCGATTTGGGAATGGTAGACATTTGATTAAAAAAGGAATATTTTGTGATGACACCTATTTTTTTTCCTTATTTTATTTTTCTTAGGTTAATTTACCTAAAATAGCCGTTAATTGGTTTTTATGGGATGACACCTTTCTATTTAGAAATTATCGGAGGATATCTTTTTCTTCATAAATGGACAAGTATGGGTCCATTGATTTAGTTCGATTCATCGATCGAAATCGATTCACCGAACCGATTTAGAGAGCTTTGAGAAAATGATTATAAATATAAGGCAAAATTAGAATCTAAAATTTTTTCAATATAATTGGTGGAGGTTTTTTTTTAAGGTTAATTTCCCTATTAAAAATAGATACACTAGTTTGGATGACTTATTTCCACGAACAATATCATCATCACCGTCAAAACAATGTCGGACGACTTATAATCAACCATCCATCCTCTCATTCTCGTCACCCCAAACCGAACCAATGGATGCGTACTTCCCGACGCCCTCCTCTAAATAGACTCCCACCCCCAGCAACTCCTGGACGCCGGCCTCTCTCCCATCCACTTTGCTATTCCTCGTTCACGGTGAAAAGGGAAAGAGAGACCCACCGCGGCTTGTTGCGAAAGGGGGGATGGCGGCCGGGCGCGGCGGAGGTAGTTTGTTCCGGAAGCTGAACGGTAGGGGATGCCGCTGGCCGTGGAAGCTCCGATTCGCCAACTGCTGGCGGTGGAGGCACCCCAACCTCCACTTCTCCTTCCTCGACGACCTCCTCTTCCGAATCCTCTACTGCCTCGAGGCCGTCCTCCTCGTGGGGGCCCTCTGCTGCTTCTACCTCTGCTGCGGCTGCCACCTCTAATCCTTCGCTTTGAGCATGGCTGCTGTCGTGTCTTCCTTCCCTTCAACACAAACTAAGTCTTCTTTCTCTTTTTCCTCGTCCTTTGTGTTCTTCGCCGAAGACGGAGAGGGACGGGGGCAGCACAGCGGACGGAGCAGCGGCGCGATCGCAAACCGAAACCTCCGGCATCAGCCGAGCGGTGGAGACTTCTTACGGCGTCTTGTGTCCATGTGTTCGTTTGGTTTCTTGACTTCACGTTGCACTCTTTTCTGATGGAGATGGTAATGAATCTTACCACGTGTTTGTTTGAACCGCTTGCTGTTTTCCCTATAACGTGCCAAATGTTGAAGAAGTATGTCATCTTCCTTTTCTCTCGTCACAAGAAACACCATTTTAGACAAAGCTACGGCACATCCTTGAACGATCACATGCAAACAATGCAAAATTGGACGTGACAGCAGCCAACGCAGGCACTTCCTTGACAGGGTTTTGGCTGTGCGATTGCGTGCACTAATCGTGAACGGTATTAAAGGGCTTCAAGATTCGCGCGCCATTCATTTGATGATATTTTCGTGGCCTGTAAGCAGGGCGGGGCGAGCCTTATCTCCAGAGGCAGAGACGTCAAGTTGGATATCCCAAGGGAATGGCGCATGGAGCGGCGACGGGAGTCCTTCCGATGCCGTTGTGTCCTGCAGCTAAACAAAGCGCCTCTGGTCACCTCCATGGCCGCGCTGACCCCCTCCTCCATCTGCGGCAGGCATCACGCGCTGGCCGCCGCCAACTAAAACGTTGGCCTTCGTTCACCACGAGAGCCTCGGCTTCGACAGTGAAGGAGTCCGTCCTCAGAGACTTCCGCCAGAGGAGAGCTCTAAAGGTCTTCTCTTGAAGCCTCTTCAGTGCCTCTGTTCTCTGTGCCGAGTGATTTGGTTGGCTCTCTTCTGCAGATCATCTCAGGACTCCAAAACTTCGACAAAGACAAGGTGGCCTCCGTGGTTATAGCTGCAGAGAAGGTGTGTGTACTGAACTATCTGGTCTCTCTTTTCCTCGAACCCATGTAAATTATATGTTCTGTTTCCTGCATAAATGACAGGGGGGTGCTACACATGTTGATATAGCCTGTGACCAGGAATTGGTGAAGCTTGCTTTGGGCTTGACCTCTCTTCCGGTAAATCTTTAGGCATTATAAGCAACTCCTGCGGCTTAGTTTTTCTACTTTGCACCTGTTTAGGGTCGTTATCTTTGATTTATAGTTCTTTGTTTAGATCTTGAAAGGGTTGGTGGTTGTTGGTAGTCTGATGCATGAGTATATATGTCCATTGATGTGTGCAATATCTTAATTAAGGAAAAAGATGCAGCGCTGAACTCTCTGATCTTTAGTTGTAGGAGTGTATTATTCTGTATTATGTTTATGAATTTGGAAGAATGTTCTTCACTTGCATAGGGGCTCAGTCAATGCATCTGTGGGCACTCTGGACTTAATGTTATCGAGCCAATTATAAATATTTCTCCTTCCTTCTTAGTGAGCATTAAGTGGTCTATTTGTCATATAGGAAGCCTGAGACAAATATGGTAACTATACTTCTAGATTCTTGTGTCCATAAACAAGCTATAATGTTTCAAGACGGCTGATGAAATTGCTAATTATATTTGAACATTGTTCTTGTCAATCGAGTTTTGTTTGAAATTAAATAAAGGTAAAAACTGTCCTAAACAAGACATAGATGAGTCGATGTTATGAACAGAACAATTATAAGTAAATCCTCATAGTGAAAAATTAGAATGTTTGATTTCCCTATTGTTAAATATCAAATTGCACTGAAATGTTCTCCAGCTGCTGGAATTTTGGAAAGGTAAAACAAAAGGAGAATTTGCAAATAGGTTAAGGAAGATTAGATATGGAACATTTGCTTAATGGATGTAATATTAATGTACTCATTCTGCTATGTGAATGATATTTGATCATCTACTTCAACTCTTCTTTCTAAGAAAATTATATTTTGACAGATCTGTGTCTCCTCGGTAGATCCTTTAGCGTTTCCTCCTGCAGTGGAAGCAGGCGCCCAAATGGTTAGGATTATTAATTTAGAGACCAAGCTTTTGCAAAAAAATCTCATCTGTTTGTTTCTGATATAATCAGCAGTTTCTGGCGTATACAGGTCGAAATTGGTAATTATGATTCATTTTATGAGATGGGTATTCAGTTCTCCTCCGAGCAGGTATGCAGAACCATCACCATTGAGCTTGCTAAATGCTAAGCCAGCATTTGTTTCCATGTTTTCTTTATAAGTTCCTCAAGGTAGCATGTTCAATGAAACAATCACGAGGGTATTATTCTTTTATTTTTGTTTCGGACAGTTTGAACATGGCTTAATATTCAACTATTATAAGTAATAAACTTCATCTATGCTTAACTTCTATGTGAAGAATTTCTTGTTGTGCAAATTATAATTTTTTATCTGGCAGAATTTTATAGGCACCAATATGCAGACTGCTTTATGCCATTCTGGTTTTTTTTTATAATGAGATAGATGCTTGAAGAGATGTATAATTTCAGGACATGAATGATTTGTATTGCATTTGCTCATTCCATATCAGATTATTAGTACCTCATTGCGGTCATACTATGTAAGAGAGTCAAATTTGCTAATCAGTCTCAACTTATATTTAGAAGCCACACAGCTGAAATGGAGGATAATTGTCTATTGGAGTCAATTTGTAAGCTTTAAGCTCAAGTTTTATGGTTTAATAGTGACTGGTAGCTACTGATTTTACTGTAGTTTCCTATTGTCTTTCGACTTCTCTAGAGATTACACGGGTCCATAAAAGATAATTTTCTTACTTTCACAATATTGCATTGAATCTGTTTTTATTTCCTTTATTATGCTTTCTGGTGAATTGTCAGATTCTAAAGCTAACACGGGATGCAAGGAGAATTCTTCCATCTGTTACACTATCTGTAACTGTGCCTCATATGCTAAATCTCCCTGATCAGGTAGCTCATGCTGTGTTATGCACTTAAGAAATCAGATTTTAATATAAGAGATATATTCTTCTTACATTTTTTTTTGTTTTTGATTATATAACAGGTGAAGCTAGCTGAGTTACTGGAACAGGAAGGTGCTGATATAATTCAAACCGAAGGAGGGAAATACTCTAGTCCATCGAAACCTGGTGTCCTTGGTCTGATCGAGAAGGTATAACAGTATTCTCTTGGATATGCACCGCTTCTTGTTGATAGCTAGTCTCAGTGAAACCGCATGACCAATGTTTGTCACCACTAAAGTTTGAATTCCTATTCACATACTGTAGTAATTTTATTCTTCAGCTTCGCTGATTTATTTTTTATCCAGGTGTATGATCTTGTAGATATACATCTTTTTAAATCATAAACAAAATTATAAAGGATTTTTGCATGTGAATGAATAAAACATTTACAGGTTGGATGAAGACTAGATTTGTTCGATTCCATGACTTCTCCAGTATTGTATTTAACACAATTTGATTATTATTTTACTGTTTGACATTAGGCAACACCAACACTAGCGGCTGCATATTCCATTTCTCGAGCGGTCAAAATTCCAGTTATGTGCTCATCTGGATTAAGTGCTGTTACGGCACCAATGGCCTTAACAGCAGGAGCAGCAGGAGTGGTATGTATATTATATCTTTCTGTTTTTGTAATAGTTTTGAGTTTACTGTGCTTTTTCTTGCTTATTATTTCCTGAGAGAGTGAATGAATTACATACAAACCAATAGCTTTTGAAGTGTTTGATAAGCAAACAAACATCAAACATCTTATTGTTTGAATAAACTCATTTTGAGTTTTGGAATAGGAGATTTGCTTTGCCTGCTCTGCTTAAGCTTTTAGACACTGCATTCTTACCGAAGTAGGATATCATCATGAGGAAATTTGATGAGACTTGATCTTGTTTAGCTCTGAATCATCTGAAATGTCATACATTATGGGAGACTGCTATTTTCTGTGTGTGCAGGGTGTGGGTTCAGCTGTGAACAAGCTCAATGATGTGGTTGCGATGATCGCAGAAGTCAAAAGTATTGCGGAGTCACTAGGCCTACCCTCCAGATGTGCATCCGAGGAGCTGAGCTCGGCTCGGCAATAGCGTTATGTCATTGGTACACAATATGAACATCAATAGTTGCATTCCATATGACCATCTCTCAGATCATAAGTTAGAATCGACATGTAAACGGCTCTTTCCTTTTTATCTCTGGAAAGACTCTTAGTGTCGATGTGGGAGATGTGTTTTAGTGATCGACATTGATCTTTATCATAGTTTGCAACCTTTTCCTAGCAAACAATGCAGAAGAAAAATTACTGTTCAGTGAGTACCAGAAAACACAACATTGCTTCAATAGTTCTGCCAGCATGGCATGAGGAAGAAAAAAAAAAAAAAAGGCTCAAACAGGATTGATTACAAGGGCGAGCACCGCTTGCCGTCAAATTAAGGGTCGACAATGTTGGCCCTCACCCTACTTTCATGGCTAATAAAGATCATCTTCACTGCTACTTTCATCCTCTTTATCATAATCAGTTTCAGGGTAAACTTACAATCCATTTGTATTTCTCTGCTTTCCAATACTTATGCTGGTTTTCTATCGACATAGCACATCATAATGAATATCACTCGTTCACTGTTCAACAACAACTACTCGTTGACTATGGAGACCAAAAAAAGATTCACCAAGAATAGAGATTAGGTTCCTAAGCTAATGTTTAGCATTTCCATTGAAGAAACCAAACGGGCAACCACATTCCTAGAGTACACACCATCGAGGGAGTTCCAATCAAAATGTTTGGAGTAACCCAACCTCGAAGGACTCAGCAAGGAACGTTTCTTCTCCCAAGCAAAAGTATTGGAGGCACGCCCCTTGTGCATTCTGTGCACGTATAACACCACATACATGGCTCTTCTGTCGCTGATCGAAGTTGCCCAAAAATATCACCACCAAGAACAAGAAATCTCATTCATGGAAGCTGCTTCAGAATCGCCAACTTACTCGGAGTGCAATCCGAATTGTGGATGGATGAAAGTGGGGGAGTTCGATGTTCTGAAAGTTGATGTCTCAGGCATGCTTTCTCCATCTAGTCTTCTTCTTTTCCTCCTTTTTTGAGCAAATATGAGAATTTAAACACCTCTCATATGAATCTGAATGATTAAGAACAAGCTGAACTGGATTAAATATGAATCTGAATGAAACCATATGTTCAGTACAGTTTCTTGGTTAGGCCCAAAAAGACCTGTCACATTTCTTGTGCTGACATGATTAATGAACATGGAGCATCTTTCCTCCTCCATCTGCCTTTCGTTATAGGATTAGGTTTCAGGAAGGAAGAACCAAAGGTTCTAGTTGACACTTAATGGAAACTAACGATAAGCGGAGAGCAAGCTATGAAAGACGGTCAATGGAGTCGCTTTCAGCTTCCGAAAGCATTGCAACATCAAAGAGCTCCAGGCCAAATTTGATCGAGAGATCCTCTACGTGCTTCTGCCAAAGCCTGTCAATGCAAAGGATGGACGGCCTACAAACGAGATGAAGCAATACGGAGGTGTTCTAAGCGAAGACGACTAATTCCGACTGCAGTTCCGGCCATTCTGCTTGTAGCAGGACTTGGGAGCTTATGCAGCTTACAAGCTCAAGCACTCGTAAGTATACGTGTGTCACTGATGCCTTTATCTCTGCAGTAGTTGCAGTTCCGAATGCTCTAAGAAGTTTTTTCTTTAGACTTCATATTACAAGACAAATAAATTAACGTGTAGAGTTGATCATGTGAATATTCAGCAACCTGCCATCAGTATGGATTATTTGACATTTTCTGCTCAAAATCGACAAATGAGGTTGTTTAGCTGATTTTTTTCTTGTTTGCATTTATTATCTTCAACATTTATTATCAACATGGATCTGCATTCTTAAGTAAGTCATTCTAACATATGACCCGATCTAAATTCGAGATCCATTTTCATTTGTATTGGTATGTATCACTATAATGTCATAGTCCTTCTTGACTATGTATAGGACACCAACTCCATCATTCATCAGTAGTATCTTATGGTGGGCAATCTTTGTATGGAGATAGAGAGGCTGAGAAAGAGGGAAGACCTAGCACTAATCGTTAAGGTAGAGGCTCGATGAGTTGAGCTAGTGAGACAACTAGAAGAGGATGAGTAATGTCTCGTCGAGAGTTGAGTTAGATTAGGGTATACAACTCTAAGTCATCGAGTAAGTTGTAAAGTTTCGGAAGGAGATGATCTTTATCTTATCTTGTGATATGTTGGTCTTTATTGGATCGTCGAGTCTACTTATATGACTTAGTCCTTATGTCTTTTTCTTATTGTATAATTGATCTTGTCTACCCAATTAGTCTTTATCTCGATAGGTCAATGTCTTATTTTGAATGTAGAGGTTTGATCGAGTTGGTGTAGTCTTTTCAAGTAATAAAACTTTTCTTTCTCAACTTACAACACATATACCCTAAATTTTTTTTTTTATAACTAACGCTAAATATATAATAGATCAAGGCTTGATGCTTAGAGTATAGTCACCTGGCCTAACCTCAAGAGATGCCTCAGGGATAGAATCACTTTAAATTTATAATGTGTCATGTCCTTAGAGGCACCACCACTCCTATTATCCCGAGGCAATATGTTTCGTCTTGGATAACCTTAATGAATCGATATGACCCTTTCTAGTTTGACATTAACTTATCTCAAGATCTAGTTGGGTCACTAACGTCAACTTTCTAAAGCACCATTTCTTATCTAAGGGTGCTTCAATCAATGGCTCTACCAGCTTAGGACATGGGACAAACATGACGAAGTCACATGAGTTCATAGGTGGTGCCTCGGGTCAAGTCTTTTTTGGTAGAGAGATCGCTGTTAGGTAGTACTAGTGCAACTCTTTTGAGTTGCTTCTCAGCTCTCCAATGTCAATCCTTATTGAAAACTTCATCGCTATGTGATAGGTCAACACTATCACCCTCAATCTGTTCAGTATGGGTTGGCTTATAATCAAGGTATATATCGATGAGATATTCACCATCATAAATTTAGACAATATTATTTTGAAATAACCCTCGTCTTCGAATGCGATGTGTAGATTCACTATCCCGAGAGGTGAGATAGAATTGCTAGTGAACCCCATTAGTAAAAAAGTCATAGGAGTAAGGTCGTTAGTTAATAGTTTGAGTTTTTCGAAAGCATCAAGTTAGAGGATATTAGCAAAGCTATCTGTATCAATCATGATACTATTCACTCAAGCATTGCTCATTCATATAGAAACTACCAAGGTATTGTCATGATTTGGGTCAAAGAACTCTCTCTTTCTCCTTGAAGGTTATCTCTAGGTCGTTCTTTATCCTTATGTGCTTTTCAATGATAGCTTATGCATAAGTTTTACGACCTAAAAAGCTATCTCCCTTTGAGGTAGTCCTTTGTCCTCAGGCGTTTTTCAATAGTAGTTTGGGCACAACGCTTATTGCTTGAGGAGTGATCTCTCTCGAGGCAGGTCTACTAATATTGATGTCAATCTATCTCTCTATCGATTGTTGAGGTCGAGCTGATGGTTCCAGGGCTTTTGAATGAACCACCCAAGGTATTTCTGATATATGAGTTCTTTAATTTACTTTTTTTAAGTCACGATAATCCTTCATGTTATGGCCATAATCCCAATGGAACCAATAATATTTAGACTTATCTCTTTTTACCGATAAGGTATTTATTGAGTGAGGGTCTTTTAAAAACCCTTTCATTTTTACTTGCAGGTCCTTCGTTTCTCCTTCATTATGGTGACCTTGAGGTCAAAGTTAATTGCGGCCACTCTTATCTCGACCTCTTGTATGATTCCTCATGCTTGTTTGAGACTATTGCTTCAGTGGTGATATATTAATTGACCTTTTAAAGTACCTCTCATATAGTTATCGGTGATCTCTCTATCAATAACTAAAAGAGGCGAGAGGGCTTTAGCTCCATCTTGAAGGTTTGTATTATAAGTGATGGATGAGCATCTAGCATGTATCGAATCTCATTTGTGAACCGAGGGACAAAGTCTACAAGTATTTCTTCCTTCCGTTGCCTAAGTCTTAGGGGCATTATTACTGGTGGCCATGGGCATATATCCTCAAGGAAGTGAGTTCGAACTTTCTCATGAGCTGAGCAAAAGAATTGATGGAAAGCTACTTTAGGCGGGCATACCATTCTTGTGTTGGGCCTTTTAACATGGTCGAGAAGATATAACATATTAGGGTATCTGAAGTATCGTACAATGATATTTGGGCACAAAAAATTATAATGTGCTATATCAAGTCGGTATTCCCATTGAATGCATCTAAGGATGAGAGTCGAAAGTTTGTTGGAATCAATTCCTCTTAGATTTTTTGGATGAATGATGATCGACCCAAGGTGGGGTCGACTAGTGCCTCATCTTTTGATCGTTGGAACTCTAATTGTATCTTCTCTAAATGTCATTCCATCTGTTATAGTTCGATTTATAGGGAATCCTCCATCGACTCCATCAATTGAGCCTCAAATTTAGACAAGGTAAAGTGATAGTGCAGTCCGCTAAATTTCACAATTGAGGACCGAAGTACCCCCTTGAGTGACAGTTCAATGGGTCTTGGGCCCTCTTGGATGTTAGCGCTATGTCAGGTCAACAAACCTCGATGGGTGTCGATGGAGCTTATGGCACTACCTATTGGGCTAATTGGGGCAAAAGCAAAGTGATGACCTATAACATATCTATTAGCATCTGACTTGTTGAGTGAGATTTAAAAACATATCAGTGAGAATGAGCAAGTGGTTTGGAGTCATCCTTGGGGGTGAGAGACCCTAGTCATTCAATAGACGTCGATATTGCATTGACATCTGCACTGAGGTGGATGCACACATATGCAAAAAGGATAGTTGTTGCCTCTTTTTGGTAAAAGTTTTATAGGTTGAAAATAAAGTCTCTATGCTTGAGCATTTATTGAGAGAGTCAATGGGCAATCATTTTTGTGACATCAAACCTTCCTAGCACCAAAAAGAAAATATAATAGGAAGAAATCACTAACGTTCTCATCAGCTCAACGTGGCTCAAACCTATATGTACAAGATTGTTTGAAGTGTTTTTGAGGTGAAAACGTTGAGCTCTCAAGTTGTCACCTACACAAAGACTAAAGTCAAAAGAGATTGTCCAAATTAGTAATCCAAAATATATAAATATGAACGTGAGTGATAAAAAAAATTAATCTTACGAAGAGATAAGATATTTCATAAAATATATCAAATATATCGAAGATAAGCTTTTATACATGATCATGAAAAGATAACATATTTCATAAAATATTTTACGAGAAAATTATCTCTAAGATATTTTATAAAATATTTGATAAGAAAATCATCTCTAACCACCTTTAACGATCTCTTTTTAACCTTTTATCCAATGACAACTCTTGCCTAGGAGGGTAGCCTCTGTCTGCTTGAGTGGATATATATGTTCTAAAACTTTTAATATGCTAAAATCAATATGGAAAGGAGAATTTAGACCAAAAAAACCAGCCGAGAATGTTAATACTTGATTTCAATAACTATTAAAACCCGTTATAATAAGCTGGCTGACATGAAATCTTCCCAAACCGATGTCAGTTAACGTATTTATCAATCACTGCGGCAAGCAACCAAACCTTTGCTGAAACATAATTTGACTAGGCGATGAACTGCTTAAAACTTTGCCCTCCCAATCCCTCTCAATCAATCAGCGCCAATAGCACAGAAGACGAACGCAGTCTGAAACATTTCATACATTCTTTATTACGAGATCATTGTCACTGAGCTACATTGAACAAAAATTTCACCGTGACTTGATCATCGTCATCATTCAAAACTGCATTCTCTGGTATTATTGAAACCTTTTTCCTTCCCGAAAGATAGTAAACAATCTGCATAATTCTAAAGTTAAAAACAGCCATCTACAGCCAAACTTCAGCAGTCTCAAGTAATGCTGAGCTCCTGAAGAGCCTAATTTAGACTGGACAATCTGAAAATCCAATAGACTGCTTTGTTGCATCTTTTCCGTTGCAAACTAAGCTCATGCCACTGAGGAGAAATGTATTATGGTGGTCATATAAAAACTGAAAAAAATCAAACACTGATAGAAAGCATATCATTATCGACAATTAATGTCCCTGCTGCATGGGATCGCTACATGAATCATTTCCTGCCAATAAGCATGAGAGGATGAATAATAGACGCAAATAGTTTGATCATCAGAAGTAAATTTACAAGCCCAGATAAGAGATGTAGCATCTTCATATTTTGGTTGATCAACTTTGTCTATTACAAGGCTTGGACAAGGCATAGATTACCCAAATCCAGCTGAGGTTTGAACACCAATCACCATGCATCAGTTTCTTTTGTTAACCCAAGAATAACCGCAATTGCAAAAACAACAGCCTGTCCATAATCAAAGCGTTTGATCAATAAAATATATGCTTCTCTGAAATTTATACAGGAAGGAATGGCTCCGTTTGAGAAAGAACCAAGTACATAAGCACAAAGGATGCACAAGCAAAACAAATTATTACAGATCATTCAAAGTATGTACCAAGTTTCTAATTCACATACCAGAATGACCAAATTTCAAATCAAAACCTATTACTATGCTATCGCATTGTGACCAATAAAGCCTGACAAGAGAGTTTATTGGGAACAGCTAAATTGTATGCCAAAACATTAATGAAAACCACATGACAACTCATAATTGTCAATAACATTTCTTAAATTTTCACCACTGTTTCCTTGTGATTCTAAAACTTTAAAGATTAACAAAAATTTTATCATTGATTACATGATGCTGCCATGATATCCATGAATTTATACACCCAAGGCTTGAGGCGCACTTTACTATCACTAAGAAAAGATTCTAGAAATTTTGTCCAGTTGAGAGAAAAAAGCCTCCACCTCTATGAATATTGAATGTCTTCAAATGTACCCCGAGTAGGACACGTGAAAGTTTTGTAAAACTAAACAATGCAGAATCTTGTCTAGCTTCAGCAATCAGGAAGTTATTGCGTTCAGTCTGGTGGGCAGAATCTAAATGAGACATGGAAGAACGTGGTCATCATTTCCTTAGTAAACAATGGAATCAAAACTCTACCTTCAATCAATTAACAATCAGAAAACAAGGATGGCTAAGTGAGAGGAGCATTATGATGGTTTACCAGGATTAGATGGATTCCATTGGACTTTTAGGCCACATGATTTCAGGTCTTCAACATACTGGTCGGTTGGTCAATCAAGTTGAGTCATAATACCAAATCTGATTTTAATACCATTATTTGATTCATCGTGAAATAATTGAACCTTTTCAGGCATTTTTTAAACAAGATACTTCATAGAATCATTACTTCCACCAAAATACTACAGAGTATTTATTCCCATCATACCTTTAGAGAAAACAATTCTTCATGAAACTTTAAAATTTGAACTGACTAACACGAATCTTTATGTAGCAGTGCATTTCCAAGCTAACACATAGCTAAGTCCATCATCCTCCATGTCTTTCTAGAAATTTTAATATCACGTGTTACATGCACTATGCATATACAGGATGTAATAACAAATATAAAAATAGGCTAAAAATATACTACATAAACTAAGTGACATATACGGTGGGCAAATTCAGGTTCATGTATGTATATATGCAAGCAAAATCCAACAATCAACCATATACTACTCGCAAGTGTACAAAACAATCTGAGCATGCAAGCAGCAACCAAGGCATAATATGCAAATTTAACACAGTAACTTCTATAACTAATGATCACTTACTGCGATAGTGCATGCAACAAAACCTGGCTTCTCTCGGTAGTCAACTCTAACAAAGAGGAGAAAGAATGCTCCGATGTACCAAGGAACAGCAGCAAGAAAGAAGCCAGTGATGAACCTTCAAGCATGATACATGTTAGATAGCCATGTTAGTCAAAAGTTAGACTATATGCATCTTAATTATCACCGGCAAACATTTCTACAATGCTACAAAACTTGAAAAATTAGACCCTTAGAAAGCATCATAATAAGATATATGTTAACTTACAGAAACCAACCAAGACCCAGGCCACAACAGGGAAGGCGCCGCAACCTTAATGGCCGTCCTTCAGCAACTCCAGCATAGCCTTGAAGCAATGGAATAATATTCTCATGTGCACCCAATTAAAACAACCGAGTCTAACATATGTTACCTTCACATATGTTTTAGATCTCCATATAAAACATATTTTTTATAAAACACAATTTAATATGAAATTGAGATCAATTTATTTTAGTGAAGCAATTTATTAGAAAAGAGGCAATAAACATGGCAGCCATATTTTTTAGTGGAGAAACATGAAAGATCAATCATACAAACTATCAGGAACAGATTGCTCTTGCTCAACTCAAATTTCATGGTGGGACATGTCCCAATGGTCGACCCCAATAACCTAGGTTCTCTAGCAGAAATGTCCTCATTTCAAGGCCTCCCGTGATCAAATTGCATTTGACCATAAATATCAACTAGAAGAGTTGCATCCTAGTACATCTGCAACGGCACAAATCCGTAAACCTAACCGATCATCAAGGAAAAACATATCTAGCTTATGCTACAGCAACAGAGGATCAAACTCAACGTGCTACGGATTTTTCTTCACAGATAGCAGAGATTCGGGAAGGATCATGAGAGATTCGATACCTGGAATGACTTGGTAGCCATGAGCGTAATACTGAGGGGCGGCGGAATAAGGAGGATAAGCTGGAGCGGAGGGGGCGACGCCGACGCCGACGCCAGGAGGAGCGACCGGCTGCGGGAACCCGATCGCGGGCTGGTAGTAGTCGGGGACGCCGAAGGTGCCGTAAGGGGACTGGAACTGCTGGGGTTGGGGCTGGGGCTGGGGCTGGGCTTGCTGAGGGTGGTGGGACGAAGGATCGGCCATGGCTCCTCGGCTCTTCCCCTCTCCGGAGCTCATCGTCTTCCTCGCCAAACGCTTCTGGTTTCGCCAAAATGGGAGGAACACCACCCCTGCGATCCTACATTTATGCGGAGCCGTCATGTAACAAGTATACCGATATGTCTTCTCCAGAAGCGTTACAATCGTCATAGAAGTGGTCTCGGCGTACCGTTATATCAGCTTATGTACGTCTCAAAAGTCATGTATTCCTTGTACAGCTACATACACGAATGTTTATTCGTTTGTTTTGTGATCGGTGAAACTATGTCTTATTTGGCCCATTTCCAATACCGGCGATTATCCTAAAAAAGTTCTCCTTTTATGTTTTTTTTGTTCTAAAGGTTTTTTTTTTTTTTTTTTTTGGGTGGAGATAGTGTATCTATTTTATGTAATACGTTTTATCCATCATTGTCACCACTAAGCCCCCTCTGCGTCATTATTGACAAACCCTTTTGTCTCGCCTCCATCTCATCCATCGCCCTCTCGTTGATCGCTCGTCCTCACGCTCCTTGATACCTCCCCCTATCGTTGGCATCAACACCATCCTTTAGTAGGGTAACATCATCAATCGCCAACTGTCGCCACCAACCATTGAAACAACAAACTAGGCGAAGGGGAAGACATCACAACAAGTCCTTAGCAACACCTCAATATCAACGAACGAGGACAACGACTATGGGTGAGGGTATAATAATAAATGAGGGTTTTAGTGACAACAATAATGGATGAGAACATTTAGCGACAAAAATAATGGATGAAAACAAAAACATATTTGAGAATATAACAATAATGATGAATGAGAATAAAAACAAGAGAGGAGGCAACAAATGCACGATAATAAGAGCAAAATTGACAAGTGCACGATGATAAGAACAGAATCAACGAGGAACAACAAAAGACATTACAGATATTTTAGGAAATAAGAGGTACCATCTCAGAAAATGAAAACAAAGGCACCTCTCAAAAAAAAAAAAAAAAGAAGCTTTTCAAAAACTTGCCCTTCTAGTAATTGAGGAGAAAAGCAAAATATAGAGGATACATTGTCTCACGACAAGTAAATCAGACACGCCTAAGAACGAGATCATATGAAACAAAGAAAAGGGAAACATGGGACAAGAAGTGAAGACCGAATCATGATATCCGTGGGTTACAACGTAGCCTTCTTGAATTCTACATGGCTGCACCATGATAGATGAAGGCCAACACTGTTTAACATTAAGGTTACATTTACCGTTCATTTACGCATAGAATTACTCTAAGCAGCTTCTTATTGATAAAGTAGGGGATGTTTGCTCCCATCCACTCCCATAAGATTTGAGGAGATTAATCCACCAGTCCCGTCTGGATGATGCTTAGGCCTTTGTAGGTAGATCCTGGAGCCCACAGACCATGTTGGCTGGCACAGCGACATCCATCATTTTAGGGTAATCCAACTTCAGATCTGAGCAAGAAGTAAAAGAAGAGCAACAATGAGTTCATTTAGAAGCTGAAAATTTGCTGCAACAGGTCATAAGAGAACTTGTGAAAAAGATGATCAAACCACTCACTTTCCATGATGCTTTTAAATGCTTCCTACAAAACAAAACCCCAAGAATAGTTATTACAGAGGATCCATTTGCTGAGAAGCAGACTATTAATGAAGTACAATAATAAATTTAAGCATAACACAATTTTCAGTCTTCATATGAATTCATGCAAATAATTTCATATTAACAAAAGGTAAGAGGTATCACAAATATAGACCGACCGTCATTAAGATTTTGAGTGGTTTTCCAAAATAGGGTAGACGGGGAGGGGGTTGCTTGATTAAGAATTTACCTCATCCTTTGTTAGCCGAGGATTGTAGAGCATCTCCTCTCCAACTGTACTTACCTGCATCACAAAACAAGCTGTGCGAATAGCTAGGAATACATCAAAGGCTGTAAGTCAAAGATACTCCTTACAGTGAAGCCTTTGTAGTCATGAGCAGGATAAATGAGAGTTTCCTTTGGCAATGTGAATATCTAAGATGTGCAGAGAAAGTCATCAGTGAACTGATAATACACATGCAACATGCATAGAAATGTGGCACATAAACATTTGTTTCTTGCCTGTGAATGAACTGAATGGTAGAGCTGTCGCGAATTTCCTGCCTGTAATATGGATCATGGAATTTAAGCTTCATCCTTGAAATAGGATAAGAACTGGAAAGCACTGCTTCCAATAAACATGATTCGAGGTAAATGAAAATATTGTGTGATGCACAAAATTGGATGGCCAAATTAAATTAACCAGTGAGATAACAGATTGTACTCTCATGCAATCCATCCAACGTGCTCTACATCAAAGCAAGCACTACCATGACAAGTTATATTCTTAGTGTTTCTAATTGAACTGTATCATAGTAATAGTTACTAACGAGATGCAACTAGATAACAACCATGTAATTCTAACCGAACCATCAAGGCATCAATAGCTGACTTAACTAAGGTGATACAAATAGATGGCCTTCAACAATTGAGTGGAACTTGAGCAATGGGCTAGTAAACTCTTTGAGAGGAACCAAGCCTCCACCCAGAAAAACTGAAAGACGATAATTGATGTTGTCATTCATTTCATCTAAACTTTTGCACAGGAAAACAACCAAGTTTCACTAACAATTAGAATACAATACATGGGCACCAAAATTGAATGTGCATCAGATCAAACTTCTTAAGACTCTCAACTACAATTTAAAGATTTGAACACACTGAAAATCTAATCAGTCATCTAGTTACTCAGGATAGTGCATTGTGTAATTATCATATTTAAAGTGCTTTTATCTAAAATCCGAGATAAAAGTAAGTTATTCATAGACAATAGATGTTTGGTGTCAGAAGAAAAGGAAGAAGAATGAGTCTATGCACCTGAAAATCTGTCCTTCCACAGCCATGAATCAGCAAAGCATCACCAGTGAAAGCCATCCTCGGATAAGGCTGATCAGGTCCATTTCCCGTTACATAGGTAACACAACCCTGAGTATGACCAGGGGTGGCACGCACCTGCAAAATTTACCATTTTAGAAAACATACTTTGCACCAAAATGATCTTAAATATAGAAGCAGTCCGATTGTACTAATTAGTATATGTCTAGAAGGATCTCTTACTGGGGTTATCATTAAAAAAGACATTTCTTCTGCTGGCATGATCAATTTAGATTAGTAATAAGCCAAACACTATGACAACTTTATTTACACATGTTTGTGTATTCAGGTCCGGAAAGAGGCTATAACCTTATCTTCCAAGGCTGAAGGTGCATCCAGTCATTCAGTATCTACATGACAGGTTGTCCAAACAACAACCCACACTTTTCCATATTTGTATCCAATAATATGTGTTCCCATATATGAATTTGTTACACATTTTATACAATTTATATTAGCTGATAAATGATGAGTTTAAGTGAAAACTTGTTGGTAACAATTATGCCCAGATAAATAATGATGTGTAAATGGCTTTATTTCTTCAAGAAACCTATCTTTTATGGCACAATTAGCATGCATACAGTTAAATATTCAAAATTGGCAGCATATATATCTCTGTAGAGTTAATATTTGCATGTAAACCCTTCAAAATGTTGGATTATTTCACACTTATGTATATGCTTTAGAACATTACTAAAGCTAATCCAAATTACCCTTGTGGTACTGCATACTCAAAGGCATATAAATGCAGGAAAACCAAGAAAGATCATACAATTTAAATGCTTATCCCACAAGAAAGACTTGGTGCATTAATCACCAAAAGCTACATGTGTGGTACACTAAATACTACTTAGACATGCTGCTCATTCATTTTTCTAAATTGTCTCTATAAATAGCATCAAAATACAACACTTGCTTCTTGCCACACATCAAGGTCCTGCTTTGTGATTTCCATACTATCTTGTCATAGTGCATGTCAGCTTAATCCTAATATGAGGAATTACAATGCTCTTACAAATCATTAAAATTGTGCATTTGTGAAAAATGTGAAGATTTTATTGGACCATAATCATCATAACCATACACTGTCAGGAATCTGTTGATTGAATCAAGATTAGCATGCAAACATCATCTAAAGTCCCTCAGTTACTCCATTATTGAACAAAATAATTCAGCATAATCAACCCAACAACAGGTTAACATATATAATTTGTTACACATAACATCTATTGATATGTTTGTGAAGTCATATTCAAAGGAACCAAACAAATTGACAAGAGGAGAATTGACTCAACTTACTAATCTGTATCAGAGGCAACATGGCCCTACCTCTAGAAAAAGATCACCAAAATATATTTTATCATCATGTTCAACCACATGATCTGCTTTTGCATTGCTAACTTTTGATATGACAGACTTTACCTCTGGCATCTTTTTCTGCAAGGAATATTGCCAATTAATACATAGATCAAAATTATCATCCTGTATAAAGTATGTGTATGTGCATGTATCATGCGCATCAATAAGTACACATCTGTACAAATATGTATAATACGTAGCCAATCTAACTTCCTTTATTGTACAGTATCAGTGAAATAACAAGTTGAATGTTGAAGTAGATTGATACACAAATTGTGATTTACCTTTATCAAACCTGTTCCTGTGACATGATCAGCATGGACATGAGTATTCATAGCATAGATGAGTTTTAGCCCCAGTTCTTTTACAAGAGATATATCTCGGTCAACTGTTCTGTCTACTGGATCAACAAGCTACAAAAAGACATGAAACCATTTAGCAGAGAATGCAAACACTGTGAATATGAAGCAAATGTTTAAACTAGTGAACAATAGAGAGGTCCAACTAATGTACAGAAAAATAGGCCAAGTCAAACACACAATAAAAGAAAGCACACAGATAGACCACAAATGACAATATTCAACAAAAGTTGTGAACATAAGTTATATGTAGATACAGGGAGATAAAATTTAGCTTCTTATTTAGGAAACTTTTTAATTTAGTTAACCTCACAACCAAGCATAAGTTGCAAAGAGTTCCTAAATTGATCTGGTGAAACATAAGAGCAAAATGGCAGAAGTCAGGTAATGTGACACGACTTATGAACAAGATACTTCCTTGAAAAATATTTAACTAGATAATCTTTCTTCGTACTAGCAATTGGTACAAGTTCATTGTTTTTAAGTGAAACAACCAACAAATTATCCAATTTACAACTTCATCATTCCAAACTAAATGTTTTGCAAATATTCTTGCATAACAATCTTTGTAAGTTGTGCATCGCATTAGATGCATCATCTACTCAATGGAACATCTAGATTTCTAAACATGTAATTTATGGGAACTTAGACCATAAATATCTAGATTTATAATAAGAAAGGATAAGACTAAAGGACAGAGAGAAGATAGACTGTCATCTAACCCAAATCACACAAGAAATGGTGAACGGAAGCTACCAAGGTTTCTCCATTTGCAAAGATGTTCTAATAGCGTTCCACTTCCTAATGATAGTTTGGTATATGCTTAGAATCAGTTTATTTTCAGTACACACACACATATATATAAACATCCAAATAATTATCTCACTTTTCCACTCATCATTTAGTCCTATCTGCATTAAGAAGACACATTATCTAGTAATTTTAAGCTTGAATCATTATGTTCATCGATTGGCATGACAATTAGATACAAATGATCAATGTACAAATGTTAAGATATGCTCCTTACAAACATACTAGTCTGAATGATTACCAGAATCATAGTAGAGCTCTCTTGTGAAAATTGTATCATAGAGCATTAGTGCCTATTTCCATTTGCAATATCCAAGTTAGTGTATAACCAAAGCAGTGGGCAACTGGCACGTGATTCGGTGCAGATCAACCAGTGATTTCAATAGGCGCTTAGGCGCTCGCTTAAGCACTCGGGCAAGGCGAGGTGAGGCCCGAGCGCCTCGTTTCATTTCCAGGCGGCACGCTTCAAAGAGGCGCCGCCTGGGCGCTTGCCCGAGCCCAGGCATCAAGCGTTTCGGGCGAGCGCCCAGGTTAAACCAGGCAACCGAACCAGCATTAAAACGTTGGTTCGGTTTGCTTTAGTTGGTATAATTGAACCAACTAAAGCACCTTTCTCTCGCGTCTTCCCCAACCCTAACCTTGCTTGCGCCGCCATTTGCCCGCCATCGTTGTTGCGTTGCCGTTGCTCGCTACTACAAGCGCCATTTGCCATCGCATTTATCGCCGCCACTCGCTCTTCTTTGTCGTTGCTTGCTGCTCGCTGCCATCGCTACCGCCGCCACTATTGTTGCTCCTGCTCCCGCTCTCGCTGCTCGCTGCTACCGTTGTCGCTGCCACTGTCGTCGCTCGTCGCTCCCGCTCTCGCTCCCGCTGCTGGCTGCCGCTATCATTGCCACTGTTGCCGCTCCCACTCCCACTGCTCGCTGCTACCATTGCCACTGTTGTCGTTCACCACTCCCGCTCCCACTGCTACCGCTGCCGTTGCTCTCAGTCGCCCTCGATCTTTCCTTACACCCTTCTCGATAGTATACTGTTAACAGTATGTTAACAGTATATTGCTAACTATTAACATTTTATTTATTACATTAATAATATATTATTTTGATTTTAATACTATTATTTTTTATTTATTTGAAATTATTGTTAGATTTTTATTTAAATAATTATATTTATTAATTATATTATATATTTTTATATTTTAGCATATCGCTTCGCTTGGGTAAGCGCCTACGCGAGCGCTTAACGCCTCAGGCGTTTTTGGACCTTGGCGCCTAGCGCTTTTTAAATCACTGAAATCAACTATCAGTCTTTAACTCATCTAAAACATCCAATATCCAGAAATACATAAATTTTTTACATGATCATGAAGATCTTTGCCGAGGCATCCAAATGCGTTTTATTTGCCACCCAAAGTGATCCACAATGAACAGTGTATATTACGCTCAAGTTAGTGCCTGCATTTACTGTTTCACTATAGATTCTTTTTGGGCAAAAAATAAACAATAGATTGGTCTGCATGTTTGTTGTGCATTCAATCAAGCTACAGATATAAGTAATCCAACTCTTGATCCACAATGAACAGTGTATATTATGCTCAAGTTAGTGCCTGCATTTACTGTTTCACTATAGATTCTTTTTGGGCAAAAAATAAACAATAGATTGGTCTGCATGTTTGTTGTGCATTCAATCGAGCTACAGATATAAGTAATCCAGAGAGCAGGAAAATAGATGTCTCAGACGTAAATGCCAAACTTTGGTAACATGCAGCAAGGTTCTAAGAAAGAACTTTATTATCTTAAGGGCTGCAGATGTCCCAGATTTGACCTTTTAACTCTATGCAGCAAAAGGTCAGTACCACATAATATCGCACTATCGTTAATGTGAATTATCAAGCAACTAAAAAGCAATCCAAAGCACATAAACATTGATGAGACTGAACAGCAACACATGAACTAATTATATTTCGGTATTATGGTATCGAATATCTTAGAACACAGTTGAAATAAATTAGGAGATTGAAATGTGGCTTCATCTCGATCGAAGGAAGACAAAAACCTTTTATCTAATAAACTCACAAAAATTAGGAAATTGAAAGAGAATAGGAGATTAGGAGATGATAGAAATCCGGAAAAGCTAACACCCAAAATTTCAATCAATTTTCGGATGATAGATGCATCAAGGATCGAAGCAACAATCTGAGTCACCGATCAGAGAACCCAAAAACAGAAAAGGAGAAGGATCACAGAGCGGCACTCACCACAGCAGGCTTGTCGGGGTGGGCGAGATCAGCGAGGAGGTAAGTGTAGGTGCTGGACTCCTTCTCGAATAGCTGACGGAGGAGGAACCTCGAGGGCGAGGGCGACGTCGAGGTGCTGTACTTGGCCATGGAGCGCGGTCTAGGAAGGGAAGGAAGGGGGCTCCCTAGAGCACTTTTATAAGAGGAGACGAAGGCGGAGTAGGCGAGGCACCGAGGGAGGAGGAAGCGGTGGGATCGAAGCAGAAGCATTGTCTTTTGATCTTATAACACCGAGGAGAAGAGAACAAGGAAGGAAGCGGCAGTCGCGTCGATCGAGAAATTGAAGAAGAGAAGAGGCAAGGTAATGGCGTTGTGTCTTGTGGGGGAAGCGTGATGATGGAAGCAATGATGAGGATAAATTTGTTTCGAGGACCTGTAATGGTGACAGCGTTGCACCGGCCGACGGCTGTGGAGTGATTACCGTGGGCAGCGGATGGATTGGCAGGGCGTCGGATCCACGCCGTGGTTTCCTTCTATTATTTTAGTTACAATGAAGGCCGCGCGAGATATGCGCCAGCGGACTCTGGTCAGTGGACTCCGCCGCCTCTTATGCACGTGGCACGCACGTGCTTCGTTATTCCTGATGTATTTTTTGGTACGCTGTTAGGTTTTATTCTCTTCCACGAAAAAGACTGGTATGAATATTATCTTTTATTTTTTTTACAAAATAACTTTAATTATTATCTTAATACTTTTTATTAATGCATCTTAAGATTAAGGAGACTTGGTGCAAATACTCGCAACAACGTGGCTCACACGGATATCTAATTGTAGACAGACAGAATTTTTTTTTTTCTCGAGCAGTAGCCACCATTACAAGATTATTATTATAATAAGAATCATTATAAGGCAGGCTCAATCACGTCCCTTTCACGATGAAGAGAACTGATTTAGAAAAACACAGACCAAAACACAGTGATCTTAAAGGCGAGAAACTCTGCAGGATAGTGGGTGATGCAAATGAACCGCTGGCAACGCAGCATAAGATAACATAGTGAGTGGTGTGCAATCTACCATATCAAGACCTAAACAAACATAATTATACTTTCTTATGCTCGTATTCTGTGTATGGAGATCCGCAACTGCCATGATATGGCCACAAGGATCCCATTTGTCTGTCCCTTTCTTATGCAAATCATACACATACACGACAGCAAAAATTGAAGGAAAAGTTTCAATGGACAGACCTTATCCTTCTCTATTTGCCTTTTTCTTGTCTCCAACATTTCCACTGTTGTAATAATGTTCATGGCGGTGGCTGAGCTGATCCTTCAGGGAAAGAGACTGGCAAACATACAGCATGAGTGTTGATACCACCAGTGTTATCTATCAGCATTCAAGCTAATATGAACTAGTAAAGTTACTTACCATGGTATAACAGCCAAACAAGTCATACAAAAAAAAGGAATAGAAAACAACCAAACAAGTCAAGGAAATGTTAATTATAGAAACACCGTCTACAAGTTGCATATATCAACGAGATTAAATGACTAGCTCACCGCCAGGGAATTTCTCTTGTCAAGTAGATACTTAGTGGAGATACAAATGCTTCCATCTACTATCTACAAGGATATCATAAACAACTTCTTTCGAGTGCAAAGACAAGCAGACTGACTTGTGGTTTCACCACCAAACACAGGCATGAACATCATAATTATCCATATTCATAAATATCTTCATAAAAACACTGGCATAAGTATGAAACAAAGCTGAATTGGCTAAAATGTCACATGCATAGGTTCTTAGAATTATCATAATGCAATATCATAATCCATCTACTATCGACAAGGATGTCATAAACAACTTCTTTCGAGTGCAAAGACAAGCAGAGTGACTTGTGGTTTCACCACCAAACACAGGCATGAACATCATAATTATCCATATTCATAAATATCTTCATAAAAACACTGGCATAAGTATGAAACAAAGCTGAATTGGCTAAAATGCCACATGCATAGGTTCTTAGAATTATCATAATGCAATATCTAACACCAACCCGATAATTTTGGACCAACAGTTGGGTTTTACAGCTAATGTATCAAATCCAATCAACAGGGATATTACTCAGAAGTACTACTTACCGAACATGGAATGCTGGATATTAGATGACCAGCTATGCTGGCTGAAGATTTGACATGATAATTATTACAATATGCATCACACAAGAAACTTTGTGGGTTGACCCTTTCTTGCTGTGTTTTTGGATCATAAAAGGTTAGGTTCTGAAAGCCAGTCTCCTGCACAGGTTGCACATTTAAAATCCGTGTATACATTCACACAGGTGACAAGCTCAAAGGATATGCCAGCGAATGATTTAAGTACATGCAAGCGGCTCTCAGATTGAATATTTTCAAGGAACTATTTTGCAGTAGATGCCTCCTGTCATAAATTAGAGAATCCAGATTTTACAAATCTGCCAATTAAACAAGTTTTTCTCTATAAAGCATAGTCTCTCACTAACTCTCATGGCAATCTTCTTAAACAGCACCAAATGTAGCTCCAAATCAACTCCATGGTCTGTGGAACAAGAAAATGGTTATCACCTATTTGTATGCAACAAATGCAAAAAGGCAACGAAAATGAATATTAGCTTTATCATGCTGCCTAGACTCTACACAAAATTACGAACAAGCTGGCAACCAAAAGAGTAACATTTCGGTCTGTCATGTTATGATGAACACATAACCAGAACAACATCACTTGTCTTGAGAAATGACAAAAAAGAAATACATAGTAAAGCTTCAGTAAGGATGTTAATCCACATATACTGAAGTAATCATATGGTATTTCAAGATCTTCCATAATGAATGGCCGATAATGTCATGTAGGACCATGTTAAACCTTTATGAATGATAAAGAAATGTTTGACTTCTCAAATATAGAAGCTTGAGAGTCCCATCTTATCATATCTACAGAAGTTGTTAGTTTTGAGAAACAAACAAAGACCCCTAGGTTTCAATGGCAGATCAACTAAAAATGAAATATTAAGAGACCAAGGGATTGGACCAAAGTCCCAACCAGAAGAGAATCACTAGGATAATACTCAACCCTCATACTTTACAAATGAGAACTAAAAGCACAAAGAAAATATGAACTAAACATAAGAAGAAACATAACAATGGACTAAATGACAGAAGATATGTAACAAACAAGTCAAAAAATAACTCAAGAACTAGCGGTGCACAGATACACAAGCATTTAACATATGTGCTTGTTAGCTCAGCTTAGATTCAAATTTTAGAGAAATTATGTTTAGATTGGAATTGTCATCATTTCACCAAATCCTTCTTTTATTGGAATTCCTAACTTTTATTAGTAGATTATCTAAGTAAATTAGATGATTTGTTGTACTAAAACATCAAAGGATTATTTGGAATTGGTTGTATATTTGCATATGGGCTTGGATAGCACAAAATAGCAATGCAATCACCATGGTCAAACAACTATGAATGATAATAATTGCTTGGTCGATGCTATGACCATTTAGACATCTTTGAAAACAGAGCTAAACTGCTAAACTTTCTATGAGATGCTTCAATGATTGTGCCTGAACAATCCTAGCTAGCTTTAGTCTCACAAAAAGAGAAGCATCTCTAAATGCTTCTACAAAATTCAGCTAAACATCTCAGTTCTTCAAGAACAATATGTTTTACCCACATTGAGGAACCAATGAACAAAGTATAGATTCACACGAACAATGAAAGTTAAGAGGAAACGACCCACAATCAGGAATTGGCAGGATAAAATAGATAGTTATATATATAATACATCTGGACTAGTTTACAGGGCTCCCGGCAATGTAGGTTTCGGGAGGGTCAATGTTATTACATGAATCAAAGATTCCATAGCTGATGCACTAGATATACATACTCTTATAGTATTCTTAATGTTTAGTTGAAGCTGTAGGCCAAACCTAAATAGTGGCTATATCCATATCCTCCAATATACATCAAGATCATATTACTAAAGACACTAGGAAGAATATGCAGTTTGAGACAAGCTGATTGCCGAGTGGTGAAAATGCAGAAATTGAAAGTTCCGATATGGTGTTAATCCTAATAGTATAATAGTTTACCCAAACAATTAATATACATGATCATATGAAAAGCCTTTTCAATTAATGGAAGGCAGTTTGTATTTGGTTAAGAACATATTCAAATGATGAACATAAACTAAAGGTCTATAATATTAGAACAATATTAATATAACTGACTCATCATAAAGTACAACATAAAAGAAAAGAAGAAACAGATTATACAGAGACTGTTATGTCCACCAACATATGCTTCGAACCTAAGAAGCATAGTAGCATACTTCCTCACTGGAACTGATATCTAGAATGATTCTTGTAAGCTGCCACGGTAACTTCTGCTTCCTTTATTGCACAAAAGAGAAACCATGTTTGACTTGGCTAGTTTGAGTAATTAATTGCACCTCGTCAATCTTACTAAAGATGCAAGAAAGTGATACAACTAAGATTTCAATTTAAAATACACAAAAATTGATCGATGAAATATCATGATTGCCTTCAAATTAAGAGATATCACCAAGATGAAAAAGAACGGACCTGTCGCTAAACCCGGAACAGATCAAATCACGACTGTTTTATGGTTGCCCATTTACTTCCTCTTTCTTAGTATATAGACATCCGTCTCCTCGTAGGCGTAATCTGGGTGAAGATCCTCATGCGGGACTTTCTCGATGGCCGGGAATGCCTGGCGACACAAATCCCAGAACACTTGGTGGGCATCCGGCGACCTTAGCTGGTAGCCCAGCAGCACGGCGCCGTCGTCCCCGACGAGAGCCCCCATGGCTGTCACGAGCTGCGCGGCCGAGTCCTCCATGTACACCACGTCAGCGGCGACCACGAGATCGAAGGGCGGTCGAAGGGCCCTGATCTGACCGAGGTTGTTCCAGTAGAGCTGGGCGTGCTTGGGGGCCCGGGGCAAGGCGGGACGGTTACGCTTGAGGTTGCGGCGGAGGGCGGGCATCACGGGGGCGATGTCGGTGAGGATGACGTCGAGGCCGAGGAGTAAGAGGCCGAGGCCTGCGGGGCCGCATCCAGAGCCGAGCTCAACGGCCCGTTTGCCGGGGAAGCGCAGGAGGTCAGAGTAGGGGTTGGGGGCGGCGGCGGCGGGGCGGGGGAGCCACCGCTCGACGAACTTGACGAGGACGAGGGAGCAGGGCCAGACGGAGGTCCCGACGTGCATGGAGCCGTTGTCCTGCTCGAAGGTGAGGACGGCGCCGCCCACGGGGAGTTCCACCACCGGCGAGTCGCTGAAACGCATCGAGCTGGAGAGGGGGGCGAAGAGCCTGCGGGGGACCAGACACGTGAATTTGGGTTTGCGCTCAGGTGCTCGGGTAGCAGGGCTAACGTGGCGGGTCGATCCCGGTCCCACCGTAGAACCCCCCGATAAATTAAATTAAAATTAGGTTATTTATTTTCTAATTTTCATGATCCATCTCATTTTAAATTCAGAATTATGATATTAGATTTTAGAAATATGTCTTGATTATTTAATCATGAAATTCTAGGAATTTTATAAATAATAAATCCTCATTTTGATAATTTTGGCATGTTAGAACACTTGTCCTAAAGTTTCTAAGAAAACTGATCGATTCAATAGGATGGATTGATTCAACCTGTTCTTACATGTCCAATTAATGGGAGGCATTTATTAGTTGGTTAAGAAAGTATTCAAATGATGAACACAAACTAAAGGTTTATAATATTAGAACAATATTAATATAAAAACTGACTCATACAAAATAAAAGAAAAGAAGAAGCAGATTATGAGGAGATTAATATGTTCACCAAAAGATGCTTGGATAGCCTGACAGCCTATAGTTGTTCTATGGCCAACTTCACCATTCTTTTATTCTTTTATGTACTCCTGCTTATGCCTAGTAACGTACTTCCTCACCGGAACAGACACCTATATGGCAACTCTGCTGTCTTGCATTGCACAAAAGAGAACCCAAATTCTGCAAAACTAAATTGTGTAATTCCTTGCAGTTTAACAATCTTTCTAAAGATGCAAGAAAGTGATAGTATAGAATTTTAGAGCATATGAATGTTTATCGACGAAATATCATAATTTGCCTTCATATATAAGAAAGACCTATGATGAAAAACAACGGACCTATAGCAAAACCTAGAACGGATCAGATCACCAACTCTTTTGTGATTGTCGATTTACTTTCGCTTCCTTGGCATATAGACATTCGTCTATAATCTATGTAATAATCTAGGTGAAGATCCTCATATAAACCTCTCGATATGAGAATGTCATGAAACATATAGTTTCGAACACTTGGTGTAAAGAGACCTTAGTTAGTAACCCAGAAGCGCGATGCCATCGTCCTCGATGAGAGCCTCCATGGCGGTCATGAGCCGTGCAACGGAGTTATCCATGTACACCTTTCTATCACAAGATGAACATGCCGGAGAGCTCAATCTGGACAGGGTTGTTCCAATAGAGTTGGGCGTGCTTAGGGCCCGGGGGAGGATGAGGTAGTTACGCTTGAGGTTGGGGCATGTTCAAACTTGATAGAAAGAAGGGATAGAGTTATCAAACAGAGGAAGAATATGACAAGCTTAACCTTCTATATTTCTTTCAAAAAAACTCTTTACAATTTCAGAAACTCTATGTTTCATGACCCTAACATATGAGATTTATATAGTCCCCAAAGATATATTACATAGATTATATTCAGAATGAATCATTCTCTTTCGAGAAACCTCTTCAAGAACTAATAATCATTTTGACTTATCCTTCCATAGATATTTAATATATTTTTTTCTTGATGCAATAAATCTCTCTTAATGTCATGAATCTTTCTTTTGTTGAAATTAACCTCTTTATGATACTTGAACAAGTTTAATTCTAATATTCTCCCCTCTTAAACTTGTTCCATTTGACATGCCAAGTTTTCTTCCAAGTTATTGAAATATTTCAAATTTGAGAAGTTTTATGAGAATATCAACCACTTGTTCACTTGTCTTGACATAATATAGCTCTACTTCTTTATTTCTGATATATTCTCTTATAAAATAAAATCTTATGTCAATATACTTTGATCTTTCATGGTAGACTTGATTCTTGGCTAAGACAATAGCTGATTTGTTATCAACATAAATCTTGATTGACTTCTCCTATGGCATATAAAGTTCTTGGAATAATCTTCTTAGTCAAATTGCATGATAAACACAAGAAAATGCTGCTATATATTCTGCTTCACAATTTAATAAAATAATGATCTGTTGCTTTTCTGAAGACCAAGTAAATGTAGCTTCACCAAAATAAAATACAAATCCAGTTGTACTTTTTCGATCATCATTGCTTCTAGTCCAATCACTATCACTATATCCAATAAGCTCCAATCTTTTAGATGATGAATAGAACATCCCATACTCAATTGTTCCTTTAACATATCGTAAAATTTTTTTAGCGACATTTAAATAAGATGTCTTAGGAGCTTCCATAAATCTACTTATTAAGCTAACTTTAAATAATATATCAGGTCAAGTCAAATACCTTAAACATCCAACTAGACTTTTATAATAAGTTGGATTAATATATTTACTTTCATCTTTCTTAGTCAACTTGGTGTCATATTCAATAGGTGTATCTGTAGGGTGATAATCTTCCACAGAAAACTTTTTTAAGACCTCCTTTGCATAATTTTCTTATGAGATAAAAATTCCTCTATTGTCTTGTATAACTTCAATATCGAGTAAATAAATCATTAAGCTCAAGTTGGTCATATCAAATTCCTTCTTTATAGAATGCTTAAAATATTTGATCATAGAGTGACTATTGCCTATAAATATTAAATCATCGACATATAGGCATACAAATAAGATATCTCCATCAGAGTTAGATTTTGTAAAGAGAGCATGCTCATATGAACATTTAGAAAAAATTATTTTGAATAAAATAAGCATCTATCCGAGAATTTCATACTCAGTGGGGCTTGTTTAAGCCTATAAAGAGTTCTCTTTAACTTGTATATTTTATCTTCTTGTTCATAAATAATGAAACTAGGGGGTTACTGAATATATACCTCTTCATCAAGAACTCCATTAAGAAATACTGATTTTACATCCATTTATAAAATTTTCTATTTCATTTGAGCTACTAGAGAGATAAGTAATCTTACTGTTTCTAGTTGAGCAACTGATGCAAATACTTCTTCATAGTCAATCCTATATTGTTATTTTTATCCCTTTGTAACTAACCATGCTTTATATTTCTCTACCTCCCCTTATGCATTTCTTTTTGTTTTGAAGATCTACTTAACACCGATCGCTTGGTGGCCTTGTGGAAGTGTAATAAGCTCCTATGTATCATTTTTGTTAATTGTACGAATCTCTTCATTCATTGCTTGTCATCATTTTTCTTCTCTACAAGCTTTTTCGAAGGTTAATAGATCATATCTTATAAAAAGATAAAATAAAAAAAGTTCATCATTGTTAGTATCAATCTTTCGAGTCACATCATATAGTTTTTGAATCGATCTTATCCTTCTTATAATTGGACTTTTTGAATCATGTGACTTAGCTGATTTAGGAGATGATTCCAGCAAAGCCTCTTTGGTATTTGCTTGTATTATATTATCTTCTTATGAAGCTATGGCTTTCTTATACTACTCATCATTTTTCCAATTCTAAATCTATTATTCGTCAAACTCAATATCTCTTGACTTCACAACTTTGTTTGTGATAGGATTATAGAGTTTGTAACCACTAGAATTCTTAGCATAATCTAATAAGATGCATTTCTGATTTTTATCCTCAAGTTTTATTTTTTTTCTTCTAGTATCTTAGCAAATGCAATACTTTCAAAAATTCTCAAATGATCGACTCTTGGTTTCTATAAGCTCCATGCTTCTTCTAGTATAACATTACTAATTCACTTTGTTGGAAACCTGTTAAGCAAATAAACTGCACAAGCAACAACATCTCTTTAAAATTCTTTAGGAATTTTTCTTTCCTTTAACATGCATCAGACCATATTAAGTACAGTCCTATTTTTTCTTTCTGAGATAATATTTTGTTGAGGTGTGTATGATATGGTGAATTTACGTCAAATCTCATTACTTCTATAAAAATTTTCAAATTCATTTGATATATATTCACCACCCATATCTATTCTTAAACATTTAATCCTACATCCACTTTGTCTTTTAACTAAATTATTAAATTTTTTGAATTTGTTTAAAAATTTTTTCTTTTCTTTTAACAAGTAAACCCAAGTTTTACCATTATGATCATCAGTAAAGATAAGAAAATACCTACTTCCTCTAAGTGATACTGGACTAATAGGGCCACAAACATCTGAGTGTCTCAGATCAAGTCGATGCCATGCTCTTTTTGTTCTTCTGACTTTGAAAGGCTTTCTTTCTTGCTTACCCATGACACTTCACATAATTTTGATAGGTGATCAATTCTGAACATTTCTATCACCATATTATACTTCTCTAGAAGTTTTAAAGCCTCAAAATTTAAATGAGCATATCTAAGATGCCATAGTATAGAAATATCCTCAATATCAGTTTTAAAATAATTTGATTGATCAAAAATATATAAATGCTGAGGAAACATTCTGTTCTTTGCCATTTTCACATGTGATATCAATGTTTTATTCTTGTCACGAATTGAAAGAGTCATATCTTTCATCTCAATATCATAACCTTTTTCAAGTAATTGTCGCAAGCTCAAAATATTATTTTTCATATCAGGAACATAATAAACATTTGAAATGTATAACTCTTTACCATTATTGAGTTCAAGGAGAATTTTACCTTTACCTTTTATTGGTCTCTTAGACATATCATCAAATATAATATTTCTAGAATAACTTGTATCTATTTCCGAAAATAAATCTTTAATGCCACACATGATTTGAAGCTCCAATATCTAAATATCATATCATAAATTGATCTTTTTTTAATTTATCATATGTCATCAACAAAACTTGATTTTTATTCTTTTCTTTCTCAACAAAATTTGTATTATCACCTTGATTATTAGGATTATAATAACATTCAAAGGAGTAATGTTTGTACCTTTTGCAAATATAGTATTATATTCAAACCTTTTAAAATTTTTATCACGTCTACAGTCTCGGTCGCATCCTCAACCATAACCTCGGCCTCTTTAGCTAGAATTTTCTCTATCACCTTCATTGTTTGGAGATTCTTGATTAGTTTGATTTATGCCTCCTTTTCCTCTTTGTCCATGACCTCTTCCTCTTTGAGAATTTGATTCTCCTTTGTTTTCAAGAGTAAGCTTGGTTTGTAGTGTTTGCTTTATAGATTTTTCTTTTTCTTTCTTTGTAATCCTTTATTCATGAACTTGAAGGGAACCCATAAGTTGTTCTAAAAATATTTTTCTTCAAATCTTTAGATTCTTCAATTGCAACAGTATTAAAATTAAATTTTGGATCTAGAAATCTCAGTATTTTTTCTATTACTCTTTGATCACTTATTTGTTCACCATTTCATCTTATTTGATGAACAATAAAAATGACCCTTGAGAAGTAATCAGAAATAGTTTCAGAAGTACCTTATTGTAATTTTTCAAACTTGGCTCGTAAAACTTATAGACGAAGTTTTTTTACCTTATCAACACCACCAAATACTTTTTGAAGCATTTTCCAAGCCTCATTTGAAGTATTTGCTAGAGCACTGATATCGAATATTGTATCATCAAGTCCTTGATAGTTCATAAACAAAGCTTTTTTCTCTTTTTTTTTCTATCTTTTAGTTGTTTTCTTGCTTCTACAATCATTGCTCCTTCTATTGGACTTGGCTCAATAAATCTATCTTCTATAAACTCTCATACATCTTGGGAGCCTAGAAGAACCTTCATTTGGATGCACCATATGCCATAATTTTTTTTTGTCAATCTAAGGATATGAAGTTGGATGGTACTTAGGGAAGAAGCCATGGCTTAACCTAGGCTCTGATACCAAAATGTTGAAACTTGATAGGAAGAAGGGAAAGAGTTATCAAACTGAGGAAGAGTAGGACAAGCTTAATCTTCAATATTTCTCTAAAAAAACTCTTTATAATTTCAGAAACTCTATATGTTTCATAACCCAACATGTGGGGTTTATATAGTCCCCAAAGATACATTATATTAATTGTATTCAAAATAAATCATTCTCTCTCAAGAAACCTTTTCAAGAACTAATAGTTATTTTGACTTATCCTTTCATAGATATTTAATATATTTTTCTTCTTGATGTAATGAATCTCTCTTAATGTCATGAACATTTCTTTTGTCGAAATTAACCTATTTATGATACTTTGACAAGTTTAATTCCAATAGGACGGAGAGTGAGCCTCATGGGGGCAATGTCAGTCAACACAACGTCGAGGCCGAGGCCGTATCTGGATCCGAGGTCGACGGTGCGCTTGTCGAGGAAGCGAAGGAGATGGGCGTAGGGGTTAGGGACGATAGTGGTTACGCTTGACAAACTTGATGGGGATGAGGGAGGAGGACTCGACAGAGGTGCCGATGTGCATGGAGCCGTTGTCCTGCTCGAAGGTCAGGATGACGCTGCCCACAGATAGTTCCATCACCAGCGAGTCGGTGAATGACATTGAGCTCGAGAGCTGGGTGAAAAATCTGTGGCGTTGTGCTCACCATGCATATGGTCTGTTATTGAGTGCTACGAGAGCTCGCATTCTATAGAGGACTTCCCATTCCCTCGAATGCCATACAATGATTCCTACCATAAAACTTTGATGACGTCTGTATTAGTATCCATTAATCTATTATGGACTTAGCTGGTTTTACCTAAGTCAAATACTTTATAGTGCTTAGAGAAAACGTTTTATTCGGGATCCACAAATAACTATTTTAACAAATACTTTATAACCAATGTAAATTATAATCATGGACTTCATAAGCTCAGAACAATTGCATAACAAAAGATCCAAAATAGTCCATTATAGATCAAAATCCCCTACAAGTGTCCATATGATACAACCTTTATTTACAAGCCTAAAATGGGATTATTAAGCCTTCGACCAGCCCTCTATATGCTGTGCAAAGCATGAACAAACTAAAAAACATGGACATGTATGAGTCTTACATCAAACACCCTGTTGAAAACTTTGTCCATGACATTCTCTCACTTATTCCTTCGACGTCTTTGTCAAAGCCTTTACTGACGTTATAACTCATCGCCTTTGTTGAATCTTTAATCTTTTGCTCTTGCTACTATACGTGCCCCTTGGCTCCCAATTGCTCTCTATTGCTATTATTGAGTAGTTAAACTTTGATCCGCCATGCTGCTTCAACTTGCTAATAGCTCTAACTTTGGTGTGGAGTCGGTTAAGTTATGCTAATCATTGTTGATTCCTACAGATTCTTCAAATGAAGGAAAAGACTATCCTTGATATGTGTTAGTCTCTCAAATGCCTCTTATCGCTTAAACTGGGTGGATGCTTATTGGAGCTTTAACGAGTATCGCCTTGCAGACTTTGAAGTTTTCAAGTCCTTTGTAAAATTTGTCCATCAATTTTTCTTCACTTAGTTGTTACTTCCAAGTAGGTTGCATTACTTCCGCTTTCGATTGATATTTTGTTGGAAAATAAAGTAGACAATCTACTCCTAGTAGCACTGAGGATTTGACAATTATTATCTTCCCTTAGGTTCCTTCAAAGGGTCTTTGAACCTGCACAGAGCTCCTCTACTGGATAAATAAGAGAATCAGAGTACTTGATTTTGCCCATTCTCTTGAGAGTTGCGAAGGCAAAAGTTACTTGACTCCTCCTCTAGGGTTGTACTTTGTGCATCGAGCTAGTTACTAGCTTTCACCTGCTCTTAACTCGTACTTCCGAAGCACTCGAAGTGTTTGCACTCTTTACATTAAGTTACCTATTATGATTCACCTTCTCAATGCCATCAAACTTCTAGAATGCAAGAAGTTTTCACTCTAATCCGAAGTAAGTCTTCAATACTTTTGGTCACCTTTGGGATTATATTGTCTTCTCCATCATTTCTGTTATCTACTTCTCTGAGTAGTAAAGGTACAATACCACGTATTGCCTACTTCGTTTCTTGGTCATGTACTCTTGCATCGACCCGAAGTCCTTCATTTTCAGTTATCTTGATGAGAATCTCATTGACACCGGTCTTATGAAGTTCCTTGGCCTTTACCCTTTGGCCTTGTCTTGGTATTTGGAGTTTGCCTCTACCTTTTTCACCTTCTCAGCCCATTTTATAATCAAGCGCTCTCCCTCCATGAGAGCAAGGGATCGATGACTCCATGGAAGTCCTGCCTCTGCGGTACCATAGCGCTACCATGCCCATAGCACTACTATCCGTTGTATTGCATTCGCGTCCCTTTCTTCGTAATCGGTAGGTCCATCTTTACGACACTATGGCACTCCTCTGAGCCTATCTTCATTCTAATCAATGCTTGGTTTTGGGTAGCTAAGTCCCTTTGGACTCGTTGTTGCTTTCTCGCCCCTTTTCGACCACCTACTTCAATACCTCTATGTTCTTTAAGCAGTTTTCCTTGGTCAATGAAAAGACAGATTATAACTTCCATGCATGGCCTCCGATATTATATTGTCAGACTTGCGTCGATTCAGTTCTCCTTAGTTTCCTTGGTAGTAATGTTCGCTTACTCGGTTTTCTTCTTTGACTTACCGGGCTTCCTTAAGCAAATGTGAGCTCTAGGGCACTTCAACTTTCCATCTGCTCTGATCATACTTCTATATGATCAAGTCCCCCCTTGTGGGACTCACTAGTACTTACATTCGAACTTCTCCCTCGGTGGTACATAACCCTCATATGCTGATGATCAAGGTTTTCATCCGATGCAAAATTCGATGCATGCACGGAAGACCCGCCTCTACGGTACCATGACATTCCTTCCTTGAATCCATGACCCTTCTTACTATCGTGTTGTTCACTGAAGTAGAGCTCCCAATAGTTCTCGATCATACCTTCGTATGACGTAATCCCTCACTAGACTTATCTTGTGTGTGTCACATTGCCTCAAACTATTCCACCATGATCTGCTACACTATGTTGCCTCTTGGTGACATCTCCTTGTATTCTAATCATTATAGTATGAACTTGAACTACGATCTCTTCATGTGTGGCCTCTACCAACACATTACAAGGTCTCTGCCACCTTCGATTATGTTTACTCCTTTGGCAATCGATCTTCATCCACCCGCTCTCGGGTCACACCTGGATGAAGCATAGCTCTAAGACAGTCCGTTGCCTAGTAGCTCTTGAAGTCCACCGATTTCGCTGAAATTGGTGCACTATTGTCTAGATCCTGGGCCTCCGCTCCCACCAGCATAATCTCCACTACACATTGCTTTTCTCATGATAACTTGAATAATAGCACTGTGACATATTCTTCAAGAGTACTTATCATTGCGTCCTCTTACTCTGTGCCAAGGCATTCTGACACAAACTTCGCCTACGCAAGTTGCGTCGTCTTAGTTCCTTCATCAAATGCTTCATCAAGATAAGATGCATATGCCTTGAAGCTCCCTCCGTCTTTGGCACCATGCAGGATGAGTCTACTCCATTAGAATGAGAGACCCATGGAATGACATGATCTTGCTCCTACCTCTACAAGAGTTCATGTCCTTGACCTTTGTCTAAAGAAAGCTTTATGCCTCCGCTCCATGTTCCATCTTCTATGCCAACTCCCTTCATGCGACTTGGATACTTCACTAAGTTACCCCAAGTTACTTCGCTTCTCGATTTGTATTGAGTTAATGGTAGCCCTCGTGCCCACCATTCCATAGGTCAGATTTCCTTGAGTCCAATCTTCATATCGGCTCTAAGTGTGCCTTTATTTTGTGTTGCTTTGGGTCACTCTCCTACTTGATCTTATAATGCATCCACTAACCATTACCTCTTGCGAGATTATGTGACAACTCCTCGTTGCTTGCTCGGTCCGTTGAGCATTATGGAGTTGTTGTCTCGAGGTACTCCTCAACATGTGTGGTATGTTGCACATGATTCTCCTTGTGGAGAACTAAGGCTTATCCTTCATGGATATCTATCCCGTTGGAGCAACTTCTCTCTTCGTATTCTTTCCTCTAGAAGTTTCGGAGACCACCATCCCCTTGGACTACTCTGTCTTGTTGAACAAAATGTGCATTATCTACCCTCGCAAATGCACCTGTTAGATTGTGACTCTTCACCAATACAGCTCCCACTATACTCTTCAAGGTCTAGCAACATGTTGAACTTATTGCACACTTCAGCCTCCTATGGACATATCCTTCACAAGCCGAAGAGAACGCTTCAATGCTTCATGGTGTCGAGTTTCGATCATCTTGGGGTGACCATAGACAATCCATCGTCCGCATACAAGCCCTTACATAAGTACCAAATTCTTTGAGTTAGCAATTCCTCTCACCTCTGTGAGCTTTACATAACTCTTTCAATCGCTGAGCAACCCATCACACCTTGTACAGTCTCATCCTTTACCAAGCGTTCGCTTGCCTTGAGCACCGTCAAGTTTGGTTGCTAACGTCGAGCCATTGTTCGAACTTAAGCATCCCAACCTTTGTGTGCTACGCATTCTTCCTAACTTGCTTGTCCTCGTGGTACCTTTCGCACGAAGGGTTGATCATTCTTAGATGCCTGCTCCTTAAAGCGACTCCTTTCCCTACATCTCTACCTCTGTTTCCCCAAAAGATCATATGTGCTGACTGCCCTCAACACAACCTCGTTAAGTCTCTCACATTTCCATACTAAGTGTTTCTATGTATGCTTATCCCGCTTTGATACCATCTGTCACAGACTTAACTGGTTTTGGGTAAATCGTGCGACACCCTTACATGTCCGTCCGCAAAGGTCAACCTCCCCGAAACTCCTATAATCCCTTAGGACCTACAAAAGAGATGACGGATTAAAGAAAACGCTTCATTCGGGATCCACAAACAACCATTTCAGCAAACACTTTATAGCTAATTTAAATTACAACCATGGACTTCACAAGCTCAGAACGATTGCACAATAAAAGGACCAAAATCTCCCATAAATGTTCACATGATACTATTTATTGATAAGCCTAAAACAAGAATCCAATTCATGAGCCTTGTATCAAACATAACATTTTATCGGTGACGTCAATTTGACTACCAAGCAAAAAGAGAGTTATTTTGGGGGTCAAGAATCAACTCATGGGAAACAACACATCATCTTCATGCTGTGCTGCGCACCAAATACAGTTGACTCCGTCATCATCTTGGTTGGTCAACTACGAATGCTCCGAGATGCAAAACATCCCACATTCTACAACAAACTACATGGAAATCCATGGTCAACCATTGTTAGAATACCAGCCTCATAAGCATTTTAAGGGAGAAACAAAACCCTAAATATGAGATATCAGAAACATTAAAACATACACAAGGCAGATTTTGCATTAGTAGGAATGGTTTCATGACACTGAAAAATATAGCATTTTAAGTAGCAGAACATCACACACACCATCAAAAAGTCAAAGAAATTGAATGGCAACAGAGTCCAGGTCTCTAGAATTCAATTCATACCAGCTGGTACAGATGCAAGAGGGAACCATGTTATGTTCACTAAATTTGGCATCACTGAGAACTTATGCTTTTCTCAGCATCATGGTTGTCTGTCATGACCTTGGAGCAACATTTCCAGTGTCTTGAAAGAGTTTGAATTGCAGAAACAACCAGCACACGTACGGGTGGTTACCCTCCAACAGCTAAGAACCATTAATGTATCGTCCTCTAGAGGTATATAGAGAACATGCCATTCTTTTCCAGGTTGATCAACTAGAAATCCAAATTTAACAATCATGGCAAATTTAAGTCAGGCCCTAATTACCATCAAGCTTCCAGATACCTTCTTACAATAATTAGATGCATGTGAAATAGCAACGAAGTCCTAAAATGGAGCAGCACACATGGTGTAAGCTGCACTTATTCCATTGCAACTGCAATCGACAGGCTTAGCAGGTGTTTGAGCCACTGAAGTTAAGGCAGCATCAAGCTTGACCCGAGTTGAGGTTGAAGAGATGGGAAGAGGTTCGTCAACTGAATTTGCTACAGGAATCTTCTCGGTCAAGGAAAAACCAAAAAGTCTGCAACCATTTCGGCTGACATTCTGGTCATTTTCTGTGTCCAACTTATTATCCAAGATGGGAGCATGGACTTCAATCATTTTGTGTTGCTGATTGGCAAAATGAAAACCCATAATCGGAGGCCAGATTGGCAAGGTTGCTTCTTTTCTATGCAAGGCTTCTATGCCAGTTAAGTTGGCAAAGCAGCTGCCACCATCACCACCATCTTGACCATTCCTGCATAGCACAGGCTGGACCATTGATGTCTTGGAACTTGCTTCTTGAAACATCAACACCGAGGATGGGGATGATGCTTGAATTGACGGAGATGATGGTTGAACAATAGTACCATATCCCAAAGATACTGTAGACAATCTGCTTACAGCATGAAATGTATGAAGACCATCAAAAAAGCCATACACACAATTCCTTGCATGAGCATCGGAATGAGCTCCAAGGATTGGTGGATGGTTTGAGAAAACTTCTTGACCTTGAAAGACCTTGTGGAGTCCGAGAAATTTGCTAAAGCCTGTGGAATTGAATGAGAAGTCAGATTTTTCATATGGCATTCTGACTATTCCTCCGGGAACAGATTTATGTATAAGCCTGCTGTTTGCATCAGTGGAATATTCCTTACCCTCTGAGTGCTGACATTTTTCAACCTCAGAAACATGAGAGGCTAGTACACCAATACTACTTGGAATTCTAAACCTTGAAAATTCTTGACCTTGCAAGACCTTATGGAAACTTGCAGATTCCCTCAAGTCCAGACAATGATTTCCATCTGCAAACAATTGGACACAAGCATTAGAAATAATGCAAGAAATGTATGGTTGTCCTTTGGTAAATGCAAGTTTCCGCAACATATCAAAAACCTACTTGGAATAGGGAAATCCATATTGACCGAGGGAAGAGTAACTTTGGCCCTCTTGCAACCTGTTGTCGACAAGCTTCCGGAGCTTGAAACTGAACAGGAAGGTTTGATTTCCCATGGTGATAACCTATTTTGTTGATTAGCATTTACAACATCCCAATTTACCTGCAAGAATGAGCAAATATATATGATATCAGCAACAGAAATACTAATGAATAAACAACGCAGTTGATGTTTCATAAATGTCATCCCAAATTGATGCAGAATGTATGGTTACTCAAGAAGATAATTGCTGGATAGGCCCAGTTAACCAAGAAACTCCTTTGCCTCTCACAGAAGAACCATCATGTTACTGAGGTTCATGCAACTTAAATGGCAACATATCAAGCACATGAAACATATGGACTTCTTTTCAAATGCTGTCATATTAAACTTGGCAAACAATGTAAATATTTAAGCTAGTTTAACAATGATAAATTTTACTGTAAAGAAAAGAAAATTGACTTCAATATTATATTTTAACAGTATAGCACCTCAAGCCAAAATGATGGCAGCATTATAACATACTAGATCTTAGCACATGCTTTGCACATTAGACGTCATCTTGTAAGAACTAACATGATCGAAGGTCAATCTTTTGAAAGAAGCATGACTAGTAAGGAGTCAAACAGTTTATAGACAAGTACTATAATCTTTTAAGGTTTCTCAAGGAAAGAAAAATGCAATCTTGTTTTGGATAGATGACCAAGATTGAATCTGATGATGACAAAGCTACTCACATGATGCCTCTTAACTCTCTGACATGAGCATTGCATATATAGATGGACAAATACTGTACTTTTTAAGGTTTCACAAGGAACTAAAAATGCAAGCTTGTTTTGAATAGATGACCTAGATTGAATCTGATCATGACAAAGCTACCCACATGAAGCCTCTTGACTCTCTGACATGAGCATTATATAATCAAGGTATGCAGTTTCGAGCTGTACCGCCCGGTACGGGCGGTACGTACCGGTCCGACAGGGTACCGGTACGCGGACCGCCCTCTACCGGGCGGTACGCCTGGTATCTCCCGTATCGGTTGATACGGAGATATATCGGGCGGTAACGGTCGAAATTTCGACCGTTACCGCCCGGCACAGCTCGGTAACGGTCGAAATTTCGACCGTTACCGCCCGGCACAGCTCGGTAACGGTCGATTTCGACCGTTACCGCCCGGCACAGCTCGGTAACGGTCGATTTCGACCGTTACCGACTGGTAACAGTACTCCAACGGTCAATTTGACCGTTGGAGCCCTTTCTCGTACACCCGGCGTAATGCTCGGTACGCCGTGTACCGCCGGTACGCCCGGGCGCATCGCTCGTACGCCGGGCGTATCGCTCGTACGCGTACCATGCCGCATCGAGCAACTCTCGGTACACCGGTACGGTACGGTATTGCGTTGTATAGATGGATCAGAGAAGCAGATTATACTCTGTTCTGTTGGATATCAAGATTGTAATTTTTAAGCTGAAAAAACACAAATAACTCAAACAGACTAAAAATACAACTGCGGTAAGGCCTCGAAATGAAAGGATAGGGTAATCCAAGACGGTGCCGAATCATATTGACCTTTAAACAGAAAACTGCTTCCCCAAAGAAACCATCCAGATTATTTTATATAAAATAGTTTTGGCTTTTAACATAAGAACAAAATTGGGTTTAAGAATATAAGCATACCAAAAGACATCTCCACTTTGAACCAGGCCATCTGACAGGGTCCATGTCACTGATCCCAGTTATCAGTCCTGTGGACCTATAAAAGAAAATGAAAAAACTAAAGTTCAGGACATCTAAATTTAGATTCCAGATGTAACTGTAAGAGTTGAAGTACCAAACCTTCTGTCTGTGGCATCATTGCCTTCATATAGCAGTTTAAACCTCATTCCCACAGAAATGGAATTAGTTAAGCTTTTCACAAATTTCCGATATGGAACTATGAACTCTGATGAGCTTACCCTGAGTTATGAACTTGGTTAGGAACCATTTTAACCACAGCAACATGATATGATCAACACCAGTGCTATATAACATCAAAAGAGTGCATAAAGACTAGTGATATGATAATTAGAGACTTCAAGCCAGATCATGATATCACTAATACAAATGAAATTTAAATAAATCATTAAAAAAAAAAGAACATACCAATGCACGAGGCTCCAGCCAATGCGGGGCCTAAGGAGGGTCAATGTACACTACCTTACCTTTGAATATTTAAAAAAACTATTTCAGTGACTCGAACCTGGTTTCCTAGGTTGCAAAAGAAGCAACCTTGCCATTACACCAAGGTCCACCCTCATACATTTAGATAAATCATTAAAAAAACAAAAGAAAAACTGCAAAGCTACCACGAGATACAGGATTGAGGTATTGCATACTTGGACAATTAACCATGAAACAACTAATTCACTAACTAAATATATTAGATTTACAAAAAAAACTAGTTCAGCATTTCTGCCTTATATCAACAATCAGTATAACAAGTGTCTATCTACAAAGGAGTATTTTCTCTACAAGATGAACTTGTATGTTCAATACTATCTTCAACTAAAATTATCTAGAACAAACTTAATAATAAATGAACTAAGTAAAATTTGAACAATAATTGCATCTATTAAATTATACCTTATTTTATCATTCCTCTGGAAAGAAAATTACATTAACTGCGGATGTTATGCGAGGAAGACAATGAAGAAGTTTGTGTCGATGGTATTGTTCATTTCAAACAGACGAAAGGAGTACATTAACAGGTTCTAACTTAGTTGATTAAGTTTACAATTGTACACGAGCTTCCCGTCATTTTAAGAGATGATCTAGAAACTCTTTAATTAGTAAAGCAAGTTCAGATCATGATCCTACAACTGGTAGAGATCCACAATCACACAATACCTAGCATAATATTATGCAAGTCATCAGTTGTCAACACCATTCTCTTGTTTTGGGGCTTAGGATTCGCAATCAAAAGGACCTAACAATAAGCTTAGACATGTAAAGTATTAAATAATGATTGCTATAGGCTACAAATGTAACACCCAATTTGGTCCCATAATGAAATTAGAAGAAAATTTGAGTTGTTTTATAAGGCTAGATGTGTAGACTAACATTAACTTGGGCTTGAACACTTAGGTTTTTAAAGTTCAGCTAGTATCAAAAAGGATCTAGTACTAGGTCTACAAGCACATCATGGAGCTATGGATTAGAAGTGAGAGAAGCATTGAGTTGTTTTATGAAGTTAGATGAGTCTACCATTAATTAGATGAGTCTATTGTGAATCAGTAATTTAAACTTATCAAGTTAATAAGTTTTTTCCATAGGTCAATTGTAAATACCAAGGTTTCACTTATCAATCCAACCAAGGACCAATATTGGACCATATAACTTGATACATGTCAATATTTATTATTTTATTATCTTTGCCAATAATACTAGACAACATTATTATATTACATCGCACGCCAGTATCGCACCTATCCAACAAAATGTTAAAACCAGTATCCGACCAAGATTTTACTACGACTTCGGCTTGAAAAAATTACACCATATTTTCTAAAGTCCTTATAGGTTATCAAGCCAGTAGGATATTCAAGTTATAATATAAAAGTACTACTAATTACTCGAGTTAAGCTTTTTGGGCAATATTAATTAAGACTATTTCTACATAAGTTATCATACTGTCTTTGGATCATAACATATATTTTCAATCAATGATGTAGGAGATAAAAATGGTCACAATAATATGATAAAAACATGAATCCAAGGGTCAGGTTTGAAAAAAAAAAAAAAGAAAAGGCATACAAGGACAGTTAATAGATGTGTGTGTCTGTATATTGTATTGTTGACAGAAGAGACATATTCAAAGTTTATCAGAAGTTTTACAATTATAAAAAACATTTACTTGTCTTTTTATATCTTTATACACTTTGATATTGGAATAGTATAAAAGAAGAGTCTGGTAATTGTTTGACTAGAGGAAAAATGGATGTGTACAAGAAGACTTGTGGGAGCGGATGTGAGAGACCATGTGATGCAGCACTCAGTTGCAATTACAAAAATTATATTCATTGAGCACATCGAGTAAAGATCCAAGGATTGGCATTTCCATAATTTATTGCCAGTTGTTGGCACATAAACAAACCATACTCAGACCTTGAGGAAATAGAGGATAATTTTTTCCAAGAAGCAAATGATGTATAAAAGCACAATTTGGACTTAGGCTAACTTCAACTATCTAAGATGTTAACTATTTCATAATGCAATTCTACGATGAAAACCTTGTGATGGTATCAGCAGAAGA